>CM053605.1:133063574-133151464 GCA_028646535.1 Procyon lotor
GGGATAGGTTGGCTGGGTTGTGGACAATGGGGAGGGTATGTGCTGTTAAGTGCTGTGAAATGTGTAAGCCCGAAGATTCACAGACATGTACCCTGGGGCAAATAATACATTATATGTTAATAAAAATTAAAAAAAAAAAAAAAAGAACTGAATTTAATAATCCAATTTTTGAAAAGGAAGAAAGGATATCTAGGAAAGATACAAGCCCATTAACCTTAGAAATCTCATACATTCATTAAATCACTCAGCATCTACCCAGTTAAGATATATAAATCTAAATTCAACCTTTATAATGACTCTATAATAATAGATATGTTTTTCTCTGATTTGGTGATATGGCAGCTGTGGATGAAAAGATTAACTTGCCTGAAGTGTGTATTAGCACTCTATTGTCTTTTACATCTCACTATTTTAAGGCCATTATTATACTGGCCTTATAGAAAATGCTAAAGGGACTTCTTTTTTCTATTCCTCAACATAATAAAGGCCATATATGACAAGCCTACAGCTAATATCATACTGAATGGTGAAAAGCTGAAAGTTTTTCCTCTACGATGAGGTATAAGACAAGGGTGCCCATTGTTACCACTTTTATTCAACATAGTATTGGAAATCCTAGCTAAAACAACTATGCAAGAAAAAGAAATACATTCATCTTTAATCCATATGTTATAGGATAATATTCATATATATGTGTATATATACATATCCCACATCTTCTTTATCCATTCACTTTTTCATAGGCACTTAGGTTGTTTCCATACTTTGGCTAAGTGAATAATGCTGCAGTGAATATAGGGGTGTATATATCTTTTTTAATTAGTGTTATTTTCTTCATATACTACTTAGATATGGAATTGCTCAATAATATAGTATGCCTATTTTTAGTTTTTTGAGGAATATCCACTGTTTTCCATAATGGCTGAACCCATTTACATTCCCACCAACAGTGCAGGAGGTTTCATTTACCTCCACATCATTGCAGAAACTTACTTCTTATTTTTCTTTACAATAACCATTTTGATAAGTGTGAGATGATATCTCCTTGTGGTTTTGATTTGCATTTCCTTGATGATTGGTAATGTTGAGCATCTTTTCATGCACTTATTGACCATCGGTATGTCTTTGGAAAAATGTCTATTCAAGTCCTCTGATCATTTTAAATTGGATTTTTGTTGTATTGAGTTGTCAGAGTTCTTTATGTATTTTGTATATTAATCTCTTGTTAGATATGTGATTTGTTGGGCATAGAGAGTATTGTGCTAGGTGAGATAATTCAGACAAAGAAAGAATCACATGATTTCACTTATATGTACAATCTGAAATACAGAACAAAACAAAATTCATAGATGTAGAGAACAAATTGGTGGTTTTCAGAGGTAGTGGGGGGGTTGGGGATAATGTGAGAAGGGTGTTAAGAGGCACAAACTTCTAGTCATAAAATAGTCAATAGGATTGGACAGGATAGGACAGGATAGGACAGACTTCTTGTAATGAATGATCAATTCATAGTGTATACAAATATCAAATCACTATGTTTTACACCTGAAACTGACATAATGTTATACATCATATATATATATATATATATATATATATATATATATATCAGATAAACTGAGTGAAAGCTGCATTTCACATGATATATAACAACCCATATTGTTGCTAAGAATTAATCTTATGAACACAGACTTATAGATAAGAGACATTTATAAAATGCCACAAAAAGCAAAATCAGCACTTGTAAATAAAAAAAAAAAAAGTAAAAGAAGACAACTGGAGATTACAACAACAAATAAACACTATTGACTTGTAAGTTTATTCCAATGTATAGCGACTAAGTTAAAATAGTGTTACTGGAATTTCTGAAGGTTGGGTAGAAAAAAGAGGACCCAAAAGGAGGTTTACCTGGAAGAAACAAAAATTGTTAAAAGTTCTTATAAAGACTTATATCCATGCTACACATGAAAACAATGTTGCTAGTTTTCTATTCTGTAGGATAAAGCACATTTTATATTTAAGATAAAGCAGGAGAATGCAAATTTCATTTTGATTCCCTTGGGCAATGACTAAAGATCAAGAAATAATATGTTCATATTAAGTGAATAGATGTTTATGTTGTCTATCATATTCAGATATCTTAAAATAGTAGAATCTGTTAAATGTAGGACCCATTATATAGTGAAAAGTGAAATTGTGGACTCTGAAAAATGGAAATCCTTAATTTTTATTCTGTATTTCTGACACATAATTATTTTTAAATAAATAAACACAAAACTGCATTTATAAACAAATAACATATTCTATAAATAAATAGGTAGGGATAAACAAACTAAAAGGTTCCCTAAAATGTAACCAGGAATTTGGGCCGTAAAATTATAAAGTTAACATTTTCCTTCTAAATATTTAGTTTGTTTATAAGTTTACGGGCATAAAAATGATCATGCAATTTTTAAAGCAGTTTTTCTTTACCCTGATAGCAAAATTTTTCAACAAATATAGGAATACAAATTTTATATTTACCATCTATTTACAACCATAAATATTTAGTGAAATCTATGAGATGTTACTTTTCTGGGCTCTACAAAAATTGTTGAAAAGTCTAAAATACAGATTTTAGGTTGCAAAATAGATTTCCTTTATCAATTAAGCCTTCGTTTTGTGATATTTGCAACACATTTCTGCTTGAACATGTGTATTCAGAGTTAACATAACTAATAGCCTGGGAGATTTGAGTCTAATATTACGCTTATAAATTGCACTGTGTTCATAATAAACTGCTAATGCTTAAGAAATATAACTGGGAATAATTACCACATATTATGAGTCTATGTCAGAAGAATCTGCCCATACTAATGTAGCTTTTCCCAGGAAATTTACTTGTGACTTTTTCCTTCCTGCAAAACAAAATTATTTCACAATCCTTTCTACTTAATGTTTTAATATTCTGTCCCCAATTAAATCTCTGTGAGGTAATCAGAACTCAGTTCCTTTTTATCAGTTTGGCATTTATTGTTCTTAAAAAATGCCAGGTACATAAAGGTTACAGAACTTAATAAAATAAAAACAGAAAGTATGGTTACCTGGAATAAAGCTTATCTGTTATTAGAATTACTTGAAAAAAATAATAATTAAAATAAAGTGAGTAAAAGTTGTCTTATAATTTTTAAAAGCTGAGTATTTAACAAATTCTGTTTAATGTTGCAAGGACAACGTAAAACATGATTAGCTCCTGATCTTGCATCTTTACCAAATCACTAATACAGCTCAACATTCAAGTACAGAAAAAATATCGTGTAGTGACATTGTATCTGAGTATTTTCCATCAGGTTAGAGAACTACAAAAATTCTACCTCTTCTTTATTATATGAACTTCACCATAGTTATTAATGCCTTAATCATTTTGTCATCACACTGTAATTAGGTCTTACTATTTGACTGAATTGGTCCCTTTCTTTTCTCTTGTTAGCCGGTAAAAAAGATCAAAAGCTAGTGGGAAATTTAGTTATTGGCTCTTTAGAAAGGAATTTCTCAGACCAAAATAGACACAAATTCAAGTCCAAGAAAATGGTGGCTTTGAGATGGGAAAATCTATGTCGTGTAGTATTTATGGATGACCTAATGCCAGAAATTCACATAGTTTTGTGAGAAGCGGCTATAGAAGTATATTTTTGATGGCTCAGACCCACAGAACTCCAATTACGTCCCCAGAGACACAGGCATACATTGTGAGCAGTGAATGTGTATGCACAGTCCACCTGTAGGTGTGAGATAAACTGAGCGAAAGCTGCATTTCACATTGTAAGGGTCAGGCCCTAATTGGAGTTCTGCGTTAGTTCTTTTCACTATACAGCAAAAAGACATTGCAACACTTTAAAGAAAAGATTCCCAGAATTGTAGCTAGGTTAATCCTAGGATTAAAGAGACTGAGTTATGAGGACAGGTTAAAAATCTTAGTGTGAAAAGAAAATCTTTGAAATTCCATGTACTGACCTATCTTGGTGGTGCGTATAGGAGCACATGCAGTTTTGATAATACCACATCAAAGAAACTGGGACAGAGATTTAATTGTGGGCTAACAAAGGTAAATTAGACCATATGTGGGGCACCTGGGTGGCTCAGTGGGTTAAAGCCTCTGCCTTCAGCTCGGGTCATGATCCCAGGGTTCTGGAATCGAGCCCCACATTGGGATCCCTGCTCAGCGGGGAGCCTGCTTCCCCCCCTCCCTCTTCCCCTGCTTGTGTTCCCTCTCTCACTGTGTCTTTCTCTGTCAAATAAATAAAATCTTTAAAAAAAAGAAAAAAAAATTAGACCATATGTTAAAAGTACCCTGTTAATGAAAGGAAAATACTTCGAAATACAGCTGAGAGAACCATCTATTGGTTTATAATGGAAAGAATGAAAACATTTGCTGCCCACTACTGTTGACTTTCAAATAATTTTTTCAGTCATATAATCAAGTGAGTAGATTTGTTTCAAGGAAATTAATTAAGTTATGCTGCAAGATCTTTTTTGCAACATGAAATAATTCTAGCTGAAAATATATCTGTCATGGAAGCTTATCAGCCACATTTTGGTGCTTTTGGTCCTTTTAGCTGTCCAATTCTTTCTTAGTTTCAATCAACCTTTCAGCCCCCAGCAGAGGTGAGAAGCCTTTGATATACAGAAATTTAATAGTGCAGACAGTCCTCTTAATGCAGCTCAGCATGAGATAAAGGGATAAAATCATCTGCTCCTCCTTGTGAGCTTATACAATCTTCTATGAAACACTAAGTGGAGTGAAAAAAGAAAAAAAAAAGCCTATATCTTAAGGTACTTTAATATTAAATACCCAATTAGCCAGTAGTATTTAAACATATAACCAGGCAAAGGCCTTAAGAATGTTTCTCAAACAGGAACATTAACACAAGTAAAATTTAATATCATTTCATGCTTAAATATGCCATGCAGTGACAAGGTATAACTTCAAAGTGATTATTCCATCTTTTTATGTCTCATTATTATGTCTTCTTGTCTGCCTTCTTCCAACCTGTTTCTTCTGTTTTTGGTTTAGAATGCAGTTTTTTTGTTGTTGTTGTGTTGTGTTATGTTGTTGTTGTTTTTTTTTTTTTTTTAGAGAAGGCAATGATCTGGACTTGATATTTTGTTCTTAGCTTTGAGACTATAGGCTTGTCACCTGATCTGTATCATCTTCCACTATAATGGAGACATGAATACTGTCATGAACACCTCACATGAGTGTGAAGAAAGTCATATCTTACAATTAAAGTGTAAAGTTAAATAGAACTTTTATTAATAAATAAATACCAAGACCTGTTTGGCAGGGTTTTCAAAATGAAAAATCAAAACGTATATTTAAATTTATGCATAATGCCTTTCTAGAATTTGATCAAACTTTTGGCGGCTATAGAAGTAACCCCAATTTCACTTTAGTGTAGGCATATTACTTACAATATTCCTTTAACAAAATGATTAGCAGGCATCTGTACATGATTCTAAGGGTTAGAAAAAGTTTTCCTACATGTACTAATCATATTCATTGCACATGAGCAATATTTGCAACTTCTAAAATATGAAACAGTTGAATATTCTATCATCCTTACAAGACTTACCTTCTCTACACAATAGGCAGGAATATTGCTTTGAAAATTGCCAACATAAAATATAAAGAAGGCAGTAGAAGGTTAGACTTCAATACTTCTTCTAATCATTCACGTTGAAGGAAATTGTTTTTGTCAAAGAATGAAAAATATAGACAACCAAATTTGAATCAAGAAAGTTTCAGTATCCAGCAGTTGATTTTATTCACACTACTTGAAAATCATACAAAATCTAGATTTTGTGAAACTAATAGCACCATAAACAAATTGTCATTTTGTGACGATTTAACAAAATATAATCAATGAAACCTTATTATATATATGCTATTATGCAATATGCTATAAGATTCAGAGACCATTAACAAAGAGTCTCTGCCTCCAAGAAGCTTTCATTCCTACAAATATGAGAAAACAAGAGATTAAATAATGATAATGAATGCTAGGATAAGATATTTTCCAGAGAATTCTGACCAAAGGACAATGATGAGTCAGAGAAGGGAAAGTGCTTTCCTGTTGGCTGGAAGACTGCAGAGGCTTTGAAAGGAGATAAGCATCTAGATGGATGTAGAAAGATCTGCCATATTTCAATTAGAAGATATTGGGAAGTGGCAGAGAGGAAGAATAAGCAAGGTTTTGGACATACAAGAGCATGTTTGAATAATATTAGTGACCAATAGCATTTTCAAGCAGAACTGTGGCATTGCTAATGTTATCAAATTGTAATCTATATTTTATGTGATTTTTATGCCAAAAATTTTGATAGCTAAGCAAAGTAATGGGCATTAAAATTCACTCAAAAACCTATATTTCTAAACCTGGGTCTATTCTGCACAAAATGAATGAAGGAAAACACTTTTATAGAATAAAATTTAAAAAATGTATAAATCTAATTCATTACAACTGTCTATTTTTTATATTTCAGAGTTCCCTCTATTTTGATATAATTTATCTAACCTGGCTTTGCAAAATAGTAAGTAGGTGCCATTCTTTGAAATTATAATGTCCTAAGCATGTACTATGGTGACATTTTATTTTATTTTTTTATGGTGACATTTTAATATAAATCTGAGCATTACAACAACTTTGATGAATTTCAACACTACTTTATCTACTGAACTATTATTTTGCAAATATTTGAAAAGCCATTATTAATTAGTTTAATAAAATAAACTTTAAAGTAAAATATATAGAAAATAATGGTAGCAATTATTTGTACTCTGGGCATTTTACATTCAATATTTCTGCACATTAACAAAACTGTTTATAAGTGAAGAATATAAGATTTAGAAACACCATATTAATTCCCAGAAGTCACAAAGCTAGCAAGTGAGACATGAATGACTAAAAATCAAGCATCTTGAGGAACTAGCTAACTAGTAATTGCCCTATTAAAAATGAATACATAAAAGTCCAAAGTATACTATTAATATGCAGAAAATTCATCTAAAGCTATAAGTTGGAGATCCTGTGATATTCTCTTTTCATTAGACTATTTAGGAACTTAGAATAAATTTACATACTATTAGAGTTCAAAGATAATAATGACAATTACTATCTTTTGCAATAATTTTGATAATGTTGACAAGATTTTGTTAGTATTTTTGTTTGGTTGTTTGTTTTTAAGCTTGAGCAAAGATCTTGCCTGTCATGGGCCCCCTAAATTCTCAAATATTCTTTTGAGGCTTGATGACTCTTATGTCTTCAATAATCCTCTGAAGGATGTGAACATATCATTATAATGGATGACAACTCTATCAGCTAATATCCAAGAGAAAAATATCTTGATATTATAGTTGACAGGAAGAGTGCAAAATTGCTACATATAGTTTGCACTGGGAGAAAATGATGCTTTCTGGGGAGGGAAAAATGGCATCTTAATTATTCTACTAATGTGACTATAAATGGTTTTTGTAGTTGCTATTAAATTATATTATTTAAAATGAATTGTATATTATGTTTGATAGGTTCAAAGCATAGATTATTAGCCACTTACCTCAAGCAAACTATCCTTTTCCAAGTTTTCAGTTCTGTCAATGTTTTACCATTTTCCTAATAGCTAAACTCAAAATTTTGGATGGAATTCTTACTGTTCCCTCTTCATCATCCTCACTTGTAACATGTACACATTTCTTGGAAATCCAATCTTTGGAGTGTTCTAGGACTTGCCTGAACTGCTACTTTCTCAATGCTACTCTTCTGGTCCATGATCCCATTTCTCTATGCCTAGATTACTGCAATAGGCTCCTGGTCTCTAGTCTTTCAGTTTCCTCAAATTGCTACTTTTATGCTGCTACTCTTGTAAGAGTTCTTGATGACCTTCTCATAGTTTGGTCAGGTGCAGACTCACATTGATGGCCTCTGAGAAGCACCATACGTAAATTTCACCTTGTCAATACAACCAAATATATTACTTTACCTAAACATACACTGTTTCAGACAGGATATTTCACTTACTACCATTATCACTCCCTAGGGATCCCTTCTTTCATGACTTTGATCAAGTCAAGCTTTTCAGTTAAAATATATCCAACCATCCATCCATCCATCCATCCATCCATCCATCCATCCATCCCATCCCATCTCATCTTCTCTGTCTGCCCATCTAGCCAGCTAGGCAGTGAAAAAGCACACCTTTTGGGAAGAGGTCCCCACACTGTGTTAGATGTTAGAAATACAGCCTAAAACACTGGTCTGTCCTCAGGATGTTCCCAGTCAATTTGGGAGATCAAAATTCCCTAATTACATGGCAGTGTATACTACAAATAAGACATTTATTATGGGAGAATTTGAAAAGGCTTTTAACTCAGCTTGTAAGAATCAGGAAAAGAAAGTGAAACCTAAACTAAATCTTAGAATTTTCTTTTTTATCCCTATCCATATAAAATCCCTGTCTTAAAAAAAATCTGACTCCATTTCTTTCAATGAAAATCTCAAGTCTAACTTTGTACATAAAGTTGTCCTCAACAAAGTGAGCTGACCTAGAAAGCTACTCCACTAGCTGTCAAAAGTACTTTAAACATAGTAAGATTCTATGTCATATTGTTCCCTAATATTTCCTTTTTGCAAGTCCCAGAACTATAATCTATCCCCAGGAAATCACTAGCTTTGTCAAAGGCAGACTGGTTCTCCTTCTTTGTTGCTCCAGTGCCTATTATAATGATGAATTACTTTTAACTGTGCTAACATAAACATTCTTGAAGTTAATTAAATCAGCTCTTCTTCCCAGTAATCCTCCAGCCACTGTGGACACCCATGGGGCCGTCTGTGGAAATGTCATTTTGGAGGCAACCAGTAGCCATGTTTTCACTGTGGTACAGGGCCCAAGCTGGGCTAAATTAGATTTCTTTTGAGAATCTGAAATTAGGACATCAGTGGATTCTACATTGGTCAAAGATGTTTTGTTTTTTAATTCCTGAATTATTAAGAATATCCCTGAATTATTTATTTTTGAATTGTTACTAATATATTCCCATACCATATTAGTAATAATTCAGGAATAAAAATAAACAAAATCAATCTTTCCATCCCACTCACTTTACTGTCAATAATCAATCCAAAAAGTATTCATAACATTTTTTTAATTAGAGGAAAATATGATATTTGTCTTTGGAATAATAACTATGATTTTTTATAGCACACTTTTTTATATATAAATGTATAATCCTGAAACTAAAAACTTTACAAGATCCTCTTTTTTTTGTCTTTTCTAATAGGCATATATCATAATTTCAATCCAAACTAAAATATATCCACAAGTCTGGGGAAAAGTCTCCAAACAAAGACCTGTTTCTCTAAAGGAATAAATTTTCTTTCTAAAAATAATATGCAGTTTATGGGGTAGTTTAAAAAAAAACATTCTTACGGCCACATAAAAGTTTATATCTGAGCAAATAAAATATAATGATCTATAATATAGGAGAAAAAATAGCAAACTTGAACTTCCTCACTATCACATTTTTAATTAGGACCTATAATATTTAAGAGCATTCATAGATGTACTAAATATATGAATCATAGAACAGTAATGAAAAAATCATGGGGATCTCTCTCATCTTTGTCTATCCTAAACATAAATAAAATTTGACCTCCCCAATGATGTATGATGGGCAAAAGGAAGCAGTGCGGAGGTAGGAACCATTCCCTTTTCCCCCGCTCAATGGGAATGCATATTAAAGACATAGGGGAGGCTGAGCTTTATCACTTAATGATGCATTACCTAAAGTCACAGAGGACTTGAAGAAAAGAGACCCAGACTATCTCTTCTCTGATAGAAGAAGTAGTGAAAAAAAAAATGTCAGAGGATTACTGGTAAAGTTTTCTTTCTTCCTGGAAAACATGATCTTTGCATATCATTTTTTAGCAAAACATAGGGAAAGTGAATTCTGAGATATAAATTTGTCCTAAAAACTTATTAGTTGATCCTCTTGAATATATGAGTGCAAAAATTACCAGGTTTGTATACTAACATGAGGAAATTCATTTGAGGAACAATGAGAATTTTTTTTCCGATTAGATAAGTATTTTAGTATAGCAATTATTTGTGTTAATTTACTCTGATATGTTTATGTCTTTTAAAAATGTTTGCCAATTTTCTTTTCACATATTTCTTCAGTTATACAAAAAGATCAAGGTAAGATCATCACCTACCTAAATCAATTTTTGGTTTAATGATTTAATTGTAAAAATATTAATAATTTTCTCTGTTTGTATTTATTCATTTCAATTCTGTTAATAACCCCAGTCTAAGGTATTATTCTTGTGTTGACACTGATCAACATTGACCATATACCTCTTGCCTTCTCATTCATATATTCCATACTTTAAAAACTAAAAGGTTACACAACATAGAATTGTTTTTTGCACAAATTATTCTCCCTGCACATAAAAGTGGTCATTTTTTTCCATTCATAACAACATTTTCACAATAGTTTTTAATATTTTTGAAATAAAAACATAAAATTCTATTAAAAATATTCTTTGTTGTTCCCATAATATGCCAGAATCCAAGCGCAAACTATTATGCTTTTATCTTGGCCCAAGATGAGGCACTTATTAGATTCCCAATAAATGTTTTAAGAATGAAAGTACTAAAAAACAAATGAATAGGGATGCCTGGGTGGCTCAGTTGGTTAAGTAGCTGCCTTCGGCTCAGGTCATGATCCCAGGGTCCTGGGATGAAGTCCCATATCAGGCTCCTTGCTCAGCAGGGAGCCTGCTTCTCCCTCTGCCTCTGCCTGCCTCTTTGCTCTCTCTCTCTCTGACAAATAAATAAATAAAATCTTTTAAAAAAAATGAATAAATTCTGGTTAATTTCAATTGGACAATTCTTCCAATTTGGACTTCTTCTACTTTAAATTGCTCAGTGTGGGCATTCATATTTACCACATTTGTATTTTTTTAAAAGATTTTATTTATTCATTTGAGAGAGAGAGAGAGAGACAGAAAGAGCATAAGCCGGGGGGAGATACAGAGGGGGAGAAGGAAGCAGGCTGTCTGCTCAACAGGGAGCCAGATATGGGGTTCCATCCCAGGGCCTGGAGATCATGACCAGAGCTGCAGGCAGAGGGTTAACCATCTGAGCCACTCAGGTACCCCTCCACATTTGTATTTTTAGAGCAAAAAAGAATGCATGGGATGCTAAAGGATAGTTTCTCTTCACTTATAATATTTAATTTCTTATATTGTTTCACTATAAAAATAGAATACTGCAAACTTGGAAAGTAATATTTTACTTGTTATTGTTCATCTTAAGTGAAAATATCCAGTCAGCATGATGCCCTATGTTGAATGTTCATAAGCTAAAAAAAAAAGGAAACAAAACAAAAACTATTTTCACTGTTATTTTAGTCTTAAGATAAGTAAGATATTCAGCTTGGAGTCCATGTAGAAACTGCATAGAAATCTACATAGGCTATAAAATTGTATGAAGGATGTTGATATATGTATCCATATTCATTTTTCTGTATTGAAGGTCCATTGATCTTCAGATATGTCACAGAAATCTCATTAACAAAGAGAGTTTAGAACCTTTTTAGAAAATATGATGGAAGGTTTATAAATAACACATTCTAATATATTTAAATAATCTGAAAAAAATAAAATGCTTTCTAACAATTAAATATTTTTAAAAAGAAAAATGTAATAAAATTATCCAGAAAAATCAAGCCAAAAATTTAAAAACCCACATTTTGGTAATAAAGAACTAAATAAACCTAGAGCCCAATGACCTCTACTGAGTTTCCCCTTAGTTTAGTTTCATGTTACTAACACCCAGCTCTGAGTCTCAGATCCCCTATAATAAGATTGTAGCATCCCAATTCTTGCATTTTCTTAGCTTGCTAAATTGTTAAAAATATGTTATAACCTATTCAGTTTGGATTTTTTTCCCCTTTTTTTCCTTCCAATCATCACAACCTAATTCCTTCTTATATAGTTTGAATAATAGTAAATTGGAAGGAATCTTTCACTTTTGCTATGGAGTATATTCTTTTAAAATTACTTATGTTTGACCAAAAAAACTACATATATTTAGGGTATCTACTGTGATATTTTGATTTATGTATACATTGTAAAATACACAAACTAATTAATTAACATATCTATCACTTCCCAGTGATCCTCTGTGTATGTGTGGTGAGAACAGTTCAGATCTTACCAAATTTCAACTATACATCTTATTAATTATAGTCTCTGCTTTACATTAGATGTCTATAACTTGTTTTAAAACTTAAGGTCTATAGCTTTTGATCATAACTTCTCCTTTCCTCCTTCCTCAAACTCTGGTAACCATCATTTTACTCTCTGTTACTAGGAATTTGAGTTATCTCTGTTTAATTACACATGTAAGTGAAACCATGTGATATTTGCCTTTGTGTATCTAACTTGTTTCACTGAGCATACTGTACTCCAAGATCATCCATGTTGTCATTAATAGCAGCACTTCCCTCTTCTTTAAGGCTCAATAATATTCTATTATGTGTGTATGAATGGATAAAGAAAATGTGATCTATATCATTCATCTGTAGATAGATACTTGGGCTATTTCCATTTCTTAGTCATTGTGAAAAATGCTGCAAATGAACATGGGGCACAGACATCTCTTTGAGACAGTGTGTATATACCCAGAAATGGGCTTACTGGATAGTATGGTAGTTCTATTTTTAGATATGAACCCTTTATCAGATAGATGGTTTACAAGTATTATCTATCATTCCGTGGACTGCCTCTTCCTTTTGTCAATTGTTTCCATTGCTGTGCAGAAGCTTTTTAGATTGATGTAGCCCTGCTTATTTACCTTTGCTTTGTAGCCTATGCTTTCAGTGCCATTCTGAAAATTCCTTGCCAAAGCCAATGTTGAGGTGATTATTCCATTACGTTTTTTCTAGAAGTTTCATTGGTTTCAGGTCTAATGTTTAAGTCTTTAATCCTTAAAAAAAAAAGATTTTATTTATTTGACAGAGAAAGAGAGAGCACAAGTAAGGGGAACAGCAGGCTGAGGGAGAGGGAGAAGCAGGCTCCCCACTGAGTAGGGGGCCTGATGTGGGGCTTGATCCCAGGACCCTGGAATCATGAGGTGAGCTGAAAGCAGATGCTTATAACCAGACTCAGCCACCCGGGTGCCTTCTTTAATCCTTTTTGAATTGATTTTTGTATATACAATGCAAGATAAGATTCAATTTCAGTCTTTACATGTGTCTGGCCAGTTTTCCCAACCTCATTTGCTAAACTTATGGAATATGTTAAGTACAGAGAAAACTGTAAAAAATATTTTAACATGTATTACCATCAACTTTGCCAAATCTTATCATTTTGATATATTTGATTGGAATATTACTTAGAGAAATTAAAGATAATAACTCCGTACCCCTTCATCATTCTAATTCTTCCCACATTTCCCAGAAGTAATCACTATCCTAAATTTAGTGAATGTTAGCCTATCCATGTGTTTTATGTTTATTACATACTCATAAACAAAAACAATTATTTTACATCTTTTTATACTTTATATGAATGTTATCATACTGTGTGAATGCTTGAGTTTCCCCTCTCCAAAAAAGTTTATTATCCTGATATTTATCTTCATTACTATATAAGACTTCAATATGTTCATTTTTAATGCTATATGGAATTTCATTAAATGCATCTGCCTTCTGTTGACAACCCAAATAACAAGCATTGCTTTTAAATCCAAGTAGTTAGAGAGTCTATCTAATTTTAAAATAAAAGGTATATTCACACTTAAATACAATTAAGAAAAGCTACAAATACAAAAAGTTATCTCCTGTTATATTTTGTTTTTTAAAGGGTATCACATTCATTGCCAGTGATCTCCAAACTTTGCTGTACATTAAAATAAGCTAGGGAGCTTTTGAAAATCCCAATGCCTAGCTCACACCCATAATAATCAAATCGGAATGTCTGGAACTGAAAACCAAGCATTAGTATTTTTAAAAGATCCCCAGATAATTGCAAAATATGGCAAAGCTGGCAACCACTGAGTTACACTGAGCCATTTTTTATTTAAAGTATCGAGATTTCAATTCTTCCCTTATAGCTCCAAGCACACTAACTTCCATCACCTTCCTCTACTCCAGGAAGTTTTCCCTGAGAAAGTGTCGATTTTTGAGGGGGGCTCAATTTCGTTACACGTTGCCCCTAAAACCACCTGTAGTCTCTGAATGAAATACCTTAAACTGACTTAACTCATCCTTCTCTCAGTGTTGCTTTCTGTTGTTTTTAAGTCCTTTACATATATTTATATTGTTATCAACTGTACATCTTAAGGTCCTAAAGATTTGGAAATAAGTTAGTGCATCAGCTCTATACAGCACCTAACAAACTGGTACATGGAGAAAAACAAATTGTGTTTTTTCTGATAATGATTATCTTGCACAGGATAAAAATTATAACTCTAAAATCTTATATGGAGTCTCTTAAATCATACATATTACCTGAGCTCTTTTTATGGTAGACTTTGTTTTTATTCAACTTTACCCATTAAAATGCAGCCATAAATAGTTTAAATCATTTCAATAGTTTCTTACTTAGCTTCAGATCATAATTTTATTCATATTTATTCAAATATAATCACATCTGAATTAAACAGAAACTATATAGTATTCGCATTTAGAACCAACAATGTATGTTCCCAAAATATTCTATTTTTTTAACAGAGAATTATCTTCAGTACAAAGAAATTTATGTATTGAATTCAACCTAAATGTAGGAAGCCACACACCCTGCTGAAGCTAAGGGAAGAACGGGACACATCTTTTTCTGTTCTATAGTTTGCTGATTCTCTTGCTCCCTTCACTTTCTCAATTTCTCTCTGGCTTTCTCCATCACTTCCAAAGGTAATATAAACTTGTTAACTTGTCTACACTCAACATAATTGAAGTGTGGTGGAATGTAATCAGGTTCCGTGCATCACCAGTAAAATCAGAAAAGTGCCTTGATCCTATACAAAATCCTATTTAAGACAGTTAGGAATATCTACCGGGAGGACACACAGTCACATTCAAACAGTACAAACTTACTGTGCATTACAATCACTATGTACCCAAATCTTCCCATGAGAAAATATTATAATACATCAGGCCTAGCCATTTAGTTTAAATAGTAACTAAATTGTGTCAGTTGCATGACGCTCTCCACTAAGATGACATTCCGCAGGAGGCAGTAATGTTTATGTGGTAGGAAAATCCAAAGCTAGTGACAAATATACTGTGGCCATTAAATGAAATCAAAGCAACGTGTTTTTTGGAGGGTAGGGATAAGGGGACTTTAACTCCAAAAAGACCCAAATATGCTGCTTCTGGCTCTTGAAAATAATAACCTGTGATTCAATCTTGTCTGTTTTCACTTGAAACTGTAGGAAATACTACTTTCAGGGGCCTGATGTTCCAGGTGGAAGACACTAAACCTGCGGTAAGTCGTGACCTGCGGGGAGGCTGACCCAGAGGACAAGAATCTAAGCAGCAGGGTCCCAGAAGCATGTGTCTTTACACAGCTCTGCTTTAGGTTTGTTTACAGTGTTAGAGGGTCCAGTTCCTAACCTCAACTGTCACCCAGTGCCACAGTGCAGAGGAACAGAGAATTGATAGCATTTATGACACTGGTAACACGTCGGAATGGAAATCAGGAAGATGTTTATTTCTGCCTTCCATGTGGATGCTATTGATTAAAATGACATGAGGTTTTACTTCTGAGTTAAAAAAAAAAAACCTCATTTGGACTTTAATAGCTTTTTAGTTTGACCTACTATATTGAAGGTGTATTCATTGATGTAAATTTCTGGAGGGCTTAAATATATAAAACCATAAAATAGATGACAACTACCAAAAAAACAATAATAGAAAAAGATAGTCTGTTCTCAAAGGAGTAGGAGAAAGGTGGTTGGTTAGAAGACTGCCATTCAGTACCCAACTGCTTTGGTGTCAGTTTACCCCATATTCTTAACAAACTTGTATTATCGTGCTTAAAGCTATGCATTAATTTTAATATTATGGCATCTAATAAATATCTGCATATCAAAGTGGATTTTAGATTCAAAGTTAGCTCTGGGCTTGCTTTTGAATCCTTTAACATTTATACAAATTACGTAAATCATACACAGCACTGGAAAATATGGTGAGGGGGTGTGCAACTGTTTTGCTCATGCAGAATAACATTATCTAAACCCCACCTCCAGTTTATAGCTACAGTTTGTTTAGTTAAAGAGCATCTGTATTCTAGATAAAAGAAATGGGGAACAACACCAACAAGAGGACTCACATAACATTTGTACTGGTTCATTTGTCAAAAATCAATAGTGCTATTTTAGTATTTTTATTGTATACTATTTAATTTTTTTCAGATTTTTGTGACAGGCAATGACTTATATCCACAGTTATAAAATATAAATATTGTTTATATTGTTTAAAATATACAATTCAAATGAGCATGACAGAAAATCAATGACACCATCAAGTAAAATATACTGGATTATAGACTCAGATAATAGGAAAGATAAGAGAAACGGGAAAGCAGTTTATAATTTAGAAATGTAATATAAATAGCTAAATGTAGGACTGTTACCTCTCCTAATCTGAAGAGCTTTATCAGCCTGAAGCTACTTTAACAAGAAATGGGAAACCATGGGGGAATGAACTCTATGCCGGCCCAATACGGCTTACTTAACAGGAATGTTCTGTATCTAAGGTGACAGTGGGATGTCAATAATTGTGGAGAGAAATGGTGGATATTCAGAAACTCTGTCAAGTGAGGAGAAATTCAAATTTCAGAAGTAAGGACATAAATAACAGATAACAAAAAAAAATTATAAAAAGCCTTGGCCTTTTCTCATGGGGACTTCAAAGCACTGAATGGATGTTGCACCAATGCTACTATGAGATGGTTAAATTTAAACCAACTTCCTGTTTTAAAGATATTGAGGAAAGATACCTGGGGTTTTAAGTGACTCTTTCCAAGGTCACATAGATGAGTCAGTGGGAGAGACAGGTATAGCTGCTGAGTGACAGAGACAGCAGGCGCTGTAGACACTTCTCGCATTCAACACCTGCAAAATTGCCTCAACTACTCTAGCATGTAAGCCCTTCACTGGTGACACCATCCTAATCATTATAGAATTTCAGCAGATATGATAATATTGGAAGCTTCAACCTACATTCTGGTTGTTTCTTCATTTTTAAAAATAATACTGTTTAGATGACTAACCCTTACGGGGTGAATACCACAAGAGAAATTGCCCAAGGGTTCTCCATATCTGCTCAGACAAATTATTAGATGCTAAAACAAGGAAGGCTAATGCTGGTCAACAATTTAGACTGAATATCGGCTGCCTGCCTACCACTGAGGAATGCCTCAAGAGACTGTCTTCAAAATGCTACAGTACATTAATTGGGAGTCAGTTCCTAAGATATCACTACCATATTAAGCCTTCTTAAAAGATTATGCCTGACTCACAACCTTCTTTGATTATTCACTCATGTGGAATTTAAGACTACAAATCACATTCGTTACATTTTAGAAAATTCCTATTGCGTAGTTCCAGTTATATCAAAACGAAATAAATCATCTTTAGCCAAAAATACCTTTTAATCTTCAAGTTCCTCTGGGATACTGTACATTTCTATTCTCAGACTTCACTGAATTAAAATTAGTGTTTTGTGTTGAATGGAAGAGAAAATGTTTAGAGATGATATTGATCTTGAAAAAAAATGGGTCAGCAAAACAAAGATTTTAGTTGAAATGACTTACATTTCAAATGCATACACCTTCTAATCCATTTAAAAAATGGAATGTCCATAAAAGCAGCTATGCAAAAAAATGTGATATTATGCTTAACACGGATTCTGATTTTGTCTTCCTTGCAGGAGACATCATGACATTAAAGCAATATGCACAAAATGTGAGGCCTACAATTTTAGTTTATTGTTTTATGTACATGTATAGTTCTTTTTGTTCCAAAGAAATGTCATACAGTGCCTTGAGAATTAATAAATACTTACTTTAGATATATCAATTGCATTAAACAATGTGCAATTTTGAGGTAGATTGTGAAGAAAAATATGAGAGTACCAAATGCTAATTTTTATTTAATTATTAAATACACGAGTATATGAGAACATAAAGCTAAACAATTTAACATACAAGTGAACAGATGTTAATGTCAAAACTCATGTGTGATCAGAGCCCTTGCCCGAGTACTCCTATTCCTTACTCAGTGATCCTGTTCAACACCTGTATTTTTTTTAAGTACCGGATGCAGTGGTATTCTGGAGTCAGCTCATGCCAGCTTGCAAGAGCTGATTGTTAAATATATGACTCTTGCAAACCATCACTGCCAGGATGTGAAAATTTACACTACAGAAAGTGGCAAATAGTACAAATTATGCCTCTCACTAGCCTCTTTAATATTGTACCACTAACTATTTAGGGAAAAAAAATCTGTGCAAGAGTACTACAGGGGCAAAAGATAATCCCTAAACCCCAACTCCAGTTCTTAACATACTTATTTGAAGAGATCAAATTGGAGAGATGAAGCTTAAAACTGAAAAGAGAAAAAAGCTAATTATGACAGCTTAAACTTTTATGGTTTGGAGAATGAAAGTGCCATTACCAGAAATACAGAATTCGGGAAGGACATTCATTTGGGGAGTTTGCTTGAGACTTGAGTTGTCTGCCTAAGGAGGAAATTCCGCGGAGGCATGAGCGGAGCTAAATATGAGGGTTCAAATCATCCATGATCACATTTTTGGGTATGCCAATAGTTCCCAAAATTGTCTGAACATTAAAATCAGCTGAGAATCTCAAAAATACTGATGTTTGTATATACCAATCCCAGAGACTGTGGCTTAACTGGTCTAGAATATGGTCTCAGTTTCGGAAGGCTTTAAAGATGCCAAGTGATTCTCATGCGCAGACATGTTTGGGACACACTCATCTGTGATTCCAACATGTAAAAGTCTTTTAATGCCTTCAGTTCCTCAAACAGGGAGAAACGGACACATCACAAGCTTTAGGGCCTTTCAGGTCCATCCCTCAAAGTATGCTATTTACTGCCATTACTCAGAGCTAAGGTAAAAGCACTCCTATTTTCAACCACACGAGAGAAGTTCAGTTAAATGAATTCAGTGGCTTTCCACTACCCCCACACTTTTAACAGTTGGTAGTCAGGGAATCGTGAGAAAAAAGTTGGTTGTTCTTGGTATAAACTGAAATGTGATGTCACCACTTGCACAAGCTATCCAAAATAAAATGTCTTATACCTTGCATAACACGCACCTAACCCACCAAATATAAGACCTTAAATATTTTTTGTAATTGTGGTGGATGAAGTAGCTCAGCCATGTCCTAAAAGAAACTTTGCAAGGGAGAGAACGGTCTCCTTAGGCATATGCTCCCCGGACAGAGAAACTTCGTTAAGATCATAAACAATCAGCTTGATTCTACTCTGAATTCAAGGAGTACAACAAACAACAAACCAAGGAGGGGGCAGAGACAGGTCTGCGAAGCAAGGATTTCTGGAACTCAGTATGCATGAAACACGGATTCCAATTCAGAATCCAGGTTTTGGACCCGAGAGTCTCCATTTTCATCAAGTTCCCAGGGAAAGCTGATGCTGTTCAAGTCTATTGGCACACGCTCCTCACTTGGAATAGCAAGACGGTAGATGCCCAGAATGAAAAGTTTGTTGAATCCATTAGATTCATCCCCTTTACACCCTCCAGGGTTCATGGAAATACTGTAGATGCAGAATATCATAATACACATGAGGACAGACTATCTTCCCCCAGCCCCCTGCCCAAATCACCATGCTTTCCTCAAAAGTACAATTAGTCATTGTTAGCAAAGAATGTTTTATCGAGTATTGGCTTAAGCTAGCAGCTAGCCATGAATCTACATATGATTCTGTATTATTTATTCATATATAAGTAGATGTCTGGGGGGAGGCAAAACAATTTATCAGCATTAAGAACTTAAATTTAACACACGCCAGAATTACAGAGCATGTCTGTTTTACACCACATGCACCAAAGTGATGGATGGCATCCTTTCTGTTCAAACATTTATTTTGAAAATATGAAACCAACATATTTGAGGTCTCCTCTCCTTATAAGTATTTCCACAGATTGGTAAGCAGATTCAAATGTTTAAGCCAGGGAGGACCCCCAGTATACAATGCAAATCAGCCCATTAAAACAAGTGCAGTCACTGACTTATGAAGCAAAGCGAATGATTAAAAAAAAAAAGTGCTCCTGTGGCAGCTTCATAGTGTGATCAATGGCATTCACTTTCCTCTCTCAGTGTAACCGGAATGTCTATCAAAACCAGAAAACGGAAGGCTTCAGAAGCATTATGTAGCTAAAAAGGGAGACTATTTTACCCATTAGTAATAAATGTACCCACTGAGCAGAACACAGTTATACCTGAAAAAGGTTCCACAATTCTCTTTTGCTTGGCTCTGCCCGCTATGAGCGAGCCAGTGTGCTAAAGAGCATTTTGGAAAAGCAAAAGATTTTATATAATTGACTTTACTGGAATTAGAAGACAGAGTACAGTATGCTCAAACTGAAGCAGCCCGACTCTATGATGATGGAAAATTGCACAATTTAATAGCCAGATATAGGGACTGTGCAGTAATTGAAGTAATCAAAGGTTGGGCATGCTTGACGGAACAAATCTGTTACTCTTCCATTTAGTCCAGAGAGGGGACCAATAGTGGTCGATCGGAAGGAAAGTGCTAAGCACAGCTTCCCAGACTTGGGTGGCACTCTTAGGAAAAAGAGGATCTAGAAAGGCACAGGTGTAAGAATCTTCACCTTGGGATGTCTCCTGAAAATCTGATTCTTACGTTCAAAGGTTCCAATTTCTATTTTATACAAAACAGCTACAAAGGCTCCATTTAACTCACTGCCACTACTTTCCCATCCTCTCTACTTGGCCACGCCAAATTTCACCTTCATTAAGGATCCCATCTTACTTTTTCTAACACATGTTTTCCTATAGAAAGGCAACAACCGAGCCGTATTTAGGGTGAAAGCATTTTAGCCTTTCTTGAACATCTGGTGGAAAGTGAAGTTTCAGCAGTAGCAATTTATACATCTGTACCATCTTGGGGGAAATGTGACTAGAGTGATTTAATAGCAAGAAGGAGCCCTGATTTACACCGCAGCACCAACAGAACCACAGCTTGTGGAAATCGACAGTATCAAGATTGTAACCTTGCATGATCTTAACACAATCTTGACGTTACCAGAATTGAAATGATTAAAAAAAAAAATTTATAGGGGACTAAAGTATGTCTGAACAAATACGGAAATATAAATACAGAAATTCTGATGAATCCCCCAAATGCATTCAAAATCATTTAAATCTTGTCAGAACCTGAATCTGACAGTATTTATAATGACTCAGACTAAGTAGTTTAGCTTTGGATTGTAACTAAATTGCCAGTTAAACACATATAAAATTAATTTTAGTAAAATGTAAGTATATGTGACAGCTCAATTAGTATGATTTATATACTTCAAAATAATTATACTATTAAGGTAGGCAGTACACCGTCTAGTTTTGTTCACATCAAAAATCTTTCTCACGCTTTGGTGAGCTTAAACCAACCACAGCATTCTAGAAGAATGAGTACTGAAGGGGCTCTCCCACCCGCGCTAACCCTCAAAATGCCGTTTCGTATCATTGTGCCTCAATCAGCTCATTTGTTAAATTGTTATAAGGATAGCACTTGCTTTTATTGTCTAAATAATCCCACAGAAATTAATTTTAATAAATTAAATGTATACTTTTTAAGGGAAAGCTCCTCTGTGTAAACCAACACAATGTTTTATTAAAATGTATTCATATGGTAAATTCAACCTAAGCTAAAGAAAAAAAGAAACAGTACTAGCCCCTTAGGCAAAATCCTTATAATTTAGTAAGTAAAGAAAGGGCACTTTAATCAAATGGTAATGCCCTAAATATGTTCTCTTGAAAGCGCCAAGGACACCAAGAGAAATAAAGAACTCTCACAATCAAAGATACAGAACCTGGATCCTGGAATTACTGTTTTTCGAATACTGGTGAATTGTTTTACTCACAGAAAGGAAACTAAATCTCTTCACAGAATTTTTAATTCAGTACAAGTGTATAAAGTATATACTTTAATTCAGTATAAGTGTATACAATTCACTTTTCTCCCTCCTTCCTTCCCACTCCGCTTCCTCCTCTCTACCCCAACCACGGACAAGAGAGGAAGAAGAAATCTTCGTATTAGAAATATTTATCTTGTTCTATCCACTGACGTACTACCTCTAGTGTAACAAAGCCATTCCTGAGAATTAATGTCCTCCACACTTCTCACTTCTACCATCTCACCAAGAACTCTGCTTTTTATCATGAACCCTCATCTTCATTTATGGATCAGCATTCCTTCAAAGATAGTAATCGAAATTCTTCTAAGCCTTCCAGTCCATCACCCACTAAACATCTGCTGATCTCCATCTTCTACAGGGTCTAGGACCTCTTAAGTATGTGTCAGATCTTATTTGTGCTTTTCTATTCCCATTGCCTTGGTTCAAGACCCCACAGTTGAACAGAAGTGCAGATTCTGAAGACCCACTTCCATAGAGTGAGTTTATTCTCTATGTTACTTCTAGGGGATTCTTTCTAAAATGATATCTGATGACCATTACTTTTCCTTTAATGACTTCCTATGAAGTAGAAATGTGATTTTCAAATTTTTGCGTTCAAGGAGATGATGAGTTAGCACACTTGGAGTGATAGCAAACTGTGTTTTAACATGTATCTCAGATGATTTTAATATAAGTGTTTGGGAAACACACTCTGCTTTAGATTGAGAGGTACAGCATATGGATAAGAGCACTTGAGATTATTCACAATTTTGTTTAAATTTGAATAACCTTGAGATGACCTAAAGAAGCACCGAGTTCCACAAAGGCTCACCCCCACTCACTCCATCACCATGTGTTACTAACCTTGTTTTCCCTCACCTCCAGCTCTGAGTTTTATCAGGCCTCCTCCACAAAGACAACCACTGTTCCTGGCTTCTTACAGCTTCTTGTAGAGCTCCTCCATGGATTACCCAAGTCTACTCACTAGGAATTTTTTATCCTCTCTCTTCATAAACTTCTAATGCCTTCTTCCTCAACCTCATTCTTAGATGATGACTCGCTATCTATTTCACTGAGAAAGCAGAAGCACCCCACATCTAGCAGTCAACTTACATCTGAGTCCATATCCTCAGTCTTTCCTCATGACTCTGATTGACTTGACCATTCCTCTGGTATCCCCATGCTCTGGATACCATCACCTGTGTTCTAGATAACTATCCCTTGTTGCTGATTCAAGAATATTATTCCAGTAGTTATCTCTCTAGCACCATTTATATTTTCTTATGACTGGATCATATCAGTTAGAAAAAGAAAAAGAAAAGAAACAAAAACTAAAACAAACCAAAAATCTATCTGATCCCTCATTCCATTCCATTCTTCTTTTCTTATTTATAGCAAAAAATTCTTAAGCTGATTACACTTGTTTCTCCAACTTATCTTTGATTATCCATGAGCCTCTTCCAATAAGTTTCATGTTCATGAAACATTCTCTTCACTAATACTTCACTTATCTATGTTAACAGTGATCTCTCTGTTACTAAATCCCATAAAAATTCCTAGTCCTTATCACACTTTCTTCTCTGCTTCTCCTCTCTGAAATCTATATCTGTATTGCTGTCTGTCCTCTCTTGATTTGTCTGTCCAACTGTCTCCTCCATATCTGCAAGTGAATGCAAATAGGTTTTTTTTTTTTTTTATTTTACCACATCCCAAACCAGTCTATTACCTCCTTCTACAGGCATCAACTTGTCCACACTGCACTCCTTTTCATCCAAGGAAATGGTATCACCATGTTTTTTCAGATATGAAGTCCAGAAACCTTAGGATCACCTTTAGCTCTTCTCACACATTACCTCTAATCTATCAGCAAATGCTTTACCTCAAAAATAATTTGAGAATCAATCTATTTCCTTGTACCTCCATTGCCACCATGCTGATCCAAATTACCATCATCTCAGACACTTCTCTAATGTTATATTATTAATATAGAATCCACAATGAGTCTTTTAAAAATGTAAGGTAGGTAACTGTCATTTCTCTTAATCACCTTGTACTGAATCTCTTAGTGTCATCCGCTTTTTATTAACCACTTTCACACCCTAATTTCTTTTTTTTTAAAGATTTTATTTATTTATTTCACAGAGAGAGGGAGTTCACAAGTAGGCAGAGAGGCAGGAGGAGAGAGAGGAGGAAGCAGGCTCCCCACTGAGCAGAGAGCCTGATGAGGGGCTCAATCCCAGGACCCTGAGATCATGACCTGAGCCAAAGGCAGAGGCTTTAACCCACTGAGCCACGCAGGTGCCCCCACACCCTAATTTCTTGAAAAGAAGATTCACCATCCCTTACACTCCATGACAATACATACTCTGTTTACAGTACAGTGATAATGGTAATACTCTCTATTAAGCCTTTCTCAAATACAAGGCATATTACCAGTTATATATATCTTTGACTAGTGTCCCAGTTTATTCATGGATAAAGTGTAGGTGACAAAATAATCCTTTGTTCAATGTCTTGTGCACCTAAGTTTGTTTCATATTAACAATCAGGTTACTTACCTTCTTTCCATATCTACAAGTACCTTACATTGGTAATGAGTTGAATAAAGCTGTAAGTATACCCCTTCCAGAGAGAAAGTCTCTGAGCCTTCTTCTGTTTGCTTCCTGAAGAGGTTTAAATACCTAAGTTACAAGCATGTCCACCCTGATATGGTGATTCTGCATCCAAGGAGACAGGGTTAAGTAATAAAATTAGGAAAAATATATGCAAAAGCATTATTCTGAAAACATAATGTAAGTAAGGATGCTTTCTATTTTTTTTTAAGATTTTATTTATTTATTTGAGACAAAGAGGGAGAGAGTGAGAGGGAGACGCAGACTCTCTGTGGAGCATGATGTAAGGCTTGATCCCAGGACCCTGGGATCATGACCTGAGCCAAAGTCAGACACTTAATGGACTGAGCTATTGAGGCACCCCAGTAAGGATGCTTTATAAAGGACTCATTTATGCATGTTTATGAGTGTGTTGTGCATCTATGCGTGTGCTCGTGCTGTGTAGTATATGTGTTTGTGTATGTTTATAGGACCTAAAAAGAAACTGGGTCAAAAATATCCCTATTGCCTAATTAATGACTAATCAATGTCTTCCTTATGCCCCTTATCAATTTGAGACTACATTGTTTTTTTAAAAATTCTAGCTATTATTTCTTTTCATATTGCTCCAAAGCTGCTTATAAAATGTAATAATTAGATATGTAGTTACAGTTGACAGTTTAATTTGTTTTAATGAGGATAGTAACATACCTGTTTACACAAAAAGAAACGTTTTGCTGTGACAAAACCACAGTATGCTGTCTTCTCAGATACCTGCTTAAATACATATAGTATATTAATATTGATTTACAAACAGGCATCACTGATAGAAAGCTAGGAAGAACAGGAGGAAGGAGAGAGGAAGGAAGGAAGATAGAGAGGGTTGGAAGAAGGAAAGGAAGGCAAGAAAGAAGAACAGAACTGCTCAGCTTGTAACCAAGCGCTTCAAACTGGATCCTTCTTTTTTTTACAAGCTCTCTATAGCTAAGCAGATAATGATACAATTCCTTCTGTGCCAATGAGCATCTTTATCATACTTTACTTTTAATATTGTTATTTACTTATTTGACAGAGAGAGAGAGAGAGAAAGAGATCACAAGTAGGAAGAGAGGCAGACAGAGAGAGGGGGAAGCAGGCTCCCTGCTGAGCAGAGAGCCCCATGCGGGGCTCGATCCCAGGACCCTGAGATCATGACCTGAGCTAAAGGCAGAGGCTTTAACCCACTGAGCCACCCAGGCGCCCCAGCTTTTAATATTGTTAAATATTCCTTCAAGGTGTTGCAATAGTATACTGGAAATATGAAAAATGTCCTGTCTCAGAGGGCTTCCTGTTTGTACATGTACTTTTCTCATCACAACATTCTGCAGACTTCTCATTCCCTGATGGTTCTCTCTTTGTCTCTCCTCCCCTCTCTCTCTCTCTCTCTCTCTCTCTCTCTCTCCCCCTGATCTGCACCCCTTCTCTCTTTTCTCCTTCTAGCATGGACATTTTATCTGTCCCGTCTGTAACGGATAAAGCCAGAGCATGTTATGGACAGGGGCACTTTAATCGCCCTTCAGAGTGAATGGCAAAGGGGTGATCCTGTGAATTTCACTGTGTGCCTGTCTTTCTGGAAGGTGGTCCACTTTCTGCAGCGGTCTCTGGTGAAGCCCCGAGATATACAAGTTCTACCTTTCCCTCCCTCTCCTCTCTGTTTTTGTGTCTCACAGGAAATGTTTCTATTCTCTCTAAATGATCAGGCAAGTCCTGATTAATGCCACTTCTATATTAGTATAATTACTTCCATAATTAAAAGAACATGACAGGCCCTTCCTTGCTAGTTTGAGTTGTGACATCTGTCTGTATGTATATATACATATAGATGAGAATTGAGGAGATAACAAGAAAATAAAATCCAAAAAGAAACAGTATGACTTAAGGCACTTTTATACTTAGAATTATATATATATATATATATCCTTCTGTTGAATTTTAGTACATGTGCACGCCCAACACATGGCTTGCCATATTTATCTAGTGCCTACTCCCTAAAATTCAGGCACTTATATAAGATGCATTAACTCAATTCCCTGAGTACATTACGGCTAGTCACTAAAATATCTGCCAATCTGAAAGTGTTAATGCATCTTTGAAAAGTGCAATATTCCTGAAAGTATTTGGTGACTTACTGGAATCTGGGTCAGTTTAACTGTGAAGAAAAGCTCACCTCAGCAGGGCCACTCTCAATAACATATACAAACACATCTCTAGCTTCTATTATGAGGTACAAAATACTAAAAATGTGAAATCTTATAAATATCTAGAGGAAAAAGCCAAGGGGGGGTGGATCATGTGGCTTTGTACAGACACGAGCCTTGAAATCCAAAAATTCTTTTGGAAGCTCATGAAGAAATTAACATTAAGGACTATGTAGACACATGACGGGGTTCAAGTTCTACCAGTTCTACTTCTCTCTGTACAAACTTGGACAAGGGTTTTGTCTCTCCAAATCTAAACTTTCACAACTATAATATGGAGACATAATATTTGAGCCTTAGGTGATTTAGAAAGATTATTTTTTTTTAAATAAATACAGATAAAGTGCACAAAGCACACTGGATGGTAAATAGTAAGTATTGAATAAAAGGCAGCCTTTATTAATGCTGTTCAACTATTAATATGTGGTATGAAGAAACTACTTCACACTAAAAATATGAAGAACCTAGGAGAAATGATTCCTTATCCAGTCAACCAGACCACCATAGAACCCTTGCCTTGCACTTAAAAGAAATTGCTACTTGCTCATAAAATCTCTGTTTCCTACTTCATATTTTTAGCTACAGTTTCAAAAGGACTGATCAATTAGTACATGCCTTTTTTCAGGAAGGAGGGAGACAGTGAGAAAAGGTGATTTTTAAATTGTTACCTTAACAAAAAGAACCAATTGTGAAATAAGCAAAAAGACATTCTTAGCAGTTACTCAGCTCATATAAGTTTAGCTAAAAACAATTATATCCATTTAATTGATCTTATGGAGATACTGTTAAAAAAAGATCATTGCTGTAGATTTACTTAAGGTATCTGCAGAAATAAAAGTTGGCAATAATTTTAATTCCATGAAAACGGATCTCAACTCGATCTCCTTGTGGATATGTAATTGTTTGATATGACTGAAACACAGACACATTTTTAGTTGAACATCGTAGTAGCTCCCACATATGCCATATTCTATTTGCAGACACAATGTAAAATAATTTACTTATGATGAACACATTTAATCTTTATAAAAACCCTATGAAGAAAATCCTATTATTGGCCCATTTCACAGGTGAGAAAACTGAGGCAACAGAGTTTAAGTAGCTCGCCCAAATTTACACAGCAACTAAACGAGAGTTGGAATTTGAACCCTGGTGTCTAGCTTCATCGCATATCTGCATAACCATGCTGCTATTATCAGAAGACTATGCAAAACAATAAAAAGACAATGTATGTTGGGGCAAGATTTGGGTTATTTTGTGGTTTCCCAAAATTATATTTCTTAATATAACATTTTTACTGATTTAAATAGAAATATAGCAATATAGTTTTTTGTCAGAAAGAAAAATGAGTCTATAATACAATTTGGCTTTGCTGATTTTCCTACTTGAAGTTACTGACTTTGGACATCTGTGGGCATGTCTCAATATTGAAAATGATTCCAGAACACTCATCTTTAAAAATCTTTTTTCTATTTAAGAACCTTCTGAGTTTTTGAGTTTAAGCATCCAAGCCTGTCTTATTATTAGAATCATCTCAAACTCAGAAAGCACTAGATGGGAGGAAAGAATTTGAGAGCCAAGTATTTATGCACTTTATATTTAAAAAAAAAAATTATCGTGACGGTTGGTAACACGGAATAGTTTCTGAAAGGACAAGAGAATGGGGCCAGGGAACCTTCCTTTCCATGGTGCTGTTAACCATTTTCCTCATAACTTTCTCTTGTGCCTCTAAGGCTGAGCCATGCTGAGCCCATGAGGAAGCTTTGATTGCACCTCTCCATTGATTTAAAACACTGTGTGAGTGTAACTACTCATTCTCAGAGCATCAGCACGTTATTGCTAATTATTGTATTTGAAAATTTATGATTTCTAGCTGTATTTACTCCATGTAATTACTAATATGTGATCGTGAATTTACAAAATTTTCTTAGTATATTTTATACAGTTGAGGAACTTCCAATGGACAACTGTAGTTTTATATATAGTCTAAGATCTTAAACCACAGCAGCCTAGTTAAGTCTCCTCGGGATTTTACAGAGATGCTAAGTCTGACAGAAGAAATTATATATATATATATTTTTTTAATTAATTAATTAATTAATTTATTTATTTGACAGAGAGAGAGAGAGAGAGAGAGATCACAAGCAGGCAGAAAGGCAGGCAGAGAGAGAGGGAGAAGCAGGCTCCTTGCTGAGCAGAGAGCCCTGATGCGGGGCTCCATCCCAGGACCCTGAGATCATGACCTGAGCTGAAGGCAGAGGTTTTAACCCACTGAGCCACCCATGTGCCCCAGAAATTATATATTTTATCATAATTATCCATTTTGAAGTTTATGTTGGTAGAGATTTTAACAAAAATATAATAACGGAGATTCATAGCATAAACTGAAAAAAAAAATTAGCAGGCTAAAGAACTGAGGTATTAATATTTGCCAGTCTTACTTTTAATAACCTAATATAAATATGAATGATAAATTAATAATAATGGAAGGTATTACATGTTCTTTTAAAATTTGTTTTAAGATTTTATTTATTTATTTGACAGAGAGAAAGAGATCACAAGTAGGCAGAGAGGCAGGCAGAGAGAGTTGGGGGGAAGCTTCCCACTGAGCACAGAGCCCGATGCTGGGCTTGATCTCAGGACTCTGAGATCATGACCTGAGCCGAAAGTGGCTTTAACCCACTGAGCCACTCAGGCACCCCTCTTTTAAAATTTCTATTGGCATATATAGGGAGACAGAAGCCACTTAGAAACCTGTTAGAATTACTATAATGCATACTACTAATAAATGCAGACTGAAACTAAACTTGCATATCTCTATTAAAATTCTATCAATAAGTCCTGAATAATACATTTATTAGAATTCATGTTATAATGTAACTAGTAATTTACTGCATACAATGTGATAAATGACAAAAGATGAGCCCTTTAAAATCATTCTGTATATGTCATTAGCAATTCACTTCACATTCTTACCTATATAAAATATCTCAAACCACTTAGCTTTCTAAAGAGAACCCAGTGCAAGTTATTAATATCTTTATTTAAATGCAGATTTTGACTTTTCCCTGGGGACTAGTAAAGCTTCTTCTATAATGCTGCAAAGAGAAAGGCGAATTTTCACTCATATAGTATCCATAAAAGAAACAGATCTGGCTCTTTATCTCCTATGGATACACAGACTCTCCATGTTGTGTAAGTTTTCCATTAACAAGCATTGCCATACATAACTGTCTTAATAAAAGACATAAAAATACTTAACTCTTTAATCTCGATGTGCATATACCAATCACAACTTTTAATGTCCATCAAATCTTAAAAGAGCAAAATAAAATTACCATGTCTTTAGCTTTATTTAACATCAGTATTTAAGGAAATTGAATATGACAATCAATGTATTCAATATATTAATATAAACCTAGGCATAGATAACCTATGGATATTTTTGTGATCATGCCCAAATTCAAGAAAACCACAAGTTTGCATCCATTTCTCTTTTTGGTTTATCCACTTGCATGGGCAAACCATAGTATGACTCAGGAAACACAGCTCCAGGACACACAGAACAAAAAGACAGTCCCCAGTGAAAAATAAGGCTCTTATTTCTCTGAGTTCATACAGATGTCAGCTGTTTTGAAGACATGATTTCAACAGATAAAATGAGAAAACCACAGAAAAACTGAGAGATTCACTTCTACCATCTGATGTACTAATATGAAACTATATACAATAGACTGAATCACAACCAAGAGTATCATTTATATTAAGCACCCAATAAATATTTGCTGAATTGAAATTTTGAAAGGTATATGTAGTCAATATTTGGATAGAAGGGCCTTTACTAGTCATAGAAGGAAATATTAAGTAAATTAAAAATCATAAAAATTATGGTGTAAAATACACCAACACACACACATATCAATAATGGTTACTAAGATTAAAATGTAACATAAACTTAGGCTTAATATGGAGAAATTCTACTTTATTTTTTTTTTAAAGATTTTATTTATTTGACAGAGAGAAACACAGCGAAAGAGGGAACACAAGCAGAGGGAATGGTAGCGGGAGAAGCAGGCCTCCTGCAGAGCAGAGAGCCTGATGCGGGGCTCGATCCCAGGCCCCCGGGATCTGACCTGGGCCGAAGGCAGCCGCTTAATGACTGAGCCACCCAGGCGCCCCTCTACTTTATTTTTTTAAAGATTTTATTTATTTATTTGACAGAGAGATCACAAGCAGGCAGAGAGGCAGGCAGAAAGAGAGGGGGAAGCAGGCTCCCCGCTGAGCAGAGAGCCCCATGTGGGGCTTGATGCCAGGACCCTGAGATCATGACCTGAGCCGAAGGCAGAGACTTTACCCCACTGAGCCACCCAGGCGCCCTGAGAAATTTTACTTTAATAAAATTATTTAGATGACTGGAGTTGAAACGGAAATGGGATTAAAATTTCTTGGCTCATTACTGTGCATCACTGAATCAACATATGATTCTTAGACTAGTAGTTACCAGAGTGAACAAAACCTCTATCTTTTTATATCCAGAGTTGAAATTCTAGAGTTCTTAATAGTTTGTTCCTATGGTTCCTATTCTTAGTACTAATGAATTCTAAGGCAGAACAGAGGAAATTGACCTAGAGTCTGCTGGAATGAGTTTCATTGCCATCCCAAAGAATTATTGAAACTGTGTCTACAACTACAATTTTTTCCTATGGATAAATATCATCCTGAAACAATACTATGTCACAACAGATAGGTGGAAAATATAGCCTATCAAGTTAGGTGATGTGTGAAGACTCCAAGACTGGTAGAAAAGATGAATTCTATAAAATTTCCATGGAAAAGAGACTGCTGAGTATAACAAGACGCTTTTTTCATTACACAAGTGTTATATGCTTATAGCATTAAAAAAAAACTGCATTTGTTGTTGGTTGTGGAGACTATCTAGATACAAGATTAGCAAATATCTGCCAGTTTTGCTAAAAGAGACCATATGTATAAAGCACACTTGTTGGCACATAGTAGATGCGCAGAATATGTTAATCACCTTCTTACACCCCTGCTGTCACTGTGACTTGAAAATAGGTTTGCAGAAAATAGGTTTCCTTATAAGGGCTTTTTATCATGATATTTTACTACATTCTATTCAATTCCTAAACAATAAGTTTTAAATCTTCTATATTCTTATAGATGCCTAAATTCATCCATTCTGAGATGAACCAGTTGGAGCCAGCAGACTATTTTTTTTTGCAGCTTTCCAATTTTTCCTGCATGAATATATTCCTTTTCTCCCCTTGTCTTCTCCCCTCCTCCCTTTCACTTGTATGTTCTTACCTTTTTCTTCCCACATCCACACAAGGTAGATGAAAGAGAATGCAGTAAATTCATATTTGATATGAGCTCTACTTAGTGATGTGCCCTCAAACCTGTCTCCTGACTCAGGAAGAGAAAAATCCTCAGGTCACCACTGAAATCCTAACAGCCCATGCCCAGAATGGGAGCTTTAAGGCTCACTTAGTCACAATGAACTGTAAACATTTGTTCAACGTGAATATTACGACAAAGCATTAGCACCAGATGGTCTTCCTCTATCTCTTTTCTCTCTCTCTCTCTAAATTCAAGTGCCTCGGTTCCCCTCCAATTCTCTTCTCTGTGTGAACCCTGTCTCCTGACTCTTCCCTTGTCCTTTACCTTTTACTCTCTGAGTTAACTCTTCAAGTATGCTGCCCTTTTAGGTTTGATGTCGGGTTTTGTTTTTGTTTTTTGTTTGTTTGGTTTGGTTTGGTTTTCCATCTCAGTCTACAGCCTTCTTCACTGAGCCCCTCACTTGCTGAGAACTGGGTTGTCTTTCTTTCTTTAAAAATATTCTCAAATATTTTTCCTAAGACAAATTCCCTAGCATTTTACTGTGGCCTCACTTAAAACACACAAGTATCCTCATTAAGCCAGTAAACTGGTTCATTGCTCAAGTATTCTTGATGCACCCTGGGAATCTGTTTTTGTCTGTCCACTATCAGGTATACATTCAAAATATTATCATTATATACCTGAAGTCTCCTTCCCCAACAGGAGAGCTGCATTTTTTAAATCAACAAAATATTACATAACATTAATATTTACACAAATTATTAGGCTTTGCTACATAAAGATAGATAAAACACTATTTTGTTATAAAGATAATTGTCAATAGAATTACTGTTATATGCATTCAGTGAGATGTTCCAATCTTGTTATTATATCTGATGATCTGCAATCCTAATTAGTTATAACTATATTAAACTATTTTCAGATTAAGTAAAACCATTATCATAAATTTAAATCATATTTAAAATGAAATAAGTGTACTTTTTTAATCGAGAAGATGGGTTACATTTCCAATATTTTTAAAACACTGCAATAACAACATCTCTGTTGCATTCAACATATTGGATTAGATCAATCCAATCCAGTCCAATGGAATATGGATTCAATGTACAGTATACCTGATATATCAATGCTATATTGAAGCCCAAAATAGGCTGGGTGACATTCAATATATCATCTACTTATAAGCTATATGGCTTGGACAACTTACTCTCTGAACTTGTTTTTTCAACTATAAAACTAAATAATAACAATATCTAATTAAGAGGATTAGTGTGAGAAGTAAATGAGATCATAACACTCAAGCACTTCACAGTTTATATTTCATAATTGTCGATGACATGATTAGTTATGATTATGATCTGATTTATGGGAATTTATGCTCACCTAAATTAAATGTGGTTTGATCCTTACCTAAATTATCTGAGATTTCAGATGGATTGTGGGCAAGTTACAGACATCAAAAAAGAACTATCCAGCAGACATCCTGAGTTTGCGTTATCTCTACTGGTACTGGCTGTAAGGCGTTTGGCAAACTGCTTTATCTCTCTGTGCCTTGGTTCCCTAATTTGAAAAGCAGGGATAATAATAGTGCTATTTGTGAAGATTAAACAATTACCATGCAAAACATTTATTACAGCACCTTGCATATAAGTTTTCTATAAAAGTGGATTATTGGGGTGCCTGGGTGGCTCAGTGGGTTAAGCCTCTGCCTTTAGCTCAGGTCATGATCTCAGGGTCCTAGGATGGAGCCCGGCATGGGTTCTCTGCTTGGCAGGGAGCCTGCTTCCCCCCCTCTCTCTAACTGCTTTTCTGCCTACTTGTAATCTCTCTCTCTGTCAAATAAATCAATAAAATCTTTTAAAAAAACAGTTAAAAGTTGATTATTAATACAAATTTAATGCAAACCATATATGAATCACTTTCCTCCAGACAAATAAATGTAAATATGTGTACAACTCTGTGTGTGTGTGTGTGTGTGTGTGTGTGTGTATATATACCATACAAATTTATATAATTTGCATAAAAAAGATAAAATGACCAAAAAAATCACACTCTAGGGGCGCCTGAGTGGCTCAGTGGGTTGAGCCTCTGCCTTTGGCTCAGGTCATGATCTCAGGGTCCTGGGATCAAGCCCTGCATCAGGCTCTCTGCTCGGCGAGGAGTCTGCTTCCCCCCCTCTCTCTGCCTGCTTGTGATCTCTCTCGTTCTCTCTCTCTAATAAATAAATAAAATCTTTTAAAAAAATCACACACTATCCATCTTCTTAGGTTATAAAAATGTGGCTTATTTCACATAAACTCATAATTCTTTTTAGCATGATCTAACATGACCTTGAAACTATAAAGGGGTTATTATGAGAAACTATTTATGGCCAGTTAAAACATCTGCTTTTGTGAAATCAATTAAAAAAGCACAATAAACAGGGAGCCTGGGTGGCTCAGTGGGTTAAAGCCTCTCCATTCAGCTCAAGTCATGATCTCAGGGTCCTAGGATCAAACCCTGCATCGCACTCTCTGCTCAGCAGGAAGCCTGCTTCCCCCTCTCCCTCTGCCTGCCTCTCTGCCTACTTATGATCTCTCTCTCTCTCTGTCAAATAAATAAATAAAATATTTTTTAAAAAAATAAATAGCACAACACAACGTTGAATTATTCAAAGTTAAATATAGATCCAATTACAAATGTCTGTCTTTGAAAAAGTAATCAACAGTTATAATCTATCTCCTCCTACCCTCTGCCTTAAACTAAGCAAAATCCAAAATCTCCACTCCTTTTGAGACTTGAAAGATACCCAAAGCAAAAGTCATTAACAAAGACACTTCAGGAAATATTGAAAAATTCAGAGAAGCATAAACAAACACACGCACGCACACACACACACACATGCAAAATGAAACACAAATACAAAGTTCATAAATGAATCAACTCAGTGTATAACCCAGAATCTATAAATCTATTGGTGTAAACTTTTCATCTACTTGCAGTTAGTAGGAGGAGATTGTTAGATTGGAATGCTCTCAGCTTCAAGCAACGGTAACAAAGCTTCGAACTGTGGCCTGAGCAAAAAAGGCATCAATATCCCACAGAACAAGATGGCTGGTGGTAGGAAAACAAATGACGGTGCAGCAGCTCAACAATGTCTGCGAGGGCCAGTCCCTTTCTACTTCTCTCTCTGCCATTTTTGGCAGTTGGTCTTTTGACCCAATGTTTGTCATTTCAGTCTCCCAATAGAGCTACTTCAGTTCCAAGAATAACATCTGAAAGTGGCCTCAGCCACTGCTCCCCAATCCCACTAGTTTTCTCCTCTTCCCTTACTGATCAGAAGTGGGTCACCCTACCATGCCTAAATACAACAAGACTGAGAAATTAAGTACCTGACAAAATGAAATCAAATTTTCATGATGGGCTTATACAAATCATGATTTAAGACATAATTCTGGGTATGTTGCTACCCCAAACAGAGTCATGCTCTGAAAGCAAGGAAGAAAGGTACCCAGTGAGATGGATATTGTTTGGCAACTCCAAGCATCTACAATAAGTAGCTATTTCAACAATAGCAGCAGTAGCATTTGCATTACTGTGACATGGTTTATTTTCCTTTTATTTTTCTTCCACTTTGGTATCTTCAAATACTCGGTTAATTCTGAGAATTTTCCAATACTCGTGGGCAAAAAATTAACCTTATGACAAAGTCAATCTCAATATCCAACCTGCGTTGCTGAGCTGAACAATATGAAATAATCTTGAAGTATGATTTTATGTTGTTAAGAGAATAAATGGTTTGGAGACAATATTGTGAAGACCTTCTGACTCCCTCACTTCCCCTGGGCAGTGGTAACCTGCCACACATACTAAGCTCCGTTGTGTTTCGCTCTGAAACGCATGGACACTGCAGAGAGTTTCTGCTATGAAGAAGAATATCAACCAGATGATTGAAGATAGAAAAACTGTTCTTTGTGACTCGTGTTCTAAAGAGTCTACAATCTATTTGGAAATTGTTAATTCATCTGAAATGTGCAAAAAAGAGATGTGTAGTTACATCTGAATGCTTGCCTTCAACTATTTTTAATGTTTCCTTGAAAGTAAATATGAATAGTAAATAAGACATGGTCTTTGCACTCAAGAGTTCCTATATTCAAGGGACAAATGGAGAATGGAGCAATTTGGATTATTTATGTGTCCAAAAAATCAATTTTAAAACACTGATACCTGTGTTCTCTGATTAGAGAACACACTCAAAACTATGCCATACTATCAGTTTCTGACTTATTTATACCTTTGTCTTTCAGAAAACAAGTATATACCTCCACAGGAATTATAGATTCGACATATTACATCCAGAGATGGAGATAGTTGTGTCAGTATCTTTATTTAAAGGGACGACTAAGGTAGGTAGGCCACAAGTCAAATTTATCATTTCCATAACTTTGTCACTATAACAATCTTGTGAAAAGTGAAGAAAGTGAAGAGAGCTCCTGTTCTGCCACCTCCAACATAAGAAAATTATCATCACCAGCACATATGTAATGTTCATGCATACGTACCAAAGCAAGGAAAAACTCATTTTATTAAAAAAAATCCATTCAAAAATCAAACAAGTATATGATCCAGCAATTTCACTTCTGGGTATATATCTGAAGGCAACGACATCACTATCTGGAAGAGAGATCTGTACTCTCAGGTTCATTCCAGCATTATTCACAATAGCCAAGACATGGAGACAACGTAAGTGTCTATTGACAGATGAATGGATAAGGCAAATGTGATAAATATTTACCTGTCAATAGACAGGTTGTTTCCATGCCTTAAAAAGAAATGTATATATATCTACGTAGAACAGAATATTAGTCAGCCATAGAAATGGCTATTTGTGACAATATATATGAATGTTGAGGGCAGTGTATGCTAAGCAAAAACTGTCAGAAAAAGACAGCTAATGTATGGTCTCACTCATATGTGGAATCTAAACAAGTCAAACTCAAGAAACAGAATGCAGATTGGAGGTTGTCAGGGACTGGGGGTGGAGGAAACGAGCAGATATTGATCAAAGTGTACAAACTTCCAGTTGTAAGATGAATGAGTTCTGAAGATCTGGTGTATGGTATGGTAATTATAAAGAACAACACTACATGGTAAACTTGAATGTAGCTAAGAAGGTAGATCTTAAATGTCCTTACCCCCCCACACACACACACAAAATGGGAACCTTATTATGGTAATTTATATATATGTGTATATATATTTATATTTATATATTATATTTACATAAAATATATATGTATATAATATATATTTGGATATTTATATGTAAAATCACCAGATTATACACCTTAAACTTATATAAGGTCATTTGTCAATTATATCTCAATAAAGATAGAAAAATTACTTTTCTAAAAGTACTTTGTTATCTACATTTCCAACAGGAAAGGACTTTACAGTATGTTATTCTTAACCAGTATTCTCCTTATAAAGTACCCTAAATTAAAATGAAAGTGAAAATTCTAGAAGAGTATTTCTGGGCAGTTTTTGGTGACATACGTGTAATTTAAATAGGTTTATGATTCAATTACAAATATTTCCCATCTTTCTTGCCAATGATATTGAGAAACCCTCAAGTAGACCCCTCTATGGGATAATTACTCATTACCAGTAAACTTTATAGGACACTAATATAGCATGTACGGTGATAGAGCACTAGCACCACATTACAGGAAAAGTGTGATCTGAATTCAGACATGGATTTGGATTCATGGGAATATCACTTAACTCCTCTGAGACTTTTTTCCCATAACTGTAAAACCACAGTAATTATGTGAATATTTCATTCACTTGTTGTAAAAATCAAGTAGAATAAAACATGTACTAGTGCTTTGTAAGATAAGAGGAGCTCTAAAAATATTTGTTATGTATTGAATAAAGGATGTATAGACATACACATGTACCCTTTAAAGTTCTGCTCTAGTATTAAAAAATAAAATGTACCTGCAATTTGGATTATTTATGTGTTCACAAAATCAATTTTAAAACATTGATATCTGTCACTTTTTTTTATCCCATTCTGCAAGAAAGTGAAGTAGAAAGGTGGATGATAAATTCTAAGGTGTTCAGCTCTGACAGTTAAATAGTACTCGTGAAAACTTGACGTATAGCTTGGGGAAAATTTGAAACTACTTTTGTTTTGTTTCTTTAAAAAAGTAAAACCTTATGCCAAGGAAACATGTCTAACATTTATGGAATAACCTTGTCAAGGCTAATTCTCCACATAATTTCTTTATATACTAGTCACTCTAAAATTCACTTTTAAAGGCTTATTCTTGATTTTTATAATTATTCTTATGCAATAAGGACTTATTTTGAGAGTACGAACAATTAGATTTACAAAATAATATGCCAGATGGTTTAAAGTAAATTTCTTCATTTGGGAAACATTACCTGTGTATCTACCATGTGCATAGATTAGCCAATTAGTTCTGAATTCATATTTAGTAAGTATGAATAATAAATAAGACATGGTCTTTGCACTCAAGAGTTCCTATATTCAAGGGACAGATGGGGAACGGAGCAGTGTGTGAATGAATATATGTGTATATATTATATATATGCATATGAATATAAGTACGTATTTGTTATATGTGTGTGCAGGTAGATAGATAGATAGATATCAACCTAACAACCTTGTTTGCTAGAGGTTTACTTCAATGAAATGAGGTTGGCACTGGCATCATGTGTGTGTGGTTCATAATAAACCACTGGATTATTAGCTAGTAGTGAAGTTTCAGAAGTGGTCTAGAAAGTGCACACATGCCCTTAACTGCACATTATTAAAAAAAAATTCTGTCAAAGCGTTAATAGTATACATGTACATAAAAATTTTTCACAAGACTTATGTATTTAAAATTTGATTAAACTTAATTTGTCTGATACATATATTTTTTAAAAGATTTTATTTTTTTAAAGAATCTCTATATTCAGAATGGGGCTTGAACTTACAACACCAAGATCAAAGGTCTTGGTGCCTGTGATATATGTATTTTTACATACACAGCCAGGTGCCTGTGATATATGTATTTTTAAAAGGAACACTGAACATATTATCATATTTTAAATGTATTATATCATGTTAACGCTAAGTATACACATTTGCAAAGCTTTTGACAATTTTTCCTTTGTCTTGCCAGGATGCAGTGCCAGAGATTTCCTTGTGAATCAAATTGGACTGTGAATGTTCAGAAAATAATTTTAGGCTTTCAGTATATGAGCTAAGTATATGATCAACATAACTGTATAAACTACAGTTTACAAAGATATATTTGTGACATGCAATAATTCCCCAAAGCATTGTCTAATTCTGCACACATTTGGTTTTATATTACCTAGGGAAAAAAGGATAATTTTCATTTATGTAGAAAGGCTTAGTTTATAGTTATTGATTACTAAAAATACATATGTGTCTCTCTCTAAATTTTCTTCTTATGGATGTTTTCATTTTTAAAGAAATTGTACCTGTAAAGTCAATACAGCCTGCATATTTATAGTATTGAGAGGGTAACATGTTTTTCCATCCTTTGCCAAACTTACTTGGTCAGTACTCATAAACTGTTTAGGAATGTATATAAAGAGTGAAATGTCTTGTGTGAATAATCAAAGATATTCTATCTCTATGAGAAATGAGCTATTTCAAAAGTGTATTAAGAACAGTCTTATTGGGTGAATTCTAAGAACATACTGAAAAAGCCTCATTTCGTCTCTACTACCAACTCCAATTTTGCCTCTCCTGAGTCAAACTGATAGACGGGACAGCAAGATGCAATGAGGACTGAGGCTCTACGGAGGGAAGTCGACTAGACAAGCTGCTAGTCTCGGATCAGGAGAACCACTGGTGATTACCCAGAAGTGTCACTTCCTGAGAAGATCATGGCGGGCAGAAACCCGAATGGCAGGAAGTTCAATGTAAGCTGTGTGCTCAAATGGAGGAGGCATGTGAAGGAGAGCCACCGCTGCCCTGCAGCAAGACCACAGGGTCCGCCAGGATTCACGACTGAGAGTTAACATTTGCTTTAAAACCACTGAGGATAAAAAAAACAAAAACAAAAACAAAAACCCAAAACACTGCGGATGCTTTATATTGCAACCAGACTGTCGACACTAGGGAACTCCAGCCACCACTTCTGAACTAGAAGAAGCCAACAATGAGCCGTCAAAATCAGGCTAACCTCGGAATGTAGTCATCAGGAGAGAGATCAGCCCAAAGAAACATCAGCATCAGACCCAGTGGAAGGGAACTGCATAGAGAGGGGAGGGGGCCTATAGAGATTCAAATACAGTCTCAAGGGGAACTGTGGCGCTCACAAACCTGATTTCCCAATCAACAGCTGAGTGTGTGAACTGATACAGGAATGGTCACTGGCGAGGACCTTGAGCCTTAGAGAACAAATGCAAGAGATATCATAAAGCAGAGATTAAAAAAATTACTTTTAAAAAGTGATAAATCATAATGAAAGGATATGAGACTTTTAGGAGTAATTGTGCAGCACAAATATAAAAACTCAGCAGTTCCCATGGAAAGCTAAACATCCGAAATAGCCAAGAGTAGGAAGAGAAATGAATGGAGTTGCTTTAACAGATACCATAAAATTCTATAGACTCACTGTAATAAAATTAATGTTGTATTGGTTGATGAATAATTTATAGAAATAAACCAGAATATATACATATACATACATTTATATATATGAGAATTTATACATTCGTGAGAGTTTAATGTATGATACTGGTGACAGTTCAATTCTGTGTGAGTAGGATCAATTATTTAATAAAAGTTTCTGAAATAAAAAGTGCTGCAATCCATCTTGAGGAAAATAAAATTGTTGCATTACATAAAAATGTATTTCAGATGAATTAGACACTTAAATAAAACTAACCAATAAAAACAGTTTATTAATTGGTTTAGTAATTAGTTTCCACAGGTGAGTGTACCACAGTATACAAAATGTAAAATATACTGCTTCCCCCTCTCTCTCTGCCTGCCTCTCACCCTACTAGTGATCTCTATCTCTCTCTCTGTCAAATAAATAAATGAAATCTTAAAAAAAAAAATAAAACATTAGGGGCGCCTGGGTGGCTGAGTAGGTTAAAGCCTCTGCCTTCGGCTCAGGTCATGATCTCAGGGTCCTGGGATCAGGCTGCATCTGGCTCTCTGCTCAGCAAGGAATCTGCTTCCCCCTCTCTCTCTGCCTGTCTCTCAGCCTACTAGTGATCTCTCTCTCTGTCAAATAAATAAATAAAATCTTCAAAATGTAAAATATATAAAAATAAAGTGTATGTGTATATATACACAGATACAGTTGCATTTTCATTGCCTTGTAAATTCTTTGTATTTGTTAGCAGTTTTGTAATCTTACAACTTGTAAAGTTTTTAATCTCTAGAGTCATCATATAGGTAGACACTTTTCAAACTAAATATAAATGCTTTTAATTTTATGTATATATTTTTTGATTCAGTCAGGATTCTTCTAAGTGTGGCATGATTGACAGCTGATGTTATATATTACATATTACTCTGTGGTTGCATTGAAAAAATATTTTAATGTCTACTTCCAAAGAAGCCACTCCAGACTGGAGGTTCTGCTCCTTTTTCTTATTCCAAAATTCCCTCAGTATTTTCTATTAATACAAAATTATATATACGCTGAGTATATATCCATGTAGTCCACTGAAAATCCCTTCAGGAAAATTCCATCTTTGTATACCCAGTGCTTTGCATAATTTTGTTGATCCCCCTGAACATATACATACAGAGAAAATCAGTGAAGGATACTCGCCAATTACACACATTATTACTAGCTTAAAATAAAACCAGTTTTTGTTATGATTAGAACTCAGAAAGAACTATAGTCAAACAAATTTCAGTTTTTTATTGTCCTCAAACAGGAAAAGCATTTCGATCGTGAACTCTCAGCCACCGAGTAAGCTAGTGATTTCCTGATCCCTGTCTAAACACAAAAACTCAAGCACGGAGCCGAAATACTTCTTAAAATTTGCATTCACTTTCCTGACTTCTTAGGGAGACTATGTTGAAAATAATGCTTATCCCAGTGTTATCATTAGCAATAGAAACACCTGTCCTCTGCTGAAGGACATCGAGGCCATCGAGGCCTCATGAGGTTTTCACGTTTTTTGCCTTTTTGCCAAAGTCCTAAATGGTATTTTTAAGCTTGTGTGAGTGTTTTCTTTGGAGAGGAGCTGGGTCCTGGGCATGGGTTGGGGAGGGGGGATTGCTTTCTGGTGCTGTGCTCCCTGTTATGAGCTGTGGCGAACCATTTCTCCCCTTACTCTGCTTCTTCAATCACTGTGCCCTTTAAAACCAGATAACCAAGCTGCTAAGCCTATGGATAGAACTTCTGTGGGTGTCGTTCATGAGCTTTAGTACAGGTTTTAGGTGTATTTGTTTTATAGCTATTACATCTATTTCTGTGGTTTATGTTTTTCGTTTTGTTCAGGGGAGGGTTTAGTCTGTGATGTTAGACCATTTTAATGGATGAGCTGCTGACCCAAAAGAGTGTTTCAAGCAAGGAAATTGTCAACTGCATAAATTCATAACTTGCTTAACTATTTTGTAATAGACAAATGAGAGCACATAAAACACAAAACAATTTCCTGACAAAACTCTGAGCAAAGCTAGGGCAATTATCTTCCTGGCACCTGATTCAAATAAGCTTTTCTCTTATAGATAAAATTTAAATATGTATAAAATGTATTTCTTTGGTCAGAATTTTCCGTGGCTTTTCTCTGCCCAGCATGTCTGTCCCTGCTTCAGGCTACTCTATAGAGAATCACAGCTGGTCTGGAAGTGAGCCCACCTTTTCTTTCAGCTAAGTAAGCCTTCAGTTGATAGAAATGAAATATCCTCTCACTTTGGGGTATTAGTTTTACAGCCTTCTTCTCAGCTTCTCCTCAACATCTATTTTAAACTGAAACTAAACCTCACTAAACACTTCCGCTCCTCCTAACAAACTTCCTTTGCCTTTTTGTTTCTTTGTTTAATAAAAACACACTTGGATAGAATCCCTCTATCCAGATTGAGTTTAATTAGTCCATAGTTCTTCTTTTTAGATAATGGTTAAGGATCATTTGGCCTAAAATGAGAAGCTAGCTTTTATTAAAATTTTCAGGTAAATTTTCCTGCCTAGAACTAAACAGATTTTGGACAAACAAGTGTGTGTGTGTATGTGTGTGTGTGTGTGTGTGTTCAGTCAGGTGTTCAGTCAGAAAACATTTAGTGAGGACCTACTATGATCCAATAGAGAATACAAACATTTTTCGAAATAGTAACAACTAAGGGCTCCCAAACACACGGCATTAGTGAGTGAAATAGCACGTCGGTTTCCACGTTGGATTCTTGGAAAGTTATTTGTTTCTTCTTTAGTTGCTGCCCTTTCGACAGAGTAAAATACCAAAAAGAATCTGGTTCCTCTTGAGGAACTGTCACTGTTTTTAAATTATTCCATTTACTGTGTAGATATGTGAGGGCTTAACTCATATATCATATAATTACTTTTGTCACAATATCATTTGCTCAGATAATTGTAACATGATGTACCTGTTTTTTTATAATGGCATTTTTTTTTCCTTATAAGGCAAGGTAAATTTTTATTGCAGTAATTTTTTTGACAATTGTTAATTAGATTCCCTCTCCCCTTTTTTAAAGACATGTTTATTATCCATGAGTTGGACTTTCCTCTCAGTGGGGAGCCTACTTCTCCCCCTCCCTCAGCCTGCAGCTCTACCTACCTGTTCTCTCTCTCTGTCAAACAGATAAATAAAATCTTTGGGGGGAAAAAAAAAGAAGCAGCTCCCTTAAGAGAAATATCCTGGAGAAACACATAGAAGAGACCCTTTCTATCTTCTCTATTGCATTATCACTTTCTCATGGTATTTATTCTTAGCTTCCCTGATTTGTAGTTATTCGCTCTCACAGTTATACTCCCTTATAAGATAGTAAGTTCCCTGAGTCTAGAAGCCTGGTCTTGAATATGCATATATCTGTATACCACCCAATTTTCTCTAACCAGTAAAGAGGAAATTAAAGCTTCTTGAAGGCAGGGACGTATCTTGCTGCCCATTCTATCCTTGGCATTATATATTCAATATTTACTTCTTTAAAACCGGGTTGAACAAATGAATGATGAATAGATGGGTAGCTGTTTTGCAAGCAGCATTAGAGGAAAACATGATGCTGGGGTTAGTAACGCTGCCAGCTGTCAGAAGAGATAGATGGCTTTGCTGGTCGTGCTATAAATAACCACCAGGTGCCACTCAGAGCTGATGGAAGCCTCATTCTGCATGACAGTCATTGATCGGCTGCACGACTAAGATACAACCTTTTGTGACACCACTTGAGGAGAAAAGGTTATGTTTCACATTTAAGCTTTGAATAATAAGGTCATGATCAAATTAAATGAATTTCTCTGGTGAATACATGAAATATATACAAATTAATACAACAAATTAGAGCCATTATTGCAAAGAAAAGGTGAACAGGCTAGAGCCAAGTGTGATCCTGGAACTTAGTCCTACTGAATGTTTTATTAATGAAGTGAAAATCCTGCCTCATTAAAAATATCCTAAGAGTGATTTCTCACCACCTATGGGATAACCCTAAATTCCAATCTGGACTAGAATACTACACAATAAACAAATTAAATAACAGGTTTCCTAAGTGATGATAAACTCGTTAGAGCATATTCTGCACACAAGCAAAATATTCAGAGGAAAATCACGTATAGAAAGTCTTACATTTATATCTTTTTTCACCTTTTTAGTAAATCTCATATTTGGTATTTAGAGGAAAAGTTCAATTGTACTTTCTATCAGTTTGGCAAATATATTCCTGTGAAATTTGAACACTAGCTTGCAAGTCTTCCTTCGTGAGACAAGGCAACAAATTACATCCCTAACTTCAACTTCTAAAGCGACTGCAGATTGTTCTCCTCATCCCCCTTCTAATAATTAAATCTTCTGTTACCATAGTTTTATTAGTAAATTTAGCACACATGTATATATTATTTGGCAAACTTGAGCAAGTAACAATAATCCAAATAGTTTCATTTTTAAACATGCAACATCGTCTGCTCATGTTTCATACAATCTTGGTAATTTAACTGATTAGCATAAAAAGTATTTTAAATCCTTAAGTGTGAATGGTCAAAAAGAGCAACTTAATTCCAGATTTCTCAAATGTAAATACCTTTAATGCCTAAGTATCCACAGTCACCAAGGATTGCCACACCAAGGACAATGCCATAACTTATATTTAAGACACCACTGTGTTATCAAAACAATGCACTCATTCATTCAACAAATATTTATTAATTTCCTACTCTCTACTTGCCACTGATGAAAGAATTTGACAGATTGGCTGATTTATAGAAACAGCTCATTTTGTCAATACATTTGCCTTTCATAAAAATTCACATTATGGTATACCGCATGATGAAGCTTATAATTATTAACAATAATTGCAATGATCAAAAAGGTTTAATAACGTTTTTCAATATAACAGGAAATATTTATGATGATATAATGTGTCACTAATAAATAACAATGGCAATGATAACCATGATCACTGAGTAATTGGTTGAATTTCATGTAGAAGACCTGGGAGTTCAAAATAATTCTGTTAATTTATAGATAAGGAAAGAATTGTAACAAGTGAAAGGAAACCGAATGTAAACTTTCTGTTGATGAGAATGCAGAGATGTGAAACATTACTAGAAAATGAATCTGGCTGGTTAAAAAACAAGGTCAACAGAGTTACTTATCCAGCGAATTTTCTATTCAGAGACTTACATGCTTTTAGGATGGCAGACATTCAGTAAGCAGCAGGCTCTCAGCTTTCAAGGCATGAAATTGTACTAACTGATAATAGTCAAGATACGGAGACATTCCATCATAGCATGAAATATTAGGACTAGATGATGCTGACATGGACAACAATCCACTAAGCCTGACAAACAATGAAATGCAAATCTAGTGGAGGTGGTTTTTGATTTTGTAAATAAACCATTAGATGATTGAAACAGCTGTCTCAAATTTGCCATGAGTTTGAGGAGAGAGATATATATATCTTGATTATACATAAGAGTTATCTAAGTATATTAAATATGTGTATATATGTGTCTGCCTATCTATCTATCTATCTATCTATCTATCTATCTATCTATCTATCTATCTATCTATCCATCCAACCACCTATCCTCTGTCCTCATAGACCATTCCTCTCCATCGTTCTCTATTTCTGCCAATAATTAAACCAGAAAACAGAAACTCTGGGGTTGGCAGGCTTTAAGGGATATACACATTCAAAATATTTATATAAGTTTTCAGAATTAAGAGCATGGAACCATATCTAGGTTGTGGGAGATTTCATAGGAGAATTGGCTTGGATTCTTAAACATATTCATTACATAAAAATACGATCTAAAATGTGTGGGGGATTGCATTAAATTTAAAGAGACTTATTATACATTACACTTATTATGCATAACAACCAAAGGCGATGTCTGGATTTGGTTTGGTCCTTGGTTAGAAAAAAAGAGCACACAAATACTCCTCTTCCGACAGTTATGAACATTTCAATATGGATGATAGTAAAAAGAGATTGTACACTTCATCAGGTATGATGATGTCATTGGGTTATATGAGAAAACATCTAGGGGCGACTGGGTGGCTCAGTAGGTTAAGCGGCTGCCTTCAGCTCAGGTCATGATCCCAGGGTCCTGGGATCGAGTCCCGCATCGGGCTCCCTGCTCAGCCAGGAGTCTGCTTCCCCCTCTCTCTCTACCTGCCACTCTGCCTACCTGTGCTCTCTATCTCTCTGTCAAATAAATAAATAAAATCTTTTTTTTAAAAAAAGAAAATGTCTACATTTTTCACTATGCACAATAGAGTATGTAAGATGAAATTACATGATGTCTAGGATTTGCTTTAAAGTACTTCAATGAAAGACAACAGAGAAGGAAGAAAAGGAGGAAGGAAGGAGTGGAAAAATATGGCAAAATTTCAATTTTTATAATTGTTGAGCTTAGTAGATGGGTAGAGGTTCTTTAAACCTAGGGCTAAAATTTTTCATAATTAAAAGAAGCAAATAAAAAGTTTCTGGCAAACAGCCGGAGATTCTTATGTATTCCCTCTCAGGATCTGATTTCCAGTGTGTGTTTGGGCCCCAAAACCTGTGTTGTAAAGACACACCAGGTACTTCTAATGCAGGTGGTCAGCAGATGACACTCGGCGAAACACTAAAGAAAATTAGATTGGCTCTCTCTGGAATAAATCCTTTGAAATGAAACATCAAGAACCACTAAGCACTTTCAGCTGCTACTTTATTTAAAGACACCCCCTTCCTGGCCACTGGGGAATGGCAGGAGTTATCCCTGGTCAGTCAGGATCTAGTTCTTCCCTGTTGAGCACGAAGGGGATGTTTCTGATTTAACATCATACTTTGGAAACAGCTGGCATTCAATTAATGATTGCTTGCTGAGAAAAATTCCAGGTCCATAGGTGATCAGCCTAAAACCTTCCTTCTTGAAATGGAACATTATAAAATGACAGTTGTTGAATTTAGCACTAGCTAACGATCATAATGATGACTCTTTTTCCTCTTCTACTGACTGCATTTCTACCTCCTAAACCCAGAATATGTATGCCACTCAAAGTTCAGCCCTTGATCTCTACAGGATTCACCAGGTACTACTCTTTGCTAGTAACCGAGAGCATATGCTCTGCAATCAGGCTGCCTGGGTTCAAATCCTGACTACACTTATTTAGTGTTCTTGAACAGATTGCTTGACTCCTCTTCTCTAGGACTCAGTTTCCTCCCTACAAAATAGGTGTACTGGTGATACTCACACACATGGCTTTGCTAAGGGAATTATATGGCTTATATGTTTAAATATATATATATATATATGTACATTTCATATGTACATATGAAATATATTTCATTTATATTTCCTTCAAAATATTTTGAAGGAATATTTTGAAGAAATATTTTGAAGGAATATTTTGAAGGAATTTCCTTCAACATATTTCATATGTTCATATGAAATATACTTCATATATATTAATATATGTATCATTAAATATATATAAAACTAAATATGTTTAAAGTGCTTAAGATTGTGCCTGATCCACAATAAAAAAAGTTTGATATTTACTGTTGTTACAATTCCTCATGGTATTAACATTAAATATCTGTCTTCAATACTGTCTTCATTCATTCTTCCCTGACTAGAAAAACTGTTAACTTGGTTGGTCCCTGTGAGTTGGTCCCTGTGAGTTGGGCCATATTCAAATCAGTACTCTTCTCTGCTAGTCAAACTGGATCACATTTTTGAAAACTCAGTATTTGTCCAGTAAACTAAGTGAATCCATTAACTCTAACCCATTTTAATCCTTGTCCACTATTGCCAAACTATCTTCATGTCTTCTGTATGATGTATCCCCGGCCTTTTGTTTCATTTTCTGTTCCCCAAATCCCAAAGTTTACTCTCTTCTACATAACAATTACTCTACTATTCCATTCTTCCACTCTTCCATTCTTTAAGGATTTCTTGTCCTGGCACATTCATTTCCTCCCCTCATTGCTAACATTGAGTCCCCAGTGTTATATATAATATATACATATATAACATATATAATATATTGAGTGAATAAATGTTCTCTATGTCAATTAGATATTTTTGATATCTGTCTTAAGATGGCCTATACAGGTTTATACAAGTTGGTAATTTGGAACATGGAACATAATGTCAATAATACCTCAGTGAGATAAAATCACATACTTATAGCAACAATTAACTACTTGTCCCTTATTTAATAGTGAGCATGGCCTCATATCACAAGCAATTAAGTTCTTAATAGTCCAATTAGTGGCAAGACAAAATGCAAGCAAAAAAAATTTATTTTTTTCTTACTAAAATCCAAGGCAGTGTGGGGTTATTTATCTATATTCTACTAAGGCTCTTATATCCATTGCATTACTGGCTGTGATGAGTTATCTGCTTTCATAAGGACACATAATTCATGTATAATCTTTGATTTTCCTCCTCTTGACACCTGGCAACCACAAGTCTTTTTTTTCCCCAAGATTGTGACATTCACGAAGAATTTTTTAAAGTTTCTACTTATTTTCAATAATATTAGAAGCATGTCAAGAATAGTAGTCATGGGATGTAGCTCAGTGGTGGAGCACATGCTTTGCATGTATGAGGTCCCGGGTTTGAACCCTGGCATTTCCCCTGGGGCACCTGGGTAACTCAGTTGGTGAAGTGTCAGACTCTTAGTTTGGGCTCAGGTCATGATCTCAGGGTCATGAGATGGAGCCCCACATCAGGCTGCGTGTTGGGAATGGAGCATGCTTGAGATTCTCTCTTTCCCTCCCTCTGCCCCTCTCCCTACCACCTGCATGTGCACTCTCTCTCACTCTGTCTCTAAACAAAAAATAAAATAAAAAAGAAGAATTTACTCATAAACCATCTATATTTAACAAGCTAGGCTTCGTTTTACTTTCTTACCATGCCTAGTTTGTTATAACTTTAACTGAGTTCCTCACTTGTCTAAAAGTCCAACAGTCAATATAAATCTGAGTTAATGCTCAAAAGCCAACCATCTCTCTTCCCTTCTTTCTCAAGCTGTCATGTTTATAACTGAGAGGGGTGTTAGAGATCACGTTTCAAATGCCACACATTCACAGGAATTTGAGACCAAAAGAGGCTAGGAGGCATTTTTAGGATTGCTAGGTGGTGGTAAGAGCAGTTGATCATCCAGGTTCCCTGACTTGTAAGCAGGTGTTCCTTACACAGCACCAGTTCCCTCCCCATGAGGGACCAAAAGCTAAGAAAGTGGCCTAAGAAAAACTGCTTTAGACACTCTCTTTGTTTTTTTGTTTTGTTTTGTTTTTTTAAGATTTAGATCTTAAGATCTCTCTCTTTCAGAGAGAGAGAGATCCTGTGTGGGCGAGCAGGGGAAGGGCAGAGGGAAAGAGAGTATCCTTAAGCAGACTACCCGCTGAGCAGGGAGCTGACAGGGGGTTTGATCCCAGGACCCTGAGATTGTGATCTGAGTTGAAACCAAGAGTCAGATGCTTAACCGACTGAGCCACCCAGGCACCCCTACATTCTCTTTGTTTTTGAAATCCTCCTCTCCCTAAATTGCAGCCTAGCATTCCTAGTCTAATATCCCCTCTCTTAAGTGGGAAGAACACAGTCAACAAGAGTCCTAGGCAATAGTCTTCGCATTAACTACAAACCCACACATATCCTAAACATTACTATGGTCTGAAAAGAAATATAACTTTTGTTGGAACTTGTTTCCTACATATAATTATATATTGTCATATCTCACTCCCAAACCCTACAAATTTTCTGATTTTCAAGCAGAACATGCTATGGTTTAAATCAAAGAAATATCACTGCAATATTAAATGGGTATTCTAAAACTGAGATCCTGAATCTTGAAAACACTAAAAAAAAAGAATAAAGCAAAATACAGATATTGTATCCACATGATGTGGGGAAAGAGAAGAGCAAAAAGAACAGAGAAGTAGTTTTCATCCTGCTTTTGGATAAATTCATTCTTACAGCTGAGCCTTGAGTTTGGCTCTTAGGTCCATCAGCAGTTATACCAAAAGTTGATTTCCATCTACAGAATCAAAATACAAGACCAGAGGAATTTTTAGATCTAAAAATAAAGGATGTCATTCTCAAATGTCACATGGCCATAGTTCACTTAAAGAACAGCAAATAGAATGAAGTATTAAAGAAATATTTATTTTACATCATTGTTTATTTATACTCTGATGGATGTGTTAGACCTAAACACCCAAAGGCAAATATGGAAGAGAGAGAAAAAATAAAAGGTTTACAGAGATGAGCTAGAAGAATATTTACACCATATGTATTTTATCCTAGTATTATGTTTAAAATATAAAAATTCTACAACTTAAAATGAAAAGAAAAGTAATATTTGAGTGAAAAAGAGAAAGAGTAATATGCAAGTGGTTTATCTTATTTACTCTTTCCTTCACACTAAATCTTTGAAACAGATATTTATTTCAAAAATGCCCATATATGAAAAAATCAATTTCTGTGATGTATATATTTGAATAATGGTAAAAGCATATAATAATACACAGTATTCATTTTTAAAAAATGTGTCCAAAACAGTATAGCAGGGTATAAGGAATGCTGTGATTCCAGTTACCTAGCTTTATGATCTGAACATCTCCGTAAGTCAGCTAGAAGTCATAATTCTCAAGTTGGTGCTGATGGAGGCAGTGTTGTTGGTATATATCAAAATCCAGTTCAAACCACATAGCCCATGAGGGTGGGTAGCGAGTCAGAACAGTTATTAATCATTTCCTCTGAAACTCATTGAGTGCAATAGCACTGAGAGAAATATGCTGTGTGAATACCATCCTGACACATAAACAGTAGGCAACCTACTAACAATCTCGTCTGATTCTGTTGTGTAGAATTAATAAATTATTAAGTGTATGACATAAAAGAGAGTAATTATATTGTTATAATAATTGTAATACCAGTTTGTAAGTACAGGGTACGTCTCAGGGTTTCTTTTTCTTTCCTTTTTTTTTTTTTTAAATATTTAAGACAGGAAAAATAAAATTTCCTACCATGGTAAATTTCTAATAAGAGAGTACATATAAAACATTTATCAGCTCTTAGGAAGAGCTGGTAATTTTTATTTTTATTAATACTATGCAAAGTCTGTAATGTCAAGATTTTTACATCACAAAAATTACAACTTTAGCATATGTTATTGTTGATAAAACTGGTAAGTTTCCAAAAAATGTTAAGCCATTTGAAAGACTACATTACACGCTTGGTGTCCAGGTTTTCCTATATGTTTCTTACTCTTATTTTCTACTTTTTTTCTGTAGACTACATTTCATTAATTCCTAAACTAATATTCTAATATAACCATTTTCATTATAAATGAGATATTTAAAAAATTACAAAAAATACTTGCTCTTTTTTCTTCTTTCTACATAGCACTTTTCATTTGGTTGAGATTAACAATAACAAAAAACACTTGAAAAAGCTAATACCTAAAATACAACAATTCACATTTCCAATAGCTGAGTTAACTAATTAGTTGTTATTTCTACAGGAGATATTTCTATAGGAAAGGAATCATCAGAAACTTTCAAATTCAATGCAAAACATAAGGAATCTTTTGTGCATACCTGGTAAGAATTTTAATTGGTATAGCTACTATGGAAAACAGTATGAAGATTTCCTTAAAAAAGGATAAACAGAATTACCATATGATCCAGCAATCCTAGTATTGGGTATATATGTGAAGAGAATTTTACACACACACACACACACACACACACACACACACACACCACATTACGGATCTCATGGGAACTCTCACCTATCCATCCCTATGTCACCAGGCAATCTGCTGATGAGAGACACCTGGGAACCTGGGCCCTGTGTTTCTTGCTAGCACATGGCCAGAAGGGGACTGGTTCCTGACATTCTGAATCAGGAATGTAGTGCAACAGGCAGTGGGATCCCAGGGCTTTCCAGCCTGTGGGAACATACTCATCTAAACTCCCAAGATATTGTCCTAGGTGAAGGGGTACTCCCCACAATACAATCTGAAACTAGGGTTGCAGAGGTGGCCACAATCAGTCTCCATTTAGTACTGCCATTGATAGAGTCCCCGGACTCTTGGGTGTCTCCCATTCCACATCATCCCAGTCTTTCCAATCAAGGCTACAAGTTCTGGCGATATTTGGCTTCTTGGTAAACAGGACCAAATTTAAATAACTGCTGAAAATAAAATTCCATTTAATTTAAAACATAAAATGCACATTCTTAACAGTATCCCAAGCTAAGAAGTCTGAAATTAATATATGTGTTACTTGTAAGGTTTATGCCCAGCTTCCCTATGAGAGAGCCATCTCCTTCTGGATGGGAAGACTCAAGAACTTGAGTGTTCTTTATCTTTTTAAAGCATCTTAGTTATTTATTTGAAAGAGAGAGAGAAAGGAGGGCAGAAGGGGAGGGAGCAAGAATCTGAAGCCGACTCCGTGCTGAGCATGGAGTCCAACATGGGCTGGATCCCACCATAGGGAGATCATGACCTGAGCCAAAAACAAGAGTCAGACACTTAACTGACTGCACGACCCTGGTGCCCCAAGAATTTGAGTGTTTTCACATACCATTTGTCCATAAAGCAGTCTTAGACTCTAAGATATTTCGATATGTGGTGTATCATTATTAAAAATTTTGCTGACACTCAAATGTCAAATATATTTTCTTGTGTCATAAAGAATTTCAGTAAACAACACAGAAAAAAAATGAATAGAGTGATTTTAAGAAATTTTACTCCTCTGCTTTCATTCGTTATGAGGGTTATCGTTTCTTTTCCATCGTATTTTCTCCCAACTATAAATCATCTCTTCTTCATCCAAATGCTTCTACCCCAATGGTCCATTTATATATTTAAGAAAGATGTACCTTGGGGTGCCTGGGTGGCTCAGTGAATTTAGGCCTCTGCCTCTGGCTCAGGTCATGATCTCAGGGTCCTGGGATCGAGCCCCGCATCGGGCTCTCTGCTCAGCGGGGAGCCTGCTGCCCCCTCTCTCTCTGCCTGCCTCTCTGCCTACTTGTGATCTCTTTCTCTCTGTCAAATAAATAAATAAAATCTTTAAAAAAAAAAAATAAGAAAGATGTACCTAGAATTTAAAAAGTCTCCTTCTCAATAGTAAGCAAAATAATCATACTAGTAAATTCTAATGGGTCCAAATATGCAGTCATATTAAACAACCAAGATAAATGACAATCCCAAGAAGTAAGAACTGAAAAATCAAACTAACCCAAAAAAAATCTCCCCATCCATCAGTCACACCCACTTTCAAGGACCTTTAAATAGGTAGTGCATTTTACCCAAAGGCATTAAGCTCTCCAGAAAGCACAAAGCAAGTAGAGTCAAAGTAACTTCTGGCAAAGCCCTGTCATCTAACAGAAGGTAGAGTTATATAACAATTCATAAAGTCTGAGAACCTTTCAGTGCTTTCTGGTCTGAAGTTGTGCACTAGGCATCCGGAAAGTGACATAAAAGCTTAATTAATATATAGGAGAGAACAGCAGTTTTTTACAGTTCTGCCGATGGCTAGCTTTGATATTCTTTCTGTGCGCCGTCCAATAAGGTGGCTACTACTCACATGCAGCTATTGAGCATTGGAAATGTGCCTACGGGCTAAATTTAATTAATTAAATTTTAACTCTACAAACTGAAGTAAAATATTTTTCTGTTAAACAGACTATTGTTCTAGTAAACTTCATTTCATGTTAGCCGTCACATCACATAAGATATTACTGTAGTACACATATTTTTACCTTCATTTTTAACACAGCTACTAGAAAGTTTAGAATTTCATATTTGGCTCACATCTATTCTACGGGGCTGCTCTACGAAAAATTATGGTCTTTTATATGATGAAAATATTTTTTCTTAAAGTTTATTAGGTTTTTAAATAAAAAAATGATTTATTCTTTTATAAAAATTAAAATTATATAAAAACACATTAAGAAAACTAATGCTCTTGCAAGGTTAGCAGCTTTATCCACCAAAACTTTTAAACAATTTTCCCCTTGTATTGCAAAAGGATGAGAAGAATACAAAAGTATGTGCATATGAGGTATGTCCAGATACCTAAATAGAAGTTAACTTAATGACGAATAAAAGTTTTTTTAAAGATTTTTTTTATTCATTTGACAAGGAGAGTGAGAGAGCACAAGTAGGCAGAGCAGCAGAGGGAGAAGGAGAACCAGGCTCCCCACCGTTCAGGGGAGCAGGGAGCCTGATGCGGGGCTCAATCCCAGGACTCTGGGATTATGACTTGAGTCAAAGGCAGTCACTTAACCGACTGAGCCACCCAAGCACCCGTGAAGAATAAAACTTTTAATAAAATAGAAGTAAAAAAACTCAAGGCAGTTTGTTGAAATATTTGTAAAGTAAAAGTCCCACTATAAAATGTTCCCTTAAGAGCCAGTCAATTCCTTCTACAAAATTGCTTATTATTGGGGCAACTGGGTGGCTTGATGGGTTAAGCCTCTGCCTTTGGCTTAGGTCATGGTTTCAGGGCCTGCGATGTAGCCCCACATTGGGCTCTCTGCCCAGCGGGGAACTTGCTTCCCCCCCTTTCTCTGCCTGCTTCTCTGCCTAGTTGTGATCTCTCTCTCTGTCAAATAAATAAAAATCTTTAAAAAAATGCTTATTATCTGCAATTTGGAACTGTATATATCTTACTATTAATTTATCTACATAAATGTATGCTTCATTTCCAAAATCACATAATTCTTTTTTATCACATAATTCTTTTTTGGAAGATTTTATTTATTTGAGAGAGCCAGAGTGCACAAGCAAGAGGAGGGGCAGACGGAGAGGGAGAAGCAGACTCCTCCTTGAGCAGGGAGCCCAATGTAAGGCTCAATGCGGGGCTTGATGTGGGGCTTGATCTCAGGACCCTGGGATTATGACCTGAGCTGAAGGCAGATGCTTAACCAATTGAGCCACCCAGGCATCCCTTTATCACAAAATTCTTAAGCAATGGAATAACTTATTTGTCAAAAGTTTCAGAATAAATGTCTTTACCCTGTGAATAAACATGAAGACACTGTTTTCCAAAATACAGTGTAGGTATATCGGTGTTTCAGGGAAGAGATTAAAGATATGTATTTCCAGAGTCCCCATGGGGACTGTTTTATTTAGTTAGAACCTACATTTAACCAAACACAAAGGATGATTCTTTTTCATGGTAAACCTAAATGACACTTTAGAATTGCTAAAAGAAAACATTAGTGTGTAATTTTTTTCCTTTACTGATATATCCTTTTTTTTTTTTCTTTTATAAAAAAGGAAGCACGAAAGGAGATATAGTGTATTGGTTAAGGGTAATTAGATCTACTGATAATTTTTGAGGGACTATGAGCAAGCAATCTGATTTATTCAAGCTTAATTTTTCTTATCTTTACAACAAGGATAATAATCATATCTATTCCATCTTATTTTAAGATCCAAAAGATCATGAAGCAATGTCCCTCTTTAAAGTATGTACATCTTTCAATGACAGATTTAAATCTTAACATTTCCAAATTATATTTGTTATCCAGTCTCCTACCCCTTTCACTCAGATCACATTTACTAACCACCCTTTATATGCAAAAATTAGGTAGAACCTTGTTAAATGAAGGGATATATAAGATATCATCACATTCCTATATATCCGTAAAGTCAACAAAAGAGACACTGACCTCTTCTCTGCTCCTCAAATATCCTTTCCTGCCTCTGTAAGATAAGCCATTGTACTTATTGACTCATTTTCTTTTTAATGTTGCAGATTAATACAACCTTCTTAGAATGGCCTTGGCTGATCCTTTCTTCTAAAATGATCTGCTGGATTCATGCCTGTCTCACGACTAGATCTATTTCCTTCAAAGCATGTCTTGATATTTGTCATTTTCTTATTTATTTATTTATTTAATTATAACTCCAGCTACGGTCACACGCCCAAACTGCTTTTCAGCTTCTCCCTTCAAAGGAGGGAGTCTATTTATCTATCCTTTGATCTGGGCTGATCACATGAGCATGACCACCACAGACCACCAAGTCCAGCTAACTTCCAATGCATGCAGCCCTAAGAATAAGCCCGGATTGAACCAAGAGAATATTGCCAGGTTAACGCACAGAATTTTGAGAAAGAAAATGGTCATGGTATGGGTGGTGTGTTTATAGGTAATGAATTCGTACACTCTCAAGAAATGGAACTTCTTTGAGCATGCGTTGGTTATCCTTGGGTCCACAGAGCCAAGAACTATGGCTGGAATAATGGGTATTTAGTAAATGCCTGTAGAAAGAGGTGGCTGGATAAAAAAGTGGACTGATAAATTTTTGCCTGCTAGGAAAGGTATCAGGGACACTCCACACAGGATCTGAGACAGGATAAGTAATGCTTACGAGGCAAAACACTCTCCAAGTAAACATTTATTCCCTTGGTTATCTTTCCTTAGTCTTAACAAATCACTCCCCTTCAACGGCTGTTAATTTTATCAGGATGAATGCAAAGTCCTTAGCAGAGCAAACATGATCCTTCAAAAGCTGGCGTTTGTATTCTCTTCCACACTTACCTTCAGAAATCCCATCCTTACGCATCCTACACTCTTTCCGTATCAGATTATGTACCATTTCCAGACATACTTTGAGTTTTGAGGTTGATGAACCTCTCTTAACGCTATTCCATCTCTCTAGAGTGCCCTTTCTTACCTCTCTGAGCCTGGGCTGCCTCTACTCAGCATTCAAAGCCTATTTCCAGTTTCATGTCTCCTGAGATGCATTAACTAAGGCAGGAGAGTAATCTGTACCCCCGAATATTTCTTGGACATATGCAGAGTATATTTCCTTCAGTAAATTTTAAAACCTTCCGACTTTTCTCTCTTTTAAGATGACGTGTTCCTTGAGGGTGGACCTCATACCTCACTGTCTTCCCTATCTTTGGCAGCTAGATATTCACTATAAACAGCTGTGAAGGGAACGAATAAGGCCTAGGAGTATTTGGTGGGGGAGAGTGATCCGATACCACCTTATCTTTTGTGGGCCTGCAAGCTTACACATATTTTGTTTATGCATAGAGTTGAATAACCCCACAAAACAAGGCTGGGGAATGTTTCCCTACCTCAAAACTTAAAAAGCTGTAAACTTTTGGTATGTCTCATTCTTTCCTCCCACCCTGGAAGATGGACACAATAATGGTTTATTTCAAGGTTCCCTGGAAACAGAAAAACATGTTAGAAATGAGAAAATGCTTGTGGATCATAATAAGAAAGAAGATCAATTTATAAGCTTCATTACTAGAAAAGACCAAGCTGTTACAGTCATTATTCTCTAACTCAGTAAGTAAAGACAGTGAGTGGGCTGAAGTCCATTCTGTGGTTATAGTAGGTTATAGGCCGCTCTGTTCTAATGGACAGAGACCATGTCTGTTTTAAATCCTGATTATGGCGCCACGCAACAAGGAAGCTTAATAAATGCTTAATGAGGATAAGATACCATCTATTGCATCCAAAGCTATTTGAATTTAAAATAAAAATGCAAATGAGCTTTAGAAGCTAACTTTAAAAAGTGTTCTGTAAAGCCACCTATGCTTTAGTAAATAATAGCCACAAGGAAGAAATACTTTTTCAATATCTTTAAATGTCTATGTCTTGCTTTATAACACCAGATTAAATACAAGGAAAATTCTTTGTTGTGTAGGAAAAGCTGGAAGGCTATAACAAATGATGGACAAGTTCTCATTCTCAGGCATTGCCCATAGCTAGGGACTTGCATATTTTTATTGTTATGATGGTATTGATTGTTAAGTCAACAGAAAGCTATCACAAGGGATTGCAAATTTCTATACCAATACTCTGCTCTGTAACATTAAAATGTCATTACTGAATCACCAACTTTTTACCCCGCTGTAATATTATTCTCTGTTGATTGCCTGCCTGAGCTGAAATTTGAAACTGTCACCCTCAGACTTGCAAAAGTGATTCAACTTCACTTATAAGGAAAGTGAAATTAAATATTCATTCACAGGCTGCATTTCAAGTTCAAACTGTCTGAAGCTCCTTAAGGCAAAATGTATTTAAGTTGAAACACATTTTTTCTTCATTTTTATGCAGCAAAAATTCAGAATGGGTATCATGGGTGGATAAATTGCAAAATAATAATTTATTTTGAACTTTACGTGGGGAGAGGGTTGGGCTTTTCTTCTTCCTTATGCAACCTCTTTACTGTTTCTGCCCTAACCCATTTATCTCCTTTGTCAGAAAAACTGCATGTGTGTACTCATGGGTGTTGTTTATTGTCTGTTGCTGTTTTTTTTGTATGTGTCATGTTCTAGCATTAATCAAGTTGTAAAGCATCCATGGATTCAATGAAAGCAGAGTTGTGTCTACGTCTGCCACAGAAACATAGGCTTGCCCGGTCCTAGGTGTGCCGACTAGATGTGTACAAGCCCGGCTTTATTTCATGGTACCCAGGGTAGCTGTTTAACCACTTGGCCTCGATTTGTCTACAAGGTTGCTGACAGATCAAATAAATTACTTGACATAAAGCATTTAAAATAGTGCTTGGGACATGGTACCTTCTAAGTAAATGTTGCTCTAAGGAAGTGTTACCTATTATTCGGACCCTTCATGAAGACAACAATTTGCATTTGAAAAAAGACCTGATATTTTAAGAACTTCTCACAGGTTATCTCATTTCAGGATCAGAGCAAGCACATCATAATAGTCAGGAACAGTAAAACTTGCATATAAATTTGGGGCAGATGTTGTACGTTGGCTGTTCAAGATCATTCTACCTCCTCTTTGCATTGCGGAAGGTCAAAGGGTAAAACTACACTTCCCAAATAGCTTTGCAACCCGGGCTTGATTAAATTTAGATTTTCACCAATCAGATGAACTTACCTTACATTTATATTCAGAACTGAGTTAAGTGAAGGACAGGCAAAGTGCCATGAATCAATTTTGCTGGTGTGGATTCTAACAGCGTCTTTCTTTCTTAACAGCTTCGTAATTCAATGGCTCTTTACAAAGTCAGCAAGAATTTTCCCAATCCAAGACCAGGTGAGTGTCTCTGGGGGCTGGTAATCATTATTGGAGGCTGAGCCTGGAGCCTGCTCCTCCAGTTCATTCACTGAATTTGTTTAGATAAGCTAAAAGAGTTTTGTTTGCAAATGAACCTTAACCTATTCAACATTAAAGCCAAAGGGACTCGGATAGAATTCTTATCTCTGATTCTTAAAGATATGAACCAGGGCACATTGTCAAGATGATTTTTTATTGTAATTTAGTCATGTACAAAATGTGGTTAATACTACTTAATTTGAAGTGTTGCAAGATAGAGACTAGATGTGCAAAACGTTAGTAAAAGAGCTAAAAGGGAAGATCATATTTAAGGGGAAAAACTGAGGCTCAGTGTGTTAACTGGCTGACACAAGTCCTCAAGGCCATTTTGTGGAAGATTTGGAATAAGAATACTCTTCTTTAAACACCTACTCAAATGCTCTTTCCCTTATATCACACAGCTTTCCAGAAGGAGTAAATTATTGCCCAAATTTTTCTGTTTCTTGGAAGGAATGAAATATTGAAGAGATGGCTTGCTTTTGACAAAACCTGGACTTGAGTTTCACGTGAAACTATGAGTGACAATGACAAATTGTTGGCTACATCTTTACATCCCTGACCTGAGAAAGACGGGCGAATGTGTGGGTGTGTATGTAGGTTTCATCATAAACTATGGGGCTATAGAGCAAGGGATCTCAATTCTGCCCGATATTAGAATTACCTGGAAATATTTCAAGGCTTACTGAAACCCAAACACCACCCAGCCCAAATGAATAAGAATTTCTAGAGAGGTACCTACGTAGCTGTATCTTTAAAAGGTCCTCGGATCATTTTAAAACAGTCCTGACTCTTTGGTATAGAGTGAGAATCTATTGTAATCTGAGTTAAGGCATATCTGGAAGTAGCTTCTTTACCCCTCTTTCTGAAAACTGAGGCTATTGTTCTCAAAAAGAAAGGTTTTAAATCATAAAGCAGTTAGGACATTTGTAGAAAACCGGATCTGACCTCTTACTCTCAGGGAACCAAACGTGTTACCCCACACCATCCTGGTCTCTCAGCCACATGCTGAGAGGAGAAATACATCTCTGTAAACCACCTGCGAGCTGGGCTGTGGGCCTGGAGGCAACATTTCCAAAGTACCCTGCATGCCTCTCAAGAGCATAGTCCTGTTTTCTCTTTTCCGTGTGTTTTTTCTCTAACACAACAGTTCACTGAAAAGTGTGCTAATCAGATAACATTGAATTCTTCACGTTTGCGCTGCTCACTAGTAATCATAATATGGAAGAATGAACACATCCTTTGAAATATAGATATCAAGTAAGTACAAATAACAGCAAGAACTTACACTCAATTAATCCATTTTTAACAAGCACTGCCCCTCAAGAGACAGGGACTCTTGGCACCCCAGAGCTATTCACAAAGAGCCCACCCCCAATACCATTACTCAGTACCATCCATCCTATCAGCCAACCATCTTCTTCATTCCCACTATCGTGCCCCGTATGGCAAGAGTAACAGACGTAGTGATGTCCAATCTGTTTTACGAAAACATGCTTATGTTTGTAATGAAGAAACTGGGAGCTGCTTTCTCTCGAAAAACTCTTGGGGAGGTATACCGTACAACTGCTATCAGGAGTCACACAGGCCTTGATTCAAACCTCAACCCCATCACTTATTGGACTTCTAAAGCTTCGCTTCCCTCATAGGTAAATTTTGACAATAAAAAAAAAAAAAAGAAAGAAAAAAACTTCTCGGGATGTTGTGAGGACTGAAAGAGATCATGAACATGATGGGTTTGAATTTTGCATGGCATACAATAAATATTTATAAATGTGCCCGTTGTAAAAGGTTATTATATAATTTTTAGGTGTGGAAAGAGGGGGAGGCATGTTGTAGTAGACAAAAAGAAACCAGTAAACTCTCAAATCGGATTATACACACACACACACACACACACACACACACACAGATTGAGCTCTGACCAAGTTCCCCCTCACTTGATTAAACTTTAGACATATTTCTCCCTGAAGCTGGGCCCCTGAACTCCCCATTCTTAGAGCACTTACTTTTGAAAACTGGAAATTGTGAATTCTTTTTCTGCCTCTATGAATGTTTACAAATCTTCCAGGCTTTTGTCAGTTTTACAACCCAGAAAATGTCTTTCTCAAGGACCGGGGAACCATCTCTTTAAAATGTAACTTTGAAAAAGGATCAAGAACCCCTATCTCCCAGTCTCTGTGGGAGCTCAGGACCCTAACTTCTTAGATGGGTGGCAGTAAGCAAACAAAGATGGCCTAGTCAGAGAAAAAAATATCTACAGGCTCAGGAATAACTAACTTAGCTGGACACAGCCCACCGATCACCCTCTGCCTACAATGTCCTCCAGAACTTTTCCGTGGCTCACCTCAGTGCTTAAAAACCCTCTCACCTTTTGTTGTGGAGGTCCAGTCTCTCCCTTCTGTTGCAATAGTCTTGAATAATAAAGTCTTCCTTGCCTGTTTAAATCTTAACTAGGGCAATATTTCCATTGACCGTTCGTTCACATAGAGCCCACTGGTCTCTTCCTGGCACTCACATTTTACATGAAGATGTCAAAGAAAAATGTAACTTACCTGGACGCTTAAAACATTTTTCTATGAAAACCAACAATGTGTGTGTAATGGAGAATTCAATGTTCAGACATACTTATGAGGTCTATTTCCGAATAAAGACTAATATATCTGGTCTGAACTTACAGGTTCCCCTTATTTACTGATGTTCACTCATCCCCTGAGAAAATTACAGCAGAAAATTGTGAAAAGCTCTCTCTCAAGGTATCTCTCAGGTTTATAAGTGGTAGAGTCAGGACTCAATAGCCACACTGAACTATGAGTTATTAATATACATCATTACTTCTATATCTTCAATAAAAGCATTTTTGCTTAATCAAACTATTGAGTGTTTTGTATTTTAATACACCTCATTTAAAAAATATATGCACTGCCTTGCTGTTCAGGGATTTAAGTAATTCTTGTTTTGGTTTTCCACTTTTAAAGCAGCCAGGTCTTGAACTTGTATTTTGATTTGAAAAACACATTTTTAACATCTTTACATGAATTCTCTACTTACAGAGTAGCTGCGCTTGAATTTTTATGAGGATAAAATATATGCAAAAATAGACCTTTTAGATGACCCCTGAAATTTCTCATCAAAGTGCTGTTAAATTTTTGTTAGCTATAAACAACTAGGTGAAATTTGGAAACCAAGAAATTTGTTGTGGAGATGCTTCCTTTGCTTACTAAAGAAAACCACTCTTTCCAATAAGCATGCAGGATAAATGGTGTCAATGAGGCCTAAAATTGTGATGAGCTTTGAACGTTCCAGTGCTCCTCCCAGGATTAATATCCAGAAAGATTCTGATATTAAATCCATTGCATTAAAATTCTTGAAGTATTTATGAAACGTACAGTCACTGTCAATTTGAACCTGTTCTGAAGAAAGACAAAAATGTCCACATCAGTTTTGCATTATGGTTGTTGTTTTTCACTGTATATATATATGATAGAGTATCCTATTTAATTTCATTGACTTGAAATCCCTATAAACTTGAACTGGCATTTTTGTTCCTCATTGGACTAGCCGCATGCCCTGAGGCATATTATTTGACCTCCTTGAGGATTAACCACCTCATCTCTAAAATGCAGAGAAGATCACATATGCCTCATAGCTTTCTTATGGGACTTAAATGAGATAATTAATGCAAAGTCCTTGTACAGTGACTGTCATGTTGTAACCGCTCAATTAGCAGTAACAGTGGTGGTGGCTGTAGTGGGTTTCGATTGGTCAAGTCATCATAACTGGTGAGTTTTACCTTTGTTGGATGACTCTTTAAATCCAATCCATTTGAAAAGAAATAGAGAGACAAGTGTACCATGACATTAAGTGAAGCTTATTCAGGCATTCTCATTTGCACAGATTTCTTCCTATTCAGATATTTACTTCCTTATGCAATGTCCACATTTATAATTTTATATTCTTTTCTTAAAGAGGGCCAGAACTTTTATAATATTTGGGCCTGGATCCATGCCTGCCTACTTTTTTACTGAACTTTTAGGGAAACATAGAAAACAATTTTATTTATTTAACAAAAATGTATATATGGATATATTAGGAATTCGATGCATATAATGAGATTGCTTAATAGAAAAGAGGCAATATTCATTAATAAATGGATTACATCAATCATCTATAAATATTTGACTTTGATAACATATATGTGGCATTTAAATAACATCCCTGAAAGTTCCTTTGAGAAATCAAAATGTACAAAATATTAAGGGAGAAGAGGTTCTGAGAATAGCTAGAAAGTATTTCAAAGGAGAGGAATGAAGATGTTTCTCACAGTCTGTAGTCCTAGCTGGCTCTCCACAATATCCACAGATGCTATGTGCCAAGGTTCTGCTGTGAAAGTCTATCCCCATCAATTTATAGACTTGCCTGTTTTATTTTGAGAATTTGTAAAGAACACATACACATACACACACACACACACACACACACACACACACACACAGTCTTTACATTAACAAAAAATAAGAAAAAAATATTATTCCATATTGGATATTGTTTATGTGATGAGAAATCCCCTGAAATTTAAGCTGTAGGAATATTAACTCTAGCAAAACAAAAACTAAAACAAAAATCCCCACACATCCCTATATATATACTATAAACACAGACACATCTATTTTCTGTTTGTCTATAAAACAGTAGCTGTTCCTCTCTGTCAGAACATTTTATATGCCAGGGTGAGTGAAATGTCCCTTTTCTTGCATTTTAGTATTATTTTCATCAACAGCAAATGAAAACTTTTACAAATTGTCTGCCATGGTTTATGTACATTCTTTAAAAAACAATAATCTGTTTTAAAATTTAATAAAGCCTCATGTTTTATTATGTGCCTGAAGTATTAAAATGCTTTCCTCTACATTTCCTTAAGATGACCCATCCCTAAACAGTGCTACCTCTTCCATAATTTCATCCATCCGCCAGCAGTGTTCTTATGCCCTTGTTCTCTACTGAAGACAAAAGAAGACGAAAACTCCAGGTCCATCAATCAAAAACAACACAGTCAGCACCAAGTCCAATAATGAAAACCATGATTTCATAAATCATCTTCCACAGGTTGGGGTCATCTTTAAAGAAAAAAAATCTTATCAGGTACAGCTGAATATTCTCATGGTCTTTCATTCTTCAGTCTTTAATGAAAACAATAGAATGGCTGACAGAATACAAATGTGTAACCTTCCTTAACTTAAAAAAAAAAAAAAAGAAAAAAACCCGCCCTGACTATGCCCTTGAAATAAGTTGAAGTCAAGATATTTTTCCCTCAAAAGGTCTAGCCATTCTTTTCTTTAATAGTTTGGCAATGAGATAACTTTTTCTTTTTTTTTTTACATTCTCTTACTCTCTTTCCAGATATGTGTGTTTAATTCAATCAAGTCAAGATTAAATTTAAGAACTCCTTTTCAAAAAGCTATTTCCTGGCAGTAACTAGCACTAACTGCAGAAGGAGGTTTGACATGGCGTTTTTGTTTTAGCTGAATCAACAACTCTTGGGTAAATTCCGTTCTGTGACCCCAAGCCCACATCCACATATTAGGAAGTAAAATAAGCAGCTGGTAATCACTAGGTGGATTCAGACTGAATGGAGATTTATCTCTTTAAAAATATGGACTCTATATTTGCAAACCTGGTTAAACAGGTCTGAGTAAAATAAAGTTGGATTAGGCATACACAGTACTGTATACTTAATCAAAGTTCTCAAATTGATTTTGCTAAGACATTGCTGCCTGGCATATCCCAAGTCCTTAAATGTGATCCAATAAAATCTATTTTTTTGGACTTGAATTAGCCACATTATTGGGACATTCACCTAGTTCCAAGATCTAGACCCAGTCTGTATAATAGAAAATTCATTCAATAGTGGGACAGAGACGTGGTGCGGGGGCATTTCTTTATATGTAGACAGAGGATGATAGTGTGCTGAAAAAATTAATTGTTTGAGTGCAAAAATTAACGAATGGGAAAATGAAGTAGAAACAGAAAGAAGAGAGACATGCAAAATGGGTTGCTGAGTGTAGGAAGAAGATGCCTTAGGCAACAGTTTACATTAAAATTTTCTTAAGTATATTATATAGAATTCAGAAACTCAGTGTAGAAAATTTATTCTTCAGGTGCACTTTTGCAGCTGACATAAGAAAACCAGTTGATTTAGCAAGCTTCCATTGTCTTATTTAGTAAGCACTCTGAAAATCTCTATTCAGAAGAGGTTGCTATTTACAGGCATTTTGAATTCTTCCCAATTTTCTGCCTGCTACATAATGTAAACGCAATGAATGGCTACACTGCATTGTTCACACTTTCAACTATATGTGATTATCTGGTCCACTGGTCTACTGTAGTGTATTTCTGAAATGAATTGAAGATAAACCTATAATAGTCCATTTCATACAGAGACATTTGTCTCAGTTTAAATTCAGGGCCCAAATATCTACTTATTTCCATTCTGTTTTATAAGTACAGTGTTTTCATCATCATAGAACTATATCAGCTTCCTGATTATACCTGGAATTCTGCAAGTTCTTCAAGAGAGCTACAAATCTCATTCCTGGTTCTTTAGCATCTCTGCTCTACAATGAATAACACAGTCACAGTAAAAAGGGCAGAAGAGTCAGAAAGAATTTACGGAAAGTTTCCCTCTGGAAAATGCACAATGTCCAGTTTCGTATAAATAAATACATTTATTTGTATTACCAGGGTACTCATATTAACCTTGCTTTGCTCACAGGAACATAATATATTATATTTGAAAAAGAAATGAAAATATGACTGATAGTTGAACAAATTCAAGTTTATCATTATTCAACCAACTAGAATTACTAATGTGTTTTTTAGTAACCATATTTTATAAACTTCAACTAATCAAATTTCTTGTCATTAAAAGGTTCTTAAGATAACCTGATTTTTAAAATAAAAGCTGTGAAAGAATACATAAAAAAATTTACCTAGATAAAATTTAAAATAAGAAAATAATTATCACATATGGCTTGGGGAATACACACATATTTAGAAAAACCATATATACAGGGAAAGACATGCCTGGGTAGAAAGAGAATGTTTTTTTTGTAATGTTTTATTTCCTTCATAAAAAATTGAGCAAGCAGAAGCAAAGAAAGTACATAAGCATTTCATCTTTTCTCTATATGGGAAATCTTTCATAATCAAAAAAGGAAAAATTAAAAGTATTATTTAGCAAAAACACTAATAAGTAGTAAAACTGATAGAATGTAGAGGCATTCTATACAAGTTTTGCACAAAAGTAAATTCGTTGCTTGTTACTTTCTCTAACTCTTCATAAAACAAATTTAGAAGCCCCCCTAAAATGAATTGCAGATTTGTAAACAGTAAAAGTTTCTTTGAGAATACAAAATTAAGATACAAAAAGAGATCGCCTTTTTGTGTGTATAGGAATTAATTCATATAAATTAAACATACAGAGTATGTCTCACTATTATGGATTTAGCCTTAAAATCATTACACTTTTGAGGAATCTGCATTGCTTTTTGTGTTTTCATAGAAAGGAAGATGACTATTACAGTTCCAAGTTTACAATGTAACATTTTCCTCTCATAGCCACTAGTTTTGGTTTTGCTCCTTTTGAAAACAAAATATTTTTTAAATAATTTTTCTGAATATCATTTGAAATAACTTCAGTTTCAGAAGAAAATATTGGCCCATAGGACATTACTTTCTTTTTTTAACTCTCATCAACATGAAAACAGTATATATAATAGCCCAGTATAATTTGATTTTCCTAAGTACAATTCAGTAGATGAAACATGCATTAACTTTATATAGCAAGAATCTACAAAATACATACAGTATTCAATAGACACGATTTGCAAAAATATTCAAAGATACGGATACAGTAGTTCAAGATGGTTTCATGGTTTCAAGTGCTTCAAGTCCTTCAAGTAAAGGCAAGAGAACTACCAAATGAATACCTCTAATAATATCAATCATGATCCTAGAAGGTATGCTTCTCCTCTGTTGTTCTATAATGCTCTGTAAAGGCAAGAGAGCCCACATGATATTCTAAGCCTTTGATATTTGCTAATATTTATCAGTTAAAGTTTATACTTTAATATAGTTAATATAGAACTTTTAATATAGTTCCAAATTAGAAAAGTTCTGGGAAGAAAATATTCGTGAAGGTTGACTAGGAAGACATTACAGAATGGTTTGTCATTTTTCCATATATATTTTGTGAGCAGTTCAGTATTTTTTAAAAGATTTTATTCACTTATTTTAGAGATAGAGCGTATGTTGGGGGTGGAACAGAGGGAGGACAAGTAGACTCCATGCTGAGCGGGGAGCCTGATCTGGGGCTCCATCTCAGGACTCTGAGATCATGACTTGAGTTAAAACCAAAAGTCAGTTGATGAACTGACTGAGCCACCCAGGACCCCTAAGTGAGTCAATATTTTGATTAATGGATCCAGTTATTGTTAGAGACTATCTGATTCCTTGTCTTTAGCCGTTGGGCTGCATACCTAAAGGTGACAAGCTGCCACCCTCCTAAACTACCAATCGTCAACAAGCACATACATACACTCTGTGCACGGGCCTGTCATTTTATCAGGACATGTTCTAATTCATCCTCCTCATCAGCAGCAACTATCCCCTTACTTAAAGATCTCTCTTCCCTTAAATCCATGATGCATCTGTAGTCAGCGTCCATGGTTTAGAATTAAGTTAAATGCTATTTTCTCTAACCAGGGTTTGCAGACCACTGCCTGAAGACCATATCCAGCCCTGCCATTTGTTTAGTATTGTCTATGGCGGTTTCCCTCTACAATGGCAGGACTGAGTAGCTGCCAATGAAGCATTTTATGAACAGAAAAGCCTAAAACATCTGCCATCTAGACCTTAACAGAAAGTTTGCTAACCTCCAGTGGACGGTTTGATACAGGATAGAACTTAAAAAATAAAAAAAATATATCATTTAACTGCATATTTCCAGTATCCTTTTAAGTAAGTTTATTTTTCTAAGTAAAACATAATATACATGAAATTAAGAATCATTTTTTAAAACTTATATTTTGAGTATGACCTCAAAGCACCTCATGCGGCTCAGAGGACATATTGAACACTTGATACCTAATTGATTTATTAAATCGTTGTGGAGCAAGAAATCCAATTATGGTGTAAACCACATTTCCTCCAAACTTGATCCCTTTATCTAGTGAGATCACCAGAGTCTACATAACTGGGCTGCATAACTATAGGATTAAAGATAGCTTTGAGAACCTTTGACAATAATTATGCTTTTAGCTTTTCCAATGAAACAGGCATTCTTAGAATTCTCTGTAATTTAAAATAATAATAATGATAATGATAATAGTAATAATTGCCATCAAGGACAACATCCACTGTGTTCTTCAAAGCTTCTCTTAAAAGCTCACGTTGAAATTCCTCCCAGGATTCAATGTTAAAGAAAAGTGTGTGTTTCCCTTTATTATACAATGACAGCTACCCAATCCACTGTCCTTCCTTTTAAAATTGGCCTTCTGGAAACCCAGAGCTAATATTAAAGCTCAATTTTAGTAGCTAATCTTACATTTCCCTTCCTGTCATGCTCTCCACACTTCTGCACTCCACTCATTTAATACATGAGTTTTGTTTTTCTTCTTTTTAATGATTTAATAATTTAAAAAAATTATGTACAATATAATCATTTTGGAAGCATGCATGAGAAAAGATGATGAATAAATGCATGCATAAATAAATGAAGGAAGGAATGAATAAATACATTCCAGATTATGGAGTCCATTATTCCCAACAAGATAAATTGGCATGTTCTAGCCAATCCTATTTTCCTATCTCATCAAAACAAGTCACAATAGAGCAATACTGAAAAAAGTTTCAAATAGTGAAATTTAGAAATAATAGCTGATTCCTGACCCAAAGTTAGGAAAATGCCTCTCCTAAATGAAAACTAGATTTAAATATTAATCTAATCTACTATCACCTAATCTCTCTAAAATGTTACCTAATCTCATATCAAATAGTAATTAAATATTATGGAAAGAGACTTCTATGTGCAAGATTGGGGCCATTAAGCAGGGATTAGAAGGGTACACGTTGGGGGATTCAAAATAAGTTAGTCTATTTACATCAGGGGCAACAAGTTAGTCATGTCGAAGCAGACAATTGCTTTATGAGGAAAAACCCAAAGGCTGTAAATTTAGGAGGAATATGCATTTACTTTGAATGTGTGTGGGTTGGCAGGGAGGGGGATAAAACTTTTGACTTGCCATGTTCCAAAATCCTTGCTCTATAAAGTTGTTGGGTTGGTGGGAGTGAGGAAAGAGGGCAAGAGAATTCAAAGGAAGGTCAATCCATTTTTACAACGGAATGGGAAGGACCAGAACCCTAACCCATTGTTTGAAATCTGGGCCAGTTTCTTTATTAGAACCCAGTGGTCCCAAGAGATTCCTAAAGGCAAACAGGGCAACAAAAGCTCTTAAGTAAAACTGCTTTAAATAAAAGAAATTTTGCCTGGCAACCCAGAGACAACAACAAAAACTTTCCTTAGAGTTTGTGGAGAAATGCCTGTTTCTGGGCATCGTTTGCGTCTGAGGCTGGGAAAACCTCTGTGGACCCAGCCACTTGCCACTAGCATTGTGCCTTGGCTAAGCTGAGTGAGCACCTGCGCTCTGTGACCTTGGATGGGTTATTTCTGCTGTCAGTGCTTCCATATTCTATTCTGAAAGAAGATGGCGATTAACAGTGTCTTCCTCTCAGGGTTCTGTAAGGATTAAGGAAGTTCATATATGTGAAATGTCTAAAAAATCAGGTACCTAATAAGTCCTACATGAGAGATTGCTTATTATTATAGCCAATCAGTCCGGCTGGCCATATAAGTCAAGGTGGATTCACCATTAATTGGGTTATATATGTAAATGGTGACAGAAAAATGGACAAAAGCTTTGTGATGATCAAACTGACCATCACCGGAGGAGTCAGGGACACTTTTTATAATCTCAGGCTTGTTTCTAATTAGCAGTATGTCCTTGAGTAAACCACTTACAGCTCTGAGTCTCAATTTCCTTAGCTGAAAGATAAAAAATGAGTTAGTCTAGGGCATCCCTAAGGTCCTTTTGGCCCAAAGATTTTATTAGTCTATGAATCCTCTTAATGAGTGAGTATCACATTTTCAGACCTTTGCTAGGCATTATGAAAGAAATAGACGAAACACAGCCAGTTCCCTTCCCTACCAGAGGTTCTGATCCTGCTATGACTAAAGAGCTTTTTAATCCACACTTGCGCCACACAATAACGTTCTCAATTACATCAACTTTGCTAAGTAGTCTTCGGATTTTGCAGACCAAAGCAGCTTGAGGCTATAGGCCAAGTCTGTGCAGAGCCAAGATGACCAGCATTCACGGCTTCTGAGCTCCCGTTTGGGAGTGAACCGCAGCAGTCCTATTAAAAGCAGAGTCTACACTCTCACATTTTACTGACAAGGGATTACACTCAATAAAACTTTTCTGACTGACACATATTTCCTATTACTCAGCTCGTCCTCTGCTGCCAACGCAGCAACCCAAATAGGTTCATGACCACAAAGTGAGGAGGCCTTGTCCTCTCCTGACTATCAGCCATAAAGACAGGGAGCAACCTGCTTCCCAGAAGGTGGGGCTACAGGGGTGTTTGTGGCTTCATTCCTCTTTGTGTCCTTTCCTTACCCTCGAGACCGTTATTTATGTTGGCATCCTGTGCCTTTAACTTCTTAAACTGATAAATCTATGTAACAAAATGTTAGTGACAGTGGACTTCCCTGAATTTGTATAAACTGTGTATATAATGACCTTTTTTCTCTCTTTCTCCCCCGTTGAATTTGGACTTTATAATTGTCCTGAAATTCCTTAGGCCTTCTTTTCTGTGAATAAAAGAAATCTGTAATCTGAATCTGAACTGAATACGTCGATTTGTCTTTCTTTCTTTCTTTCTTTCTTTCTTTCTTTCTTTCTTTCTTTCTTTCTTTCTTTCTTTCTTTCTTTCTTTCTTTCTTTTTTTTTTTTTGTCATTATTCTGTGTGGGAGATAATATCTGGTCAGAAATGGCCGGGTATCACGGACCACTGCACTGTTCCTGCAGTTGTCCCGTGGGTCACCTTGCAGGTCTGAAGCCACATGAAAACCTATGAGGCAAAGCAGTCTCCCTGGGACAAGACAAACTTATTTTAGTGCTCACTGCTTTAATTATTGATCCATCAGGTATCTGATTATTTAGGTGATCTTTTCCGATGGCAGAATCTTCAAGTCCTGGGCATTGGCAGGATGGATTCTTAACTCTGGACTCTTCACTCTTTGGAGCTAATAAAATCCACAACAGAAGCACTTATAAACCCTACATGGGGTATTTGCCTTACATTAATTGAACCATGTGATGTCTTGTATTTAGGTAGCCTATATCTTGATTCAAAACCAGTTTTAAAAGGGCCTGTTTCCATGACATCAGGAAACACTTGTCTTCCAGGATGGAGGAGAACGAAATGCTTCATGATTAATGACACTATCTAAGTACTGGCACAAGCTGGCGAGCTCTTGAAAGGAGGCGTGTTTCACTGCATTCTGCCCAACACAACAGCTCATTAAGCAATATTTTCCCCATTAATGTTTAGTATTAAACACTGAATGAAAGACTAAATATCATATGGAAAAACAAATTGAAAACAGCACAGTAGGGTTTAGGGTACTAAGCCAACAGCCTCCCCTTCATTTGGAAAACAGCTTGCATACCTATTCCAAAGATTAATGAGCAATCAATTCTAAATTAAACCAAGACCTGCATTTAAATCTTTTTTTCCTCTGTTGAAAGCATGACTATGAGTTACATTAACTGAGATAAAATACAGTATTAGCCTTTCCATGTGTTGTGTAATGTGGTTAGAAACATGAAAGATTGTTTCTGAAACATTTCCTTCACATTTTTTCATCATTTATTTTCCTGCACAATTTGAAAGGAAATGGGCCATGATGAGGTCAGTAGTTTCTGCCACATGATGTAGAATCTTGCTCTCTGTCAGTCACTCAAAACACAGTCACCTCTTTGAAGATAGAATAAGAAAACTGCTTTTATGAACATCACAGATCCTATCATAGGTGGCTAACATAGAATTTCAATTATATAAAAACTGTCAAAAGAAACTACCTTGCCAGCAGGAGCACTGATATTGTTATCATGAGTGAAAATAGGGAAGAGCCCAATGTATTGCTCAGGCCTCAGGATGCTCATGGGATGCTATTATGAGATATTGTTATAAACAGAGAGGCTTGGTTTAAGCCACAGTGTGACTGAATCCTCAAGATGTAAAAGTGGTCCAAAATGAATTAACTTGATTGGTGGTGCCTGCTTTAGAAAAATTTGATAGAGGAAACAATTCACAAAATTCACTCATTATTTAGGGACTTTTATGAATCAAAATATCAAGGGACAGGATCAAGACATGGAATTTTTTCTAAAGTCTTAAAATAATACATGAGCAGGAGCCAGAACAAGCAATTACAGACAATATGCCCTATTAACATATGGAAAATGGTAGTCTGATAGAGATATGAGTGGCCAGAGAAGCTCTTCTGGAAGAGGTTTGACTAGGACATCAAAGTATGGGGTTAGCTTTTAGAATTAAGGAAAAAGATTAAGCAACTTTAATTTTGATCAAGAAAGATAATTTCACAATTATTTAGAAAAACAGCTTCATATGACTTAAGTATATCTGTAGGAGGTTGAACCGTGGCTCCAAAAAGATACGTTCATATCTCTGGAACTGTGAATGTGATCTCATTTGGAAAAAAGGTCTCTGTAAATGTAATTAAGGATCTAGACGTGAGATCATCCTAGACTTTTCTGATGGGGACTACAGCCAATGATAAGTGTCCTTAGAATGGACACACAGATAACAGACACATAGAATAAGAAGAGGAAACAATGTGACCACGGAGGTAGAGAATAGCATAATGCAGCCACAAGCCAAGGAACATATGATCTCCAATAGCAACAGAAGCTTTAAGGGGTAAGATCTCCTCCAAAACCTGAAGAAGGAGTGTAGTCCTGCCAGCACCTTGATTTCTGACCTCTGGCCTCCAGAAATAGGAAAGAAGAAATTTCTGGATTTTAGGTAACCAAGTGTGTGGTAATTTGTTACAACAGCTACAAGAAACTACTAAAACCTCTTATTCTTATTTGAACTCTCGGTATCTAGCACAATGGCAGAGAACAGAATAACCTCAATTTCCTTCACTGGATTGAAATTATAAACTCTGAAGAGAATACACCGTGTGTTCCCGTCACTTGCAGGATGTTTCCGCAAAATGACCTCAAAGCAAGGGTGACGTGAGGTGAAGTCATAGCAATGCGTTCAGAGAAGAATCGTCAGCATTCTTGAAAGTGAACTCACGCTCTCATTTGCCTTTCCTGCACAACTGCCTTTCTGTGAAATGCCTCATCATCATCCGCCCCATTGCCACCACGGTCATCACATACAATTACATCGCACTTGATTCACGCACGATTTTACAGATCAGGAACTGAAAAACAGAGCTTGAGTCATTGCCCAAAAGTGAAGGAAAGAAAAAGAGTTGACATGAGGAAAAGCAACTGGCAAGTAGTAACACTGTTACAGGTAATGACAAGAATTCATTTGTTCAAGTAACAGATGATGTGTGCCTTCAAAGTACAGGGCTCATTCCCCAAACTATGGTTCATATGAACTGAACTTATATGTAAGGATAAGAGGAGATGCACTGTGACTCAAGAGAAGGGTGTATGTACTCGGTGCTCCACAGGGGTGTGGGCGAGTTAGAGTCAGGAAAAGGGTAAAGTGAGGGAGCAGTGAGAAGGGTTTAAGTTAAAGATGCTTTTTATCATCATCATCTTCACCTCCACCACCACTAAGGAAATGACTGGATCAAGTGATAGCATCTGTAGACTCACTCTCATAACCTGAATTTCTCTGCTGGCACAGAAGAAAAAAAAAAATCATGCATCATAGGGAAATAAAACTTCCTATGGTTTTTAGGAATTCCAACTTTTCAAAGACATTTAAATAGAATATGATTTACCTAAAAAAATCAGAAAGTTTTGAATTGGGTTATAAACTGTAGATTTAGTGTACACCAATGAAACCTCCATTGATATGCAGATAATCAAGGTCAGTATAGCCCATTATGAAACAACGCTAAATAATGATTAATGTGCTTAATCATCTGGAATTCAGGTGGAGAAGTGAGGGGGAAAAAACGAAGTGGGAAAGGGCTTTAATGAGTTCATGGCTTTGCCAAGATAAGCCATCAAAATCTTTATCATTATTTAACTATAAGAATAATTCTGTTAAAATCAAACAAATTGAAAGTAATAAAAATATTTTGAAAGTATCTTATTATGTCTGATAAATCTTCATAGTTTTATAATCATAAAAATGGTTATCAATTTCCTTTGGAATATGATTCCATTTATATCAGAAGTATCACATTTTTTTCTTATTACTCTTTCATTTGTGTGTATTCTGCCACAGAAGACTGGCACTTTAGTTTTGTGAATCATATACGTCTTGAACTTTTATATATAATTCCAGAACAAATAATCAGCATCTGTTCTGTTCAAGAATTTCTAAAGAGGGTACAGGCAAATTTGACAATTTTTTTTTTTTTTAAAGATTTTTTATTTATTTGACAGCGAGAAACACAGCGAGAGAGGGAACACAAGCAGAGGGAATGGTAGCGGGAGAAGCAGGCTCCCTGCCGCGCAGAGAGCCCGATGCGGGGCTCGATCCCAGGACCCTGGGATCTGACCTGGGCCGAAGGCAGACGCTTAACGACTGAGCCACCCAGGCGCCCCCAAATTTGACAAATTTTAAGAGCTGTTAAGAACTCTTCTGTTCAGCAAAAGGGTCTATGGTAACATAATTTGGATTTGCAAAATGACATGGAGAAATCTAGAAATGCAGAGCTATCAAAAGGGCAACCCAAAGGGAGAGGAATGGAAGTGAGAATGTTTCCTTATTCCACCCCATTCCTCCAAATGTTAACTCAACCTCTGTTGAGAAATGCAAAAGAGCTAAAGTGGTTATATGAACTTTCTAGTAAAGCCAGTAGAAGCCAATATGTGGCAAATGAAAATGTAGAGAATATTCATTCTTAAAATAGAGAATATTATTCTTAAACCAAAATATGTAAATACCCCAGGTATCTTGAAAAAATTGCCAACTTTTACTCTTGTTTTAACATAGCTGGCAACTTTCAGGGGAAATCTCTATTAAAAATCTGAAGTGTGTGTGTGCGCGCACGCATGTGCACATGTGCACGTATGCCTCGGAAGAAAAAATCTCTGAATTTCACTAGTTCCTGTCACTATTCATTTATGGTTCTAACTTCAGCCATGTAATTCCTTAATATTGCCAGGCTCCACTTCTAGTTCTCTCTTTCCCTCTAATTCCCCTCCTTTGCAATAGCATTTTACGTCTCCCTTGCTCTCTGTAACCCCTCATCTCCACCAATTTCCCTTTGCCTCTGAAAAGGCCATATCAATTCTTAGAAACGGACATCATCAGCAGGAAAATCCCCCAGTTTTCTACCTCTTTACAGTCCTCCCTTATTCCTCACTTCTCTTTTCTGCTTTCGTCTGTTTAAAATTAACACTGGCCCATAAGCTCTCACATCCCAGCCCCTCCACGTGCACTCCGCGTCCAATTTCCTTCCTGTCCGTGGAACTAAATGTTATCAATTTTGACTCTTTTATCTAGCCTTCGGTGCTTCCTCCTTTTCTGGCACTCAGCACCTCAGCATTTACGTAGGTCCAAATCTTTTCCTTCTTAAAACAAAGCAAAAAATAAAAAATAAAAAAGTTCTCTTTAGTCCATTGACTCATTCTTGCTGCATTAAGCCAAATTTCTTTAAACAGATTTCTCTACATTGAATGTCTCTGACTCTTTACCACCCATTTGTGCTTCAAGTTTCTGTCATTTGGCCTCTGCCCACAACATACACTCAACTGGATCTCTGACATTTCTGTTCATCTTCTCCAAAGGTCCTTCAAAATCAGCAGGTCCAACGTGAGGCTTCTCATCTTTTTGAATCTTTCCTTTTCAAACTCCACAGCTTCCACTTTTAGCCAAGGCTAGGGCTGTGAAGTCATTCTTGACTTAGCCCTTTTCTCAATCAACCCAACTTAACCCTTCGATGTTAGCTCCTACAATGTGTTTAAATCCTTCCATCTATTTACATCTCCACTGCACAGCTCTTCCCTTTCAAAGCACTTGGGTGCACTACTTAATTGGATATTGGTCTGATTTCCCTAGTAGAAGGGGCTATGACAGTATTATTCCTTATATAATCTTAGGACTGAGCACCAGAATGGGACATAATTGGTGTGCAATAAAAATAAATAATAGACATAAGGGTAAAGCCACCTATCAAGGGCAGAGAACTTCCACTAACTGGCTTTTCCCTGTTGTAAGTGCTTTAGAGAAGGAATAATGCTATTTATTTTAATTATGAACAGAACAAGCATAAGGAAGGAACACCTGAGGTTTGAGTTACAAATGTTACGTAAAGTGACTGTGATCCTGTGGTGCTAATAAAAGATAAAAATAAGAGTACTGTGTGTTGTACAAATATTTTGATTAATAATTTTGTCAGAATGAAGATCCCCCAGAAGAGGAAAGTCTGTAGGGCTCAAAGTTCAGAAATTTTGCCAAGCTAAAATTTCTAACAATCATTGATAGCCTCAAATTACATGTATTTTTCAACTTATGCAACGCTTTGAAATCTCGCTCTGCCCCTCCGTCGTCCTCTCCCGAAGCCACTAGTATTTGTTCATTTCACATAATTGGTTCTTTTGTTTTATGATTACTTAGAAAGAGATCAATTCTCATTGCATTGGGAGTTAACATCCAAGATGTTTTTGATACTGTTTTTCTCTGAATATCTGAAACCTAATATCTGGAACAAATATCTGAAATGGGTATCTGAAACAGCAATGTCAAATTTCACATGAATGGAAGTTCAAAACAGACTTAACCCTACCCAGCAAGAGTATCTCGAAGTCACATACTTTTGAAATGTTAGGATTACTTTTGTTTTTAACACAATCTCTGTGAATAAGAGAATCTGTTCATCTTTTGGATTACTTATAAATTATAAACCTCTATGATTACTTTTTGTGCAAGCAAAAGTACTACGAAGTACTGTGAGCCTAGCCCCAAATGCCCTCAACTGCTAAAGTGGTAGAAAAAAGCTATTCGTGGTTGCTTGAGATACATTTGAGCTTGTGGGCTGTGCAGTAGCTGTGAGATTTGAATATGAATATTCCTGGGATTGCCTAATTCCTCGGCCAGCTTTGTTTTGGGACACTTAAAACAAAGTAGCACTAATCCTCGACACAAGCTTTTCAGAAAACATCATCACTCTTACATGATGCTCTTTGCAGAAAATACCCAACTATGTAAAACTTATATCGTTAGTTTTCTCCGTTTTTCCATGTTGTGATCATTCCTAAATTACTCTAAGTGTCAGGGTGAAATATAGCTGGCGACCTTATTTTATTATATTCAAGCTGCTAAAAAGAATTCCAAGCCAGCAAATATTGTCATGTCATTTCTTTTAATTAAAAATAGAATTCTCTCTCTGAATTCATCACTTAGTATGTTAGATAAAATCTTCCCTACTACTTTGACCTACAGATGATTGGTTTCTCTTTTTTTCTTCATTCATCTCTGCCTCTCTCTTTTAATTTCTATAAAATAGGTAACAGTATTAAGAAGCTTACATGGACACAGTGCTGATATGTCACAGCAGAAAGTTTAGTGTTTTGGACTTCTTATTTCATAGACTCAGTACTCTTTGTGCTGATGAGGTTCCATATGGCTAAAACTGCATAAGGAAACCTGATTGCCCATTGACGTTTTTTAAACATGCCTTGATGTAATGGCCCAAAATATGTAAGAAAGTTGAAGATAAAAGAAAATAGAAAAGAGATAAATTATCTCTTTTAAGTTAAATATCTCTAATAAGTTAGAGATAAATTATCAAACACACTCATTATGCATACACTGGTCAAAGGTCCAAAGACACCCATTTGGGTCCCTAAAAAGAATCAAACCACAGTAGCTCCACTGGTGAGTTATTACGCCTTAGTCTCCAAAGCAAAAGGGATGAAGATGTTATCACAGCAAAGCACCTTAAGAGACACAAACAATAATATATCGTTAAAGTAAATGGCGTCAACACTGAAGGAACGGCTTTTCCTTTTTTTTCCCTTCCTGCAATTTCACCAACACTCAATGACTAGAATTAGAAATATAAACACAGAAATGGCAAAGGAAGAGACAGTCTAGTGCCTTTGGAGCTGGCTTTATAATTTTTGAAAGATCCACCCCTGCTTTGTTATTTCGTGCAATGAAAACTCTCAGCAGTCCCCTTCACAGGGGAGAGTCTTCCATTTCCGACTCGGCATTCCTCCTCAGCGATACAAGGTCACTCAATTATCCTCTCTTCAGATGCCAGTCCCACCGAAGGAAACTACTCTACTGAGGAAGCTCCTAGTGATAGTGCAATTGTACAAACAGAAACAAAGTACTGGCATCTTGCTAAAATGTGTTTTCCCAAGCAAGTGAAGTGTAATTTTCAGCTGTACAGTATCAACTACTAAACTACACATAAAATGTGAGTACCTAGTCAAAAGGAAACAATCTTTCTTCATTCTAAGCCAGTCATACCTTTTGTATTCCCCTGCAAAGTATCATTTATTTAAGTCAGAGTAACCTCTCCATAGACAGAGGAAATCCATTTAGAAAAGTATTACATTAGCACAGCAATTGCTAGCAAAATTCTCCTCAAAGGATGACAGGAAGAATCTAACAATGGCTTCCTTTCTTCCTTTTAAACAGCACAACTGCACTGATATACACAGTTTATAAGACCTATAAAATTCTTGCTGAGAATTAAAAATATTTTTTCTTGAATTTGTCCTAAGCAATGTGTCACTCCACTACTCGCATAGATAAGCTTGTGAGGGAGGATTTTTAAAAATGCCCTCTCCTAACTCAGTAAATTTTCAAATTAGTGGCAAATTCACCTAGAAAACCACTGTTAAACTTTGAGTGGCACCCTTCTTAACTCTTCACTTACAGACTTATGGGGATTGATTGCTTCCACAGTTAAACAGAATATCTACTTTAATCTCCTCTAACTGCTGTTGACCTATCTCTGCCATTGCTTCCCAAGTATATAATAAATCAAGAGCATTTTACATGAAAAATGAAGTAATTACTCAGTGAATCCAATGGCTAATTGCACACAGAGGCCTCTGGGAAATATGGGACAAATCAGTGTCAGATTTCAAAAGGCAGAAAGGAAGTTAAAGTTAATAACTCTCATATACTGACAGGTTGAAAAGGACTTGAAATGCACCATTTCTTCAGACACAGAATCCCCACTTAAGGGAATTGGAAAATTCTAGTTATACACCCAGTATTTACGCCAATAATAGTACTGACAGCTGAGAAAATAGAACCTATTGCACTAAAGTGAACTATTTCAGAGAAAAAGTAACTACCTTTTATTACCATTTGTATAAAGTTTTCTGAGCAACTAAAAGGTTTGTGTCTTTTTCCTTTTGTTTGCACATCAGTAGAGCCACATTTGCCTCAAAAACTAATAACTACACTGCTTGTTGAGATGTAATGAAATCTGATTGTCTCTCAAATACTCAATAAAACTGTACTAGAACTGAGTATTATGCAATCTCTTTTTATTAGAAGAAGCCTATTTTAAAGTTTTTTTTTCTTTTTTCCTGTTTGCAAAAGTATCTGATAGATTAAACTGATTTGTTTTGTCTTTTTCTTCTTATATCTGTCTTACAGGGTAGGTGGTACATATCTGTGACATAAAAACACGATATACACCACCGTTACAGAACAAAGATAGAAAGCAAAAGCCTCCTCATACAGATCAATACCACATAAACACAAGATAGTACTGCATATTACAAAGAAATTATATTACCATACTGTGGGGGGGGATGGGAAAGGAAAAGGACTTTACTTGTTTCAGAAAAAAAAAAAAAACTCTCCTTTTGTAGGAAGTTAATGATCCACAACTTTTATAAGAGTCATAAATACACACAGAGTGCATTCACACAATACACCATGAGCACATAAACATACACGCTTATATCTGCATATGTAATTAAGTTATGCTGATACTTTTTATTGTCAATCATTACCAGTGGAATTTAATAAGCAATAATTTCCCTGCTTACAATATCAAATTTAAGTAGGTTCTAATTTTAGTTTCTTTTTAAGCTTTTCCTACTTCCTTCTGATATGGCCTCTGGTTTTGAAGGTCTTTTGTCTATAGAAAGAAGTTATTAATACTGTCAGAGCATGAGAAGATATGTGTTTGTGACAAGGATTCCCAGGAGCCAACCTTTCAGACTTCATTATTTTTAGACAATGTGTGGCTTCCCTCCTGAAACCATCTCAAATGAGAAGAAAACTTCACGCTGACATAGTAACATTTTACTTGTCTCTTACTGCAGAGTGCTGAGTATTAGATGTCTATTAATTGAGGTAGATTGCTTCCATAGTCATCTCTATTTGGGGAATTCTTATCCTTGTGTTAAGTGTCTTGTAGTATCTATTTTTTTTTAAGTAAACTATGACGTTAACAAGAAAAATAAATTCTCCTTGTTCGTCAATCTAGTATCACATACATACTAAAAGAAATGCTATTTAGAAATTAGCAGAATCCTTGGGGTGCCTGGGTGGCTCAGTGGGTTAAAGCCTCTGCCTTCAGCTCAGGTCATGATCTCAGGGTCCTGGGATCGAGCCCCTCATCAGGCTCTCTGCTTAGCAGGGAGCATGCTTCCCCCCTCTCTCTGCCTGCCTCTCTGTCTACCTCTGATCTCTCTGTCAAATAAAAAAATAAAATCTTAAAAAAAAAAAAGAAATTAGCAGAATCCTCCTTATACAATTAGTAATGCCAATGTCCATGTGCCTGCTGATCCAATGAAAACATAAAAATATGGTTAGCATCAACAAGTTTTCTCCCTCTTTTTACCGGCAGTAAGTTGAAGGTGACGAAATAAGAGATATTAGCCAATTATAGCACAAGTAAATCCTTTGCTGATGTTGGTTGTATTATCATTCCGAGAACTTACTCTGCGGAGAACACTGACTTCTGAAATACTTTACTAATCTCTTTCTCTTTCGAAGTGTTTATCTACATTTTCTGCAACTCCCTGACTTCTACCACTTTTTTCTCCTATTTCCTCAGGTCAGGCCATGATGCTTGCTGCCTTGTGGGTTTTTTTGTTGTTGTTTCTTAATCTTCCATTGTTTTCCCCATGCTTATTATCATGATAGTACTAGAGTGCCTTAAGGAAAAGGACTTTAAAAATAATTTTAAATGATTAAAAAGTGTTAGAGGTAAAATCTAAAATCCCTGTTTTGTTTTTGAGACCTTTGTGTGTGTGTGTGTGTGTGTGTGTGTGTGTGTGTGTTTGCTTCCTTTGTCTCCTGTCTTTGATCCTTTTTGTCCCCTGCTTTCTTGGTAATATTGGTTCTATCAGACTCCGGTGTTGATAAGAACTTTGGTCTAAGGAACAAAAGACAAATGAGAACTTGCTGATAATAGATAGCTCCACTTTTGCATTTATTTTCAGACTCGGAGGATGCTGCACTTTATACCTATCAAGTACAAGGAAACAACAGTCTTTATCCCCATTTAATCTCAATGGATTGCTGTGACGTACTTATTAAAAGTTATATATGGAGAGCTGATTAAAAATCATTGTTTTCAACCTGGTAGTGGAAAGCACCATGACCAACATAAGGTTGGTTAAAATAAAAGCATAGATCATGAGCATCTCAAGAAGCAATCTTCTTGTTATGGTATGAATCTTTTTCATTCACTTGAGATTCTTTACAATCAAGAATCTGTACTAAAGAAAGAAAAATCTCATCTAAATTTTAGCAGCTCTTCTAAGAAATATCATGTTTTGAGATTCATTTGAGGTGGTGGTCTGCTCCCTACACCTGTAAAATATAAGAAGGCTCCTGGACAAACAGGAGAACAAATTTTCATTTGAGGCTTTAAATAGTATTCATTTAAAGTACTATTTATGCATTCTAACTAATAAAGCATTAAAACAAACATGTTTATGGAATTTTAAGTTAGACTTCCATCATGTGATTATTAATCAATAACAAAGTGGAACTTAGAGACTTAGGCTATAGCCTCCCATTAACTTAAATTCTCTAGGTTATAATTTCCTTCTCTGTAAGATGAGGAAAATGTCTATACATCTCTTATTGCTCAATTTCTTCTCCTCAGATATTTTATTTGTGTCTACTTCATAAGTTAGAGATCTCAATGCTTAAACATGTCCTATAAGTCAGCATACCAGGTGTCCAAATAAGAGTTAGAAAAGATTTACGATTAGACTAGTGAGTTTTAATATTTAAGACACTGAAAATGAGTTGTAAATGGAGAAACAAATTTAAATGTTTTTTTAACATTCTTAGTAATTAATTGTAGTGTTATTTTCTATTCCAAATATATAAATATTTCATTGATTTTATCTTTTATTGCTCACTCCCATATCATAATAGCCATTCTCCTTGACTTTCACTTTTCTTTCTACCTGTTACTAGCATTTGGCTACCGCAACAATTTTGCAGAGGGCAATACACTATTTCAAACTAAGTGACAATATGAGAACCAATTATAGTTTCTAGAAAATGGTTTAATTACAGGTAAGATGTAGCAGTTTAAAGATATGCATAACTCAAGGCATCTATGAAAAAGTTAAAAGGTTAAAAGGTATCCCACGGTCCTAGCAACACAGCTTCATACAGGCTGAGGAAGTCACTCGTGCACTCATGGACCCTCGCACTCTGGCAGTTCCTCGCTGCTGGGATTCAGGGCTTCTGGACTGATGTTATTTCTGGCAGACAGGCATAAAACCAGAGCCTCTACTTGAAGCAATGGTGAAAGGGCACCAGCTGTTTCCAGATAATTGTGGATATGTTCCAGACTATTAATCTATTCCTTTTTAAAATTTTAACTCATTTTCTATTTTCTTATAATGACCACTGAACCCCTTTCTACATCTCATGGCTGACACTTTTCTTAAGGACAAATATAGAGAAAATGTAAAAATAAACAGAAAGTACAACACTATTTAGATCCTCATAAATTAATCATCAAATTCTCTTTGCCTTTGAGTATAATAATTACCTTAATAAAAGAGTTTTTAAATTTATTTTATTTTTTAATAAATCATTGTTCTCTGGATCCTAAGATCCTTTTTTAGCTAGATCCTGAAAGGTTAGTCTGTTAATTTGGGGGGAAGGTAATCAACTTAGTTGTAGAAGTCAGCAGAGTAGGTAGGATGTGAAAGTTTTCTGACATATATTGTAAGAAAGAAAAAGAAAAGAAAGAAAAGAAAGAAAAGAAAGAAAAGAAAGAAAAGAAAGAAAGAAAGAAAGAAAGAAAGAAAGAAAGAAAGAAAGAAAGAAAGAAAGAAAGAAAGAAAGAAAGAAAGGAAAGAAATGGATGATGCAGGACTCTATCCCAGGACTCTGAGATCATGACCTGAGCTGAAGGCAGACCCTTAACCCACTGAGACACCCAGGCATCCCTCCAATGGTATATTAAAAACCACGTGTGGATATGCACATGGGCACACACATACATACCTTTTTGACCCATTAAGTTTAGAAAGCAATTTTTCAAGTATTATTTCACTTGATTATCCTCAATGTCCCATATAGTTTTAGGAAAGGTGTTACTGGCATTTTATAGATAATAAGCAGTTTGATTTATTAGGTGACTTATTCAAGGTCATACACCTTAGGGACTAAAGGTAGTTGAAGCTCCAACACAGGTCTTCTGACTCCTCACCTAGTGACCTTTCCTCTAGGTGCCTTACCTTCCCGTTCCTAGTGCCTTCCTTCTTTTTGTAGAAGGAAAGATGCAACTGAACCAAAATATTAATTAATACCAGGAATAAGTTTAATCATTTAGCACAATTCTTTTCAATATAAAAATAAAAGTATTTGTTTTTCGGGTTTTTTTTAAGATTTTATTTATTTATATGACACAGAGAGAGATCACAAGTAGGCAGAGAGGCAGACAGAGAGAGAAGGGAAAGCAGGCTCTCTGCTGAGCAGAGAGCCTGATGTGGGGCTCCATCCCAGGACCCTGAGATCATGACCTGAGCCAAAGACAGAGGCTTTAACCCACTGAGCCACCCAGGCACTCCAGGGTATTTGTTTTTACAAAAATTTTGTTGTGCTCTCATTTTACAGTCTTCTAAATTCTTCCTATATATTGTCACATTCAATTCTCACCTGTCTGTGATGGGAAGATGAGTCTCAAAAGGAAGCTTCATCTTCCTATTATTAATTTGGTTTCTGCTGCTGAATTTTAGTCATTAAAAACTCTCACGCATCTCTTTGAAGGATTTGGGGGGTCCATGAAATTTTTAAAATCGCAGTTCTAATGAATTAACTTCTTTAGCTCTCAACATATTGTTCTGAAGAAAACACCTCAACCCAAGAGGGTCGGGGGGAAGGATGGAGATAATGTATAGCTATCTGGCATGTGTTTCATGGGAGTGCTGGGAGTGTGCTCAGGTATTTCTAATTTTTTAATTTGACAAATTTTAAGACCCATTAAGAACTGTCTTCTGTTCAGCACAAGGGGAGTGCCAATGGTAACATAATTTGGATTTGCAAAATAACATAGAGAAATCTTGAAATGCAGAGCTAACAAAAGGGCAACTCAAAGGGAGAGGGACAGAAGTGAGAATGTTTGAATACCCCACCCCATCCCTCCAAATGTTAACTCGACCTCTGTTGAGGAATGCAAAAGGGCTAAAGTGGTTATATGAGCTTTCTAGTAAAGCAATAGAAGCCAGTAAGTGGCCGTTTATAATGATGAGTTTGATTTCTTTTATATTTATATGTACATCTATTTATAGATCTTGAAAACGTACACAAGACTAAAGTGGGAGACAGGAGCTTTTGGAAATTTTTACTATCTATACTTTTTACATATCTATAGTATTTAACTTTTTTCTCTTTTCAAAATACTGTGATTTTTATAATAAAACTACATTCAAAGAGTACATGAAGACAATGAAAACAAAAGAACTATCTGTAGAGGTTTTATTATTTAGTTGAACATGAAATATAAGGTAGCCACTGAGTTGAATTAAATTATAAACTATTTCCTAAGTCATGATAAAGTATACTATGCTTTTAAAATTGTTATATATAGAGGGCTATAAGTTCCATAGAGACCTCTAAGTTTTAAGTTTTATATAGAGGTTCCAGTAGTTAAATAAGAAAGAAATGAAAAGCACAGATATAAAAAAGAAAGTATTAAAAGTACATGTGCATACATACTGGAAGAAATAGTACAATAACAGTAAAACTGGAAGAAATAGTACAATAACAGTAAAAGTACTGAGTACTGAAAAAGTACTGAGTACTGAAAAGTACTCAGTACTTTTTTTGATCAGGTTTATAAAATACATAATCATGCAGTAATTCTGGATTTCCTTTGCTAAAAATGGAAAAATTTTTTATCTCCTAGAAGAGGGTCTAGGTATGTATCTTCCACTTTTGATGAATAAACAGTATTTTTGATCAATATTCTGTAAGATGGTTAAGAAACTGAAATGAATACATTCTACTGAAAGGATCCATGTGCTTTTAAAAAATTAGTTTTAATGTCCTATTGATCTTAATAGTTTGTTTAGTAGTATTTAACTTTGAATCACACATATCCCATATGCTTCCATTAGAAGCAAAACTAAAGCAAAAAAGTCTTATTTTAAAAACACGAAATTTTAAAAAAACAAATATATCATCACAAAGCCAAGTAAAATATCCCATATTGAAGTTAAAATAAACCGAAAGAGAAGATTTTTCCTGAAAATTTTTTTAAACCTTATTCATGTATTTTCCCATGTTTAGCAAGTATCAATGTACGATAATTAAGAATGAGCAGTGAATTATTCAAAGTTTAAGCATCCCTCTTTCAGTCTTCTGCAATTTAACAATCAAAATACTTCTAAACTCTACTTTACTTTAAAAGTATCATATCCCAATTTTACACACTCACTGATGAAAACATCTGCTTTTAGACATTTTTCCTCATGTCACTGAATTTAAATAGACTAAATGTCATTACTTATTCACTGCAGGATACCCTTATTTAACCACAATATTATCTTAATTTGTTTATGCTGTTAGTTTTAAGAGACATAAGCTTGGAGAGAAGTCAACAAGTATTTTCCATGGCTATCCAACTATTTATTAATTAACTATATAATCTAAGAACATGTTTTGATTGAAATGAAACCAAATATGAGGGTGCAGAAAGTAAAACCAAAAATCCAAAAAACAAAAACAAAACAAACAAAAAAAACTCCATCAAAACTCATTTTATTTAGGGGTGCCTGGGTGGCTCAGTCGTTAGGCGTCTGCCTTCGGCTCAGGTCATGGTCCCAGGGTCCTGGGATCGAGCCCCACATAGGGCTCCTTGCTCGGCAGGGAGCCTGCTTCTCCCGCTACCATTCCCTCTGCTTGTGTTCCCTCTCTCGCTATGTTTCTCTCTGTCAAATAAATAAAATCTTAAAAAGAAAAAAAAAA
>CM053605.1:133151564-133166078 GCA_028646535.1 Procyon lotor
CCATCCAATTAGACAATTTGAACACATGACTGAAAAGAACACTATGAAACGGTTATCATGGCAGCAGAGACACGTTGTTTTGATTCAATTGTTTTCCTTATCCTTGCTTTTAGGAATGCTATTTTCGTTAATGCATGTTGGTATTTCAACTTCAAAGAATGAACCTGATGAATTCAAAATTGAAAATTCAGCTGGTCTCAACTCTGTGACGTCATTTTGGCACAACTGTGTAATTCAGAAGAGTCAGGGCAATTTTTGGAGAAAAGTCAGGAGAATCTGAAAACTCCAGTTTTATAAAGATGAATAGATTTTTTTTAAAGGATGCCATAATTAAAATTTTATTGCATGTTTCCTTTCCATTCTCTCTCATATACACTTTCTCTTTATATTGGCCTTAGTTGCAGGCATTCCTACAAGAGTTAAATAGTAAATCGTGACTCTTCACTCAGTGTAACTGTCTAATGAAAGCAGCATACATCAAGGCCGACAGTCTTTTTAGTACCCTTATGAATACTGGCAGCATAATCTGTTGTTAGAGATTCTGAAATTTGTAACAAATTCAAAAATAGCTCCTGTCAAGTGTGACAAAAGCTACAGTTATTAATACCTGGCAGGCATATTTTATTATTAAACAATGGCTCACCTTTTGGTTTTCCTCAGTTTATTATATAAAAATACACCTGGCCCCAAACTGTAAAATGACTCTGTAATAGAGAAGTGTTACTGAGTCCTGTGATCCAAAGCTCTTTCTTTACATATATGTGGCATAAATGGACCCTAACCCAGTGACCCACTAAAGTTTTCTGGCATCCTGTTTAGTGAAAGATGATAACAGAACAATATTTAAATGATATTTTTCAGAACATGCAACACTGGAAAACCAGAATAGAGCCACTTCAATATTTAGTAACAGTAGAAATAATAAACTATGAGGAGGGCACATTAAAAATTGTTAGCAAAATGGAAAACATTTTTTTGATGTACCTGGTTTCTTCTGCAGCCACTCACCACGAGGCCCTGAGTTACAAACAGCATAGATGCTCTCTTTAGACACACACACACAGAGTGAACATTTTCGCAACCTCTTTACGTCCAAAACACTATACTACTATCACAAAAACTCTTGCTGAAACTCTTAGAACAACAAGCTCTTATGTTTGCTATACATACTAGCATTTTTTTTCTGCCTAGCCCTTGACTAAATAACCTAGACGTGAGAAGAACAATAGTTGGAATAATCTCAAATACGAAAATTTATGCTGCTTTGTTTATAAAGTATCCTTTTAACTTAAGTTATGATGCGCCAGAATTTCATACCAAATTTGGTTAATTCAGAACACAAGTTCCCCTTGGCTATCTAAAAAGCAGATACTATAATTGCCAGTGGATTCTTGAAAACTCTCTTTTTTTCTAATTAAAATCATGCTCAGGAAGGGCTCTGATGGACACTACTTGGGTACTTTCTCTCCAATTTTCTAAAAGCTAATGACACCATCATTGGCAGCCCCATCATAATCCACAATGTTGGAACAGCAGTATGAGCAAACAGTTCCTCTCAGGAATATGATGTTAGTTACCAGAAGCAAGTTTCAACGTTTAACTTCAAAATGTCCACCCTAAGTGTTTTTGTAAAGAATCCTAGCGATTTTTGCAATAATATCAATGAGATGAAGTAATCAGTTATCAAATGTTATCTTTTGTTAAAAGATTTTACTTATTTGAGAGAGAGAGAGAGAGAGATGGAGAGAGACAGTGAGAGAGAGAAAGAGAAAGAGAGAGAAAACACATGAATGGAGGGTGGGGCAGAGGGAGAAGCAGACTCCCCAATGACCAGAGAGCTGAAGTGGGGCTCTATCCCAGGACTCTGAGATCATGACCTGAGCTGAAGGCAGACCCTTAACCCACTGAGACACCCAGGCATCCCTCCAATGGTATATTAAAAACCACGTGTGGATATGCACATGGGCACACACATACATACTTTTTTGACCCATTAAGTTTAGAAAACAATTTTTCAAGTATTATTTCACTTGATTATCCTCAATGTCCCATATAGTTTTAGGAAAGGTGTTACTGGCATTTTATAGATAATAAGCAATTTGATTTATTAGGTGACTTATTCAAGGTCATACACCTTAGGGACTAAAGGTAGTTGAAGCTCCAACACAGGTCTTCTGACTCCTCACCTAGTGTCCCTTCCTCTAGGTGCCTTACCTTCCCGTTCCTGGTGCCTTCCTTCCTTTACTACGAGGAAAAATGCAACTGAACCAAAAAATTAATACCAGGAATAAGTTTAATCGTTTAGCACTATTCCTTTCAATATAAAAATAAACGTATTTGTTTTTACAAAAGTTTTGTTGTGCTCTTGTTTTACAGTCTTCTAAATTCTTCCCATATATTATCACATTCAATTCTCACCTGTCTGTGATGGGAAGATAAGACTCAAAAGGAAGCCTTATCTTCCTATTATTAATGTGGTTTCTGCTGCTGAATTTTAGTCGTTAAAAACTCTCACACATCTCTTTGAAGGATTTGGGGGTACAACATGAAATTTTTTAAATCTTAGTTCTAAACGAATTAACTTCTTTAGCTCTAAACACTGTTGTTCTGAAGAATACACCTCACCCCGAGAGGGTCGGGGAAGGATGGAGATAATGTATAGCTATCTGGCATGTGTTTCGTGGGAGTGCTGGGAGTGTGCCCAGGTATTTCTAATTATCTGCCTAGATGAGAACCACTAGTTGCATTGCACACAGCGATCATGAGCACCCTGGTTATGAGCACCCTTGAGTTTTCATGGCTCATTAGTCAGCTAATGATGCATTATGTTCAGCGAGTGATGAGCACTGGCATCACTCTTGGTCGATACCAAGTCTGGATTGGAGTGAACCCGAAACCTATCTATAGTGTCAAATTAACTATTTAATTAACTAATTTTATAATTAACAGATAGTTTTTGATATACATAACAAATAGGTAAGAAGACAGGATCGGCTGACATTTTATATAGCATAGAAGGCCTACTGAGAATGTGACATTTAGACAGAAAACCTCAAAGAAGTGAAGGAGTTTGAAGATACCTGGGTGAAGAGCATTCCAGGCAGAATTAGCTTTGCATGTCTGCAGAATAAACGGCGGCCTGTAGTGCTGACACAGAGAAATAAGGGAGATGTGTGGAGAGATGAGGTCAAGGAGACAGCCAGCGGCCAGATTATGTAGAGCCTTGCAGACTATTGAAAAGTCTTTAGTGTTTACTCTGTAAAGATTAACACAGAAGTCATTCAAACAGTTATTCTAATTAAAATAAATCTTTTATCCAGGGCACATTTGGTCACTGAATAACATAGTCACTGAACAGGAAGTCCTCTAGGCTTTGGGTATTCAGTGACCGAAGTGAGGCAAACATTTTTTTCACAAGTTCCTGTTAAAAGCTACCCGGTAAAATTTTCATTAAACACTGAAAGGACCCTCCAAGTTAATCATTGTGAATTCTCCCTGTGCAAAAACGAATGTGCTTTTCTCTTTGACAAGGCCACTAGAAAACCAAAAATGCAATACAGGAATACAAGAAGGTAAGATATTTTTTTCTCTACTTCTCATTAGAGTTACCTTGGTGGTCTAATCCAGCGACAAGAATACTCTTAGAAAGTCCTTCATGCTAACAATGTTCAGACAATATAAATGTTTCACTTATATTTTCATTAATTAGTCCTTTGTGCTCTTCATTTCTGCATATTATTTACGAAGACTGAATGAAAGGTAATGAGATAACAATTAAAATATGAATATGGAAAGCAATTAGGAGTGGGGAAACATCTACAAAAAGCATATACCACTAGAAGGTAATGATTTAATGCTTTCATATATACAAATGTTCAGCAAACACCATCCACAATTAAAAAGTTCAGAGAAATTATTTTTGCCAGAATTGCAAAGTGTGTGTGTGTGTGTGTGTGTGTGTGTCTGCGTGTGTGTGTGTGTGTGTGTGTGTGTGGAGAGAGAGAGAGAGAGAGAAATAATGAGATTTAGTTTAAGGAATTGTCTTACACAATTGTGGAATCCGTCAAGTACAAAATCTACAGAGTACGCTATTGGTGGGCTGGAGAACCAGGGAAGAGTTGCAGTTTGAATCCAGAGGATGTCTGCTGGCAAATCCCTCTTCACTGGAAGAGCCACTTTTTTTTTTTTTTTTCTATTAAGGCCTTCAAATGATTGGACAAGGCCTACCACAATTACAGAGGATAATCTGCTTTACTCAAAGTCTGCTGATTTAAATGTTAATTTCATGTAAAAATTAACTTCACAACAACATGTAGAATAACGTTTGATCAAACATCTGAGGATTGTGATGTAAGTAACTTGACACATAAAATTAACCATCATGTAGGGAAGAAGTCCACTACAAGTTTGGAGTGGAGTGAGGTTCTCTCTAGGGAGTGTGAAAGGTTCATCTCAGCAAAATCTTTGGCAAAAGATTATTCTTCAGTGAGAAGTGTAATTTTCAACATAGTATCTCATGATTCTAAGCCATTAAACAATATGGAAGTAAAACTTTAAATGAACTATATATGTATTATTTATTATCTATAAAGACATTTAAACATTTTGTATCTGTTCATAGTAAGATTTTTTTAAAGTCTTTCTTCCTGTTCTTCCAAACTATTCAGAAGGATGTCTACATCCACCACCTTCCTGTCTTTAACATCACTCAAGACCTTCCTACAGTCTACTGGAGTCACTTTCACTGAAGCTGCCATTGACCTCTTCCTGGCTAATGGGCACTTTTCAGTCTCATTAATTGCAGAGTCTCTTTCTTCTTGACACTCAGTATTACCTTCTGAAAGGCTATGATCTTCTTCATCTCCTTCACGGGCTCCCTATTTTCTAATCATCCCAGGATTTTGTAGATTCTCTTCTCCCTCTACACAAATTCCAAAGTCACTATCATTCACTTAGACTGATTTGAAATGTCTATCACTACATTTGTATCTTTAGGGTAAATACCCAGTAGTGCGATTGCTGGGTCATAGGGTAGTTCTATTTTCAACTTTTTGAGGAACCTCCATACTGTTTTCCAGAGTGGCTGTACCAGCTTGCATTCCCACCATATATTTAATATATTATTAAATATTAAATAAATATATTTAAATATTAAATATTTTAAAATAATTAGTTTAATTTATGTAAATAGAAATATTGTTTTAAACATCTATGGGTATAATATTGTACTCAATGTGAGACGCTTTCCTAGATAACTGAAGTTAGATGGCAAGAATTGCAGACTTGAGTGGGCACTTAGAATTATCAACTCTAACTTGTTATTTCATTGGTGGAGAACTTAATACTTAAAATTATGGCTGACCCCAACTTTATGAGAACCATAGGTACTTTGAGTGTCACTATGGGCTGTTATAAATACTATTGAAGTGGTTTCTAGACCAACTAAATTAGAATCTCTTTGTGAAACCATTCATGTCTGACAAGCATCTTGTGATCCCTGGGAAAGGGATCACAATTCTCCATTCTACCCTACAATCACATTATTTTTTGCCCTGTGACTTGGCAGCTTCTCCCATTGACTATGCCGAGTCTATTTATGTATGCCTTGTATCTTGATGGGCTGGAATAAACGGAACTGTGCCAGTTCTGAGCTTAGGACTCAGGAGATCTTTCCCAGTACCACTTTTACCACCAAGACACTGCAAAGCTTCCCATGAGAACAAGCCTACACTGGCCTGGAGGATGATGGGAAACATGTGACCTAATTGCTCTTTCATCTAGACCAACAGAGCATTAATTACTAGTAGACCACACATCCCCTACCCAATCCACCATATAACCAGCAGTTGAATATGGTCATAGGACATAGTCATAGATGAGAGAAAACACCCAGCTGAGCTCAGCCCCAGTTGCGGACCCTCAGAATTTAAGCTAAACAAATGGTCATTACATTAAATCATGCAGTTTTAGGCATTTTTGTTTGTTTGCTGGCTTTAATTTGGTTCTACACAGTAATAGATAACTAATATACACTCTTAGGTTATTTCTTATAAACACTAAAAGCTTAACATTTACTATTTTTTTTTTACCTTACTATCTCTCAAAATTCATTTCTAAGAGCTTCCCAAATCTCCTAGGTTGCGACTCACAATTTAGAATATGAACAACTAACTGCTGAATAGCCTTCTAAATAAAAGTGAGCAATAATACATTGAATTTTGGGGGGAAAAGCTATTTATATACACATATTTAAAAAGAAACTATTGAAAAACAAATTGTAGGCTCATATAAACACAGTACATTGTAGTGCTGGTTTTGCAAATTTAGTAATTTTAGTAGGAAATTAAGTCTGATCTGAACCACATATCAAACTGTCAGTTCTATTCATGTAAACTAAATGTAACTTACGCTGCCTGAACATAATCAGATAATTAGTTATTAAGCTTTCTTTACATGGCAAGTAAAGTTTAAAATTTTCCTAAAAGCTCTCAAGGATAATTTTATATTAGAAGCCACACAGGATACAATTAAAATTTTATGACAGTTGTCAGAAAATGTCTTGAGAATGCAATGCACATTTATTTCTGTGTATGAGTAATTAATACCCATTCCCAAATGGGTACCTCTTGTGCAAAAGAAACGGAGGACTCCTTTTGGGTAGATTATAACTGCTGTGTCATACCTTAGATATACATAGACCATTAATGGTAATTAAAATTCATTTTGTAACAGTGATAAGCTAAGGGATCATTAAGGGTCATGACTTTGTCCTTAATTATTTGGGTTACTGTTTTTATTTAATTAGATGAGCTTGATGAGTCTTTGGTTGCAGCATGGCTCTAAACTGAGCAACACGCCTCAAAAGATTATGTCTTTGATAGCCTTGGCTGCTCTTTCTTATGATCATGGAAGTAACTTATTGTACTCTACACACCACAGATTAGGTCAGGTAAATCTCTGGGTAAGAATAAATTGGATGAGGAAAGGAATTTTAACTAAATTCAAAAGAATTCAATTCAATTCAACTCAATTCAAATAATGTGGTATTTTAAACATATTCACTGAAGAAGAAACCCTTCTTCCTTGTCAGTGTAAATGGCAGCCTAATTCATTCCACTACTTTTTCTACCATGTAAGACTCTATAGAGAAGTGCCAAAATGGGGCATCCCCTCCATATACAAAGTTCCAAGAATCTCTTAGATTTAATACAAGTCATGTAAGATTTAAGATTCATTATTCCTTCCAAAAGTAATGTAAGGAAGGTAGAAAAGATTCAAAGGTTAATTGTAATGAGAGTGTATTTGTGTTTTAAGGCTGTCATACTACATTACCACAAATTGGGTGGCTTATAACAACAGAATTTTTTTCTCTTACAGTTGAAGCTGGAGTCCAGAATCAAAGTATCAGTAGGGCTATGCTCCCTCTTAAGGCACTGGGGAAATTTTTTCTTGCCGTTTCCAATTTCTGGTGGTTTCTGGTGTTCCTTGGCTTCTGGCAATCTAACTCCAATCTGCCTCCATCTTTATAGGGCCATCTTCTCTTATTGTTTCTGTATCCTCACATGATTTTCCTGTTTCTTTTTCTTTCTTTCTTTACCCTTTCTTTCTTTTTCTTTCTTTCTTTCTTTCTTTCTTTCTTTCTTTCTTTCTTTCTTTCTTTCTTTCTTTCTTCTTTCTTTCCTTTCTTTCTTTCCTTTCTTTCTTTTTCTTTTTTTTTTTCATAAATACACCAATCATTGGATTTAGGACCTTAATCCAGTATGACTTCTTAACCAATTATATCAGCAAAGAAACTATTTCCAAAAAAGGTCACAGTATACTCAATCATAGGCAAAACACAGAAAGAATTAGAAAAATGTGTTCATGCATCTCCTTGACCCAGAGAATCAAAGATGTTCACTGGAGTTTCACATATCTGTAAAATAGCAGACTTGAATTACATATGCCCTTCTAGTTTTTTTAGTTCTTGTGACATTTGTTTGCATTTTAAAGACTTGAACATTTAGGTAAAGTGAGTTAAGGAGAGGTACTAAGAAATCTCCTGTAAGAAGTAGTAGATGAGAAGCCATTGAATGAAGTGATGTGAAAGTTTTTGGTGCATTTAGACTAGTAATCATCTTCACTATACATTATTTCACTTATACTTGCTTTATTAAGGTCTATGTGAAGTATCAAACAGACTATTTCCATTAATGGTACCAGGCTATAAAACTAAATTAAATTTGACCAGCAGATTTTACTAATGAGGATTGGAAGGTTAGTTTTATGTATCAGCTAGGCTAAGCTATAGCACCCAGTTATGCAATCAAATTCTAATTTTGGTGTGGTTGTAAAGGTATTTTATATTGTGGTTAACATCTATAATCATTTGAATATAAGATCATTACCCTAGATAATATGAATGAGGTTCATTCAACTAATTGAGGGACTAAAGAGAAAAAATTAAGGTTTCCTGGGCAAGAAGAAATTCTGTTTCAAGACAGCAACACTGACCCCTGTCTGTTTCCAGCCTGTCATCCCACCCTATGAAGTTTGGACTTATCAGCCTGCACAAGCATGGGAGCCAATTTCTTAAAAATAATCCCTTTAAGTTTGCATGTATTTTACATTTACATTTAAAATTTTATATATTCATCCTACTGGTTCTGTTTCTCAGGAGAAGTCCTAATAAAAAGAATGAGTTACATAGTCATCATTATAGAGGAATTTACAATATTTTTTCAATATTTTACAATATTAATTCTACAATATTTTATATTATATTGTATTATCTAAAAATATTACAGTAATTTTACAATATTAAATTTCAGACTAATATATATGTATAGAAAGTTATATGGTCATAAAATATACCTCCAACTTAGAAGAAACACATATAAAGATTATTATAATTGAGTGTTGATCAAAATATCTTTCTTTTTTTTTTAAAGATTTTATTAATTTGAATTTGAGTGAGAGAGAGATAGTGAGAAATAGAGCATGAGCAGGGGAAAGAGTGAGAGCAGGTTCCCCACTGAGCAAGAAGCCTGATGCATGTGGCTCAATCCTAGGACCCTGGGGTCATGATCTGAGCCAAAGGCAGATGCTTAACCAACTGAGCCACCCAGGCATCTCTGGAATATCTTTACAATAATTTTATTTTTTCCTTTTTCATTCTTTCTACATACTCATTAACATAATGATATTCTTGAGGAAGAAAATAAAATAATTTTAAGTAAACTGCACATTAGACTGTGAAACTCACAGGCAAATTATTCCTTCTTATCACTAGAAAATAGAATAAAATAATCAGCAGCATATGTAATTTGCACCTGAAACATGTACATATAATCTGGTCAGGTGGTATAATTCTTCTTATTCTGAGAAATTAATATTTGTCCCACAAACTCATTTAGTGCACTGTAAAGTGCTTAAAGAGGGAAAAGAGAAAAGTCAATTGAGATAAACATTTTCAAAAAGACACTTCTAAAAAATTTTTTCTTTCAAACAACCTGTATTATAAAACAAATAATCCAAATAACATATAGAAATGAAATATAGCTGTGTCCTGCTACAATAATTTTGTCTCTAATCGAAAATCATCTATACCCAAACTACCCTCTATGTGCTACACAGGGAGTGAGACAGAATTGGGACACATCATTTGTTATCCTAAGATTATATGAATACATTGAATAATAAAAACATAAAGTACATTTAATTTCCTTTCCTTGATTTGTATGCTCAGTCTAATTATGTTTGTTTTATTGTCACTTAGAATCATGACTAGACAAAGAGAACAATAGTCATTTTCACTGAGAAATCTTCAAATTTGTTTTTCCCTTGGTGAGCAAGAACAGAACATTTTGATATTGATTAACCTATCCCTAGGTTTTCATTCTCCGGGTAAAAAGATATAATATAAAAACATATCAAATTAGTAAATAAAAGATTTCAAGAAATGTAGTAAAAATCAAGCTTGTTTTAATTTGATGATGGTATACTTCTGTATTTGATAAAATTAGGTTTTGATAACTTGATAAATTATATAGGTTCATTATCCTATAATTTCTTCAGCCATCATTCCAGTTACTCATAGCACCAACTTTGTAGAAATGAAATTCCATTGATAACTTTTAAATTAATCGATTATTATTTCCCATGTAAGCAGCAATTGCTAAAAAGCATTTTATTTTAACCACTATTTATATCAAGCTATGACTTGTGTACTCTGTGTGGGACTTTGCAGAGCCAAGGATGCCTTAGGGGCATTTATTCTTAACTTGGGGCATTATAAGCCCTAGTCGAAAAAGGAAAAAAAAAAAAAAAAAACAGCATTTTTACATTCTCCATTTGATAACTGAATGCTCAAATAAACAGAGTATACAAGGCTATTGTTGGGATAGTAGGTTAATTAAATTGACTTTCTAGTAACCATTGCCATTCTCGTCCACTGAACCATACAGTACATTTTCTTATGGGCATAAAGGTGACTGACTGCATTCTGCATTACTCCCAGTATTGGCAAAAAACCTATGCACAGCACATCCCTCCTATATTTGCTTGGGTTGTGATCTTTTTCCTTAATCCTGATAAACATAAGGTGTCCCTGCACATCTCTCCCCCAATTTTACAGAAGGATCACAAAGAACTACAACCATATTGCTGTTTATCTTTAGTAACCTGTGGAAGGAAATTTTCTTAGAGGTATCATTTAAAAAAGTGCTACTCCAGGGCGCCTGGGTGGCTCAGTGTGTTAAAGCCTCTGCCTTCAGCTCAGGTCATGATCTCAAGGTCCTGGGATCAAGCCCCACATCAGGCTCTCTGCTCAGCGGGGAGCCTGCTTCCTCCTCTCTCTCTGCCTGCCTCTCTGCCTACTTGTGATCTCTCTCTCTCTCTGTCAAATAAATATCTTTAAAAAAAAAAGGGGGTACTCTTATTTTCCTCTCCAAATAAAACAAGATTCTTGAGCCTGTAACATAGAATGCACATTTTTAAATAATCTAAAGAGTCAGAAATATGTCAATATATAAATTACTTGTGTAAGTGTTTAAATAATATTTCATTATAAAATAATGACCTTAAAGACACTATAACTTGTAGGAAGCTTTATGGCGTGTGTGTGTGTGTGTGTGTGTGTGTGTGTGTGTGTGTGTGTGTTTTAGTGCCTGTTTTTTCACTTCTACATATTGAAAAGAACAATTATACCTTCTTTATTGTGTAATGAGATGAGGTGTACTAAAACATAACAGTAATGCCTTTTAAATAGACATTTTAGGTTGGCAATATTAGAGCCTTATAATTCAAAACATTATTTTTTAAATTCTATTCTTATGAAAATTATAAATGCTAGTTTTATTCTTTTTTTTAAGATTTTATCTATTTATTTGACAGAGAGAGAGAGAGAGAGACAGTGAGAAAGGGAACACAAGCAGGGAGAGAAGGAGAAGCAGGCTCCCTGCTGAGCAGGGAGCCCTATGCAGAACTTGATCTCAGGACCCTGAGATCATGACCTGAGCCAAAAGCAGATGCCTAACAATTAAGCCACCCAAGCACCCATAGTTTTATTCTTCTTTAAATTTTATTTTAGGTCGCTTGGGTGGCTCAGTGGGTTAAAGCCTCTGCCTTTGGCTCAGGTCATGATCTCAGGGTCCTGGGATCGAGCCCCACATCAGGCTCTCTGCTCTGCAGGGAGCCTGCTTCCCCTGCTCTCTGCCTGCCTCTCTGCTTACTTGTGATCTCTCTCTGTCAAATAAATAAATAAAATCTTTCAAAAAAATTTTTATTTTAGTGATTTTCTATAATTTATGAAAGTCTTGCCTTGGATTTATTTTGTTGTGATCAAAATAACTATAATAATATCCACTTTATTTTTTATAATATATTTTTATTTGAGTGTAGTTGACACACAATATTATATTAGTTTCAGGTGTAAAACATAGTGATTCAGGTTCTCTATACATTATGCTACGCTCACCACAAATGTGTCTATCACTATAACATCCCTATTACGATATCATTAACTATATTCTCTATGCTATGCCCTTTATTCTCATGCCTTATTCTTTCCATAACTGGAACCCTGTATCTCCCATTCCCCTTCACTCGCTTTGCCTAGCTTTTCATCTCCTTCCCCTAAGCATCTATAAGTCTGTTCTCTGTATCTACAGGTTTGATTCTACCTCTTATTTGTTTATGAATTTGTTTTGTTTTTTAGATTCCACAAATGAGTGGAATTGTATGCTATTTGTCATTCTCAATCTGACTTATTTCACCTAACATAATACCCCCTAAGTCCATCCATGTTCTCACAAATAGCAAAATATCATCCTTTTTAATGGCTGGATAATATTAGTGATATTCACTCTAAATGGTCTATATTTGAATGGTATAGAATTTATTTGAGATTTTCAAAGGTGATTACAAATAGCATTCATGACCTGGACAGGTCCCCCTTTTATATTTCAGAAACAATTTTCCAAAGTAACCAAAAAATGAAAAAGGATCTTTAATTTTATCAAAAATGCTTGATAACATGCTTCTATTAAAATATTATATGATTCAAAATCAGGAATCATATTCAATTGGGGAAAATCTGAGTTTCCCTTAAGGTCAGGAACAAGACAGAGATGTCTACTGTCACTGCTTTTATTCAATATAATACTGAAAGTCCTAGCCACAGCAATCAGACAACAAAGGTAATAAAAGGCACCTAAATTGGTAAGGAAGAAGCAAAAGTTTCACTATTTGAAGATGAAATGATGCTATATATATAAAATCTGAAAGCTTCTACTGAAAAACTGCTAGAACTGATAAATGAATTCAGTAAGATCACAGGACACAAAATCAATGTGCAGAAATCCACCGCATTTCTATACACTAATAATGAAGCATCAGAAATTAAGAGAAGAGAAATTAAGAAAATAATCCCACTTACAATAATAAGATGCCGAGGAATAAGCCTTACCAAAGAGGTAAAAGGCTTGTACTCTGAAAACTATAGACCACTGATGAAAGAAATTGAAGATGACACAAAGAAATGGAAAGAATTCCAAGCTCATGGATTGGAAGAATAAATATTGTTAAAATATCTATACCACCCAAAGCAATCTACAGATTTAATGCAACCCCTATCAAAATACCAACAGCATTTTCATAGCACTAGAAAAATCAATTCTAAAATGTATATGGAACCACAAAATACCCCGAGAAGCCAAAGCAATTTTGAAAAGGAAAAGCAAAGCTAGAGGTATCACAGTTCCAGACTTCAGGCTATCTTACAAAGCTGTAGTCATCAAAACAGTATGGTACTGGAACAAAAATAGATACATAGATCAATAGAATATAAAACCCAGAAATAAGTCCACACTTATATAGCCAATTAATCTTCAACAAACCAGGACAGAACATCCAATAGGAAAAAGACAGTCTCTTCAACAGATAGTGTTGAGAAAACTGGACAGCTATATGCAAAAGAATAAAACTGGATCACTTTCTTATACCAAACACAAAAATAAACTCAAGACAGATTAAACACCTGAATGTGATACCTGAAACCATAAAAATCCTAGCATAGAGCACAGGCAGTAATGTCTCTGACATTGGCCATAGCAACACTTTTCTAGATACATCTTTTGAGGGCAGGGAAATAAAAGCAAAAATAAACTATTAGGATACACCCAAATAAAAAGCTTCTGCCCAGCAAAGGAAACAGTCAATGAAACTAAAAGGCAGTCTACTGAATGGGAGAAAGAATTTCAAAATAACATATCCAATAAAGGGATAGTATCCAAATCTATAAAGAACTTACATAAACTCATCACCTTAAAACCAAATAATCCAATTAAAAATGGGCTGAAGACAGGAACAGACATTTCTCCAAAGAAGGCATAAAGAATAACCAACAGACACATGAAAAGATGCTCAATATTACTCGTCATCAGGAAAATGCAAATCAAAACCACAATGAGATATCAACTAACACCTATTTTAGTGATTAAAATCAAAACACAAGAAACAAGTGTTGGTTAGGATGTGGAGAAAAAAAGAATCTTCTTGTACTGTTGGTGTGAATGTAAACCAGAGAAGCCACTGTGGAAAACAGTATGGAAGTTCCTCAGAAAGTTAAAAATAGAATTATCCGACAACCCAGTAATCACACTTCTTGGTATTTACCTCCAAAATACAAAAACACTAATTCAAAGGCATACATGTATCCCTATTTATAGGAATATTTTACAAATATTCTTATTTCCTATTGTCTTTCTCCTATTATAGCAGCATTATTTACAATTGCCAAATTATGGAAGCAGCCCAAGTGTCCATCAATAGATGAGTGGATAAAGATAATGTGGTGTATACATATAAAATGGAATATTATTCAGCCATTAAAAAGGATGAAATCTTGCCATTTGCAATGACATGGATGAAGCTAGAGAGTATTATGCTGGGTGAAATAAGTCAGTCAGAGAAAGACAAATAGCACATGATTTCACTCATACGTGGAATTTAAGAAACAAAACAAATGAGCAAAGG
>CM053605.1:133176187-133189149 GCA_028646535.1 Procyon lotor
CTATATCTCTCAAAAGACTATGGATTCAGGCTTGTTATAAACGATGTCAGTCAGTATTGTATGAAATGAATGTTGTAATTAAAAAGTGATAAATAATTTCCTGTAGTATATGTGTATAAACTTTGTATTTTCTCCATCCCCAATAAATTATAACCAAACCTTCCTCTGAGATTATATATCAATTTAAAACATCTTTGTTGAAATATTTCTCTCATTTTTCTAGAAATATGGGCATATGTGATTTTATTTCTTCCTAGATTACTTTCTTACCAGGCTGCTTGAGGCCTGGATCCGATGTTATAGTCATTTTTCCATCCTACTTATCATGCTGTCTGACACCTGGGAGATACTCAATAAAATGCTTGTTAAACAAGTATATCTCTGATATCACCGTAATGCATGTGTGGAAAAGGTCATTAAGCCTCTCATGAAGTGCTAAATGTTGTCAAATACTAATAAGGCGTGCAGGGTGGTGGTGGTAGGAAGTGACTGCTAATGGAAGCAGGTTTCTTTTTGGGGTGATGAAAATATTCTATAATTGAGTGTGGTGATGATAAACACGACTCTGGGAATATACTAAAAACCACAGAAACGTACACTTTACATGAGAGCATTTTGTAGTATGCAAATGTAGCTCAATATAGCTGTTAAAATACAATAAGCTCAATAATTGTCATGTCAATTTTGACAAGTTTTCTTCTATATCCTCAAGCTGATGTTGAAAATAATTGAGAGGAATCAGAACAGGACGAGAGGACATAAGTGGAAATGGGAGAGGATTACGAGAAGTGGGAGTTTGCTCAATTAGTACTGACCACGGCCGGAGTTCTGACCACGCAGAGGTGGGCAGTGAGGGTGATTTCTTGGCTGCAACCTTGCCAATCTTCAGGTCCACAGATATTCCTACATTCATGAAGCCCTAATTCTTAGATTAAATCCCTTCGCTGCCATTTTTAAAAATGCTATGAGAGCTACTAAACTTTACCATAAAATATGTAATGCCTCACATTTGCCGCGAATCGAAACCTTGAAGTCGTAATTTTTGAATTCCAGACAGTGAAAATTTGTGAATAGATTATGTCTGGAAAACGGTTTTGCTTTCTAGAACAAATTTCAAAACGCAAATCAAAGTCTTAAGACTTTATTGCCACTGGCAGTATTATTCCATGGATGGGATAAAATAAGCATCGAGATGGCATGATTATTAAGCCAGGCTATATTTTGCTATGTGAAGGTTTCCTGCAATGCTGGGTGGTGAATAATAAGGAGATTAACATTAAATACACCATCTGTTGTGGGTTTTCTGTCTCAAAGAAGATGCAGAGCAAAAGTGAATCCCCTGAAGTACAATGTTATCAGAGATGCTCTTAACTGTGGCATTTATTCCTACTCCTCATGGCGACAAACTTACATAGGAAGGAAACATGCAAATAAAACTACTAAAAGGAAGTATGCTACTACAAACTTGAAAACAGAAAGTTCTCTTCGTGAAGCAGAATCTTTTAATTACTCTAACATTTCTTCAAAAGATGTAGATTTCATCCACAGAAACTGAATTATAGTCCATGTGTGCCCAAGAAGTGAAGAGTGCCAGGTGCTACTATGAAAACCAGCCACTCAGTGGCCTTCCCACATTTTTCTTCAATCTCTTCCTGATTTCAAAGGCCTACTGCCGGAGGCTCGTCTCAGAGATCTACATAATAACACAAAATTTACACCATCCACCAGTCATCCTATTTGGATCTTGAAAAAATATATCTCATCTAGCCAGCATAATAATTGTTCATATGGATATGCAACACATGATCAACTAATCTGTTTCTCTTCACACCCTTTATTGGTCAGTCTCAAACTCAAATCTTCTTGAAAGCCAGTGAGAATCTTATGCTGGGTCATTCTGGGTCATTCTGGGTAACATGTTGAAACTAAAGAATATGTCATTACACACCTAACCTATTGAGAGATAGAAAATGACTCTTATTTTTTAATAGAAGTACAAAGTATTGGGTTCTATTCTCTTTTAAAAAATTTAAAAAATTGGGTTCTATTCTCTTTTAAAAAACCTTTGCAATTTCACAGTTATAGATTTCTTCATCTGGATGGCACCTATTCTAAAAACAATCTGTATAAATTAAAATGCTGTTAAGCCATTTCAGTAATCATCCTGATTGTTCACTCATCTCAGGAGAACTAGCTATCTCATATTAAGAATAAAATATTAAATTGATTGATAATTGTTACTTCTAGAGAGGCTTGTTTTAACATTTCTTAATGCACTAAGAGATGTGATTTGTATAATTTCTCATATTTAGTACAATTATTAAAAGTATATTTCATAAAAACTTCTAATGCTGATAATACTATTAAGTCCAATAACCTGTAGAACTACTACTCTGTGGGCAAAACTACTTAACTAGTACAGAGTCATAAACAGACAACCAGATTTGGAATCATAAATTGTCCTCTCCAAGCCCTTGTTTACCACTAGTGGGATCTATTATAAAATCTATTTCTCAGTAAGCACAAGAAATATACAAAGGCTAAAGCAAGAGTTTGATTCCATCTTAATACTCTTCTGAGGACAGGGATCTACCACCAATTCTTGTTAATATTTCTTTAGATCTCTCAAGCTCTCTTTGTGCTCCAAACACAAATTCTTCATCTACTTTCTACCAAAACACTGTGATAATCTCTCATCTAGTTTTTATCCTTCCTTTTCTCTGGGCACCAAGTTTAGTGCTTTATAAGCTCTTATTTTCATTATGTTAAGCTGCTTTTTTTTATTTGTATTTCCCTCCTTCAGTCCCATTTTTATATTCTGCTAAACAAGATTCATACATGAGTTTAAGACCATCCTTGAAATTATATGCAAAACTGAGTATATGTGCATATGTATTTTTCTTTTAGTGGTTCATTTTGGTGTCATGAATCACTTTGACAGTCTGATTAAAGAAATGGATATCCTCTCCAGAAAAATAAATGCATATATGTACCAGCCTATGATATATGGATTATTTTTTATTTACTTGAGAGTACTTTCTTACCACCTGATTACCTACTCAATATTTAAAATTAAAACTTTTCAAAGAGTTTATCATCCCATGCTCTATTTAATTACTTTATATGTCAAGAAAGAAACTATGCTATTTCATGAAAAAGCCTAAGAAAGCTGCTTCTCAAAGAAATCCTAATAAAATATACACTTGATCCTTGAACAATACTGGTTTTAATTGTGCGGGTTTACTTACAGGTAGATTTTTTTATAAGGTAGTACTATAAATGTTTTTTTCTTTCTTATGATTTTCTTAGTAACATCGTTTTTTCTAGCTTACTTTATGATAAGAATACACTGTATAACACATATAGCAAACAAAATATGTGTCAATCGATTGTTTATGTTATTGGTAAGGCTTCAGGGCAACAGTAGGCTGTTAGCAGTTACACTTTTGAGGAGTCAAAAGTTAACACATAGATTTTTGTTGTGTGAGGATTGGTGTTTCTAACCTCTACATTGTTCAGGGTCAACTTTAGAATCAATAAGATTATTTTGAGTGGAAAGTAGAAAATTAATGATGATTTCTACATTCAAATGAAATCCTAGATTGAAACCAAGTATTACTGTTCCAAACAACTGGCATTTCCATTCGGTCACTGCAAGACTCAAGTTACCAAATCACTGACCAAAGTGGAGAACCATTGGCAACTATGACCGTGCAATCCTTAAATGAGTGACAAAAGTTTCATTTACTTCAGGCTCACATGACTCAAATGATGCCAATATAATATTCATTTTAACCCTTATACTTTCTTTAACTCTATATCATCTCTAACTCCATAAAAACAATCCTGAACATTTTTCCTAATTATCTTCATTATTTCAAATTCTGCCAAGAAAGTATCATTAAATTCAGCTCAAACAGCATTCACTTAACTCCAAATATGTACAACGCATGACAGTTGATAAAGGGAGGAATGAAATATTGTCCTTGACTTCTAGAGGCTCATAACTGAAGTATGAGCCAGTTTTATAAATGCTAAAATTTGTTAACACCTATCTTAAGAAAATGTAGGAAATTGTTTAATTCCAACTAAAAATGAGCTAAAAGCATTTCAAAGAGAAGGTAGTATTTAAATCACTTCTAAAAATATTTTATTTATTTATTTGACAGAGAGACAGTGAGAGAGGGAATACAAGCAGGGGAAGTGGGAGAGGAAGAAGCAGTCTTCCTGTTGATCAGGGAGCCTGGTGTAGGGCAGGATTCCAAGACCCTGGGATCATGACCTGAGCCAAAGGCAGATGCTTAATGACTGAACCATCCAGCTGCCCTGAGAAGGCAGTATTTAAATTGAAGATAAGTTAAATTCTGTTATGTGATGAAAAGTGGTAAGGTCATTTCAGTTAGGGAAAGTAGTTTACTGAAGGTATATAATTAGGAAAGCACATGAATTAGTAGTTTGGGGAGACTGGAATATGGGGAGGCATGTTGGGAGAATGTATAAGATAAAACACACACAAATAAATTGCCTTTGTACTGTGTAAAATTGTGATTATCAGTGAGAAGTTGAAACGAGTTAGGTAGGTTTCTAGTGTAACCAGTACTTTTACTAAGCGTTACATAAATATCAAGTGCAACCAATTAGGATTAATTTAAAGTGTGGATCTTTCTTCTATATATTTAAGATTCTTATCTCTGCACTCCTGACAGACCTTCCTAAGTGAGATGTGTAAGGCTGCTTTTTCTCTTATCAATTTTTTTAAAATAAAGTAAGTCACCTAGAGTATTTTATCCATTCATTTAAGAACTTAAAAGGTATTTCAGAAATCAAATCCTTTAAGATACTCCCTGTTATTCATTATTTTCTCTTAAAAATTAGTTGCATGTGTCATGAAAACAAAACCCTAGTGACTGGCACGCGGCAGCGGACTTGAAGACCTCGCACATTCTATCAGAGAACCGCCAAAGTGGCCTGTCATGCCACCAGCACCCCCTTTTTTTCTTTACTTTGAAAGGACTGACAATTACTCTGAACTGTATTGCAGTGCGTAGAGGTGAACCAATGATTCTATAACATGAATATATGACCAACAAATTCAGTTTCAATTTTGACCTAAGACAAAGAAACTAAAAGAAGTGTTCTGTATCTTTTTGGCCAACACTCTGTTTCAAGCTGAGACTATGAAATGAGTGATGTGTACTGGGTCAACTCTACTGGGTTAGCACACTCTACCTTTGTGATACAAGCTTGCTCCGTTTCAAACCACATCAAACATAGACCTCTCATTATAAAGGTCCATCTATGAGATAAGAAGGAGCCAGAGAAAGCATTCGCATCTGAGTGTCAGCTCATACACTTGTTAAACGGACTGGAGATAATGCACTGATTATTTAGATTCTCTAGTAGATTCTGGGAGAAAGAAACATAAGTGAACTAAAAGTAGTTAAAGTACTAGCAGAATGACATATTAGACTTTAGGCAGATCAATGCCAGTACATTTTAAAAAATGAAAATCGTCAGAGGGCCAAAATGATAGTATGTCACAGACACAAAAAAGATACACATTAGGTAAAATTCAGAGATCAAACTTCAGATTTTTTTTTTTTAACAGATTCTGATTTCAATTCAAGCAATGCCTTATTAAAGAAAATAATCATGGGGGTGGGGGGGCCTGGGTGGCTCAGTGGGTTAAAGCCTTTGCCTTCGGCTCAGGTCATGATCTCAGGGTCCTGGGATGGAGCCCCACATCGGACTCTCTGCTCAGCAGGGAAGCCTGCTTTCCCCTCTCTCTCTGCCTGCCTCTCTGCCTTCCTGTGATCTCTCTCTCTCTGTCAAATAAATAAATAAAATCTTTTAAAAAAAGAAAGAAAGAAAATAATCATGGGATGCCTGGGTGGCTCAGTTGGTTAGGCATCTGCCTTCAGCTCAGGTCATGATCCCAGAGTCCTGGGATCGAGTCCGCATTGAGCTCCCTGCTCTTCGGGGAGCTTCTTCTCCCCCTCCCTCTGCTGCTCCCCCTGCTTGTGCTCTCTCTCTCTCTCTCTCTTTTCTAATTTTATTTGAAAAATAAATAAAAGAAAGTGATCACTATGACACTGTAAACATTTCTGAAGAAAGCAGATCTAAATGTGTTAGCCTTTGCAGCAAGTCCTCCGGCAGACCTGCTGGGGCCTGGGCTCAGCTGGGAGGCTGGCCCAACTGTGTTTGTCTGGAAGGCTCAGGGATCCCAGCAGCAAAACACAGCAAACTCCAAGCCTACACTTTCCCACCCCTTTATGGGAAGAGTTGCAAAATAGCATGGCTTTTTAAAGAAAATCTACCATAAAATTAATACCCAATATGCTCAGGGCTAGAACTTGTAAGTGGCAAATCTCAAAATAAATTCAAAGTTTTGGGCTAGCATAATTTGTTATTTCCAGGAATGGATTAAAAGGAAAAAACTCATCTCCTCATGGCATCAACATGTTCTCCCATTTTTAAGGTAAACTGATCATATTGATTGAACTATATTATTATTAATTCCCTGATGGGATAAATACAACTTATTTAAAGAAAAACTGAAAATAGAACTAAAGTACTAGTGCTTAGAATACAGTATAAAGCAAGATGAGTTACAAACATACAAACGAAAAATACAAATATGCAAACAAAATGAGCATCATAGTAAATCTAGAAAATAATTGCAAATATCATCCACACTGGCTACAACTTTTGGGCTATTTAAGGAAAATCTAAGAGTACTGCTGAGTTAGCAGTCTAAAGGTAAACTCACCACCCCGGTACTGGTGAAATTTATGGAACCGCTGTCATCACTACACACTTCCAGCTGGGAGTATATCGATGTCTTCTCCCAGAGCTCTGAATCTGAGGATATTTCTCAGAGTTGGCAAGTGAATGGCCTAGTGCTGTGTGAAAATAGCTGTCTCAAAATCCAGTCCTCTGTGTGTGTATGTGGTGCTTAGGCTTCTAATAGCATTAGAGGTAAAATTCCTGAATTAGTTCTTAATGTCTTTTCAAGCGAAAGCAGGCAGTGGCAATAGAGCAGAGGAAAGAAGCAGTCTTGGAGATTTTTTTAACCTCCATAAAAGTAACTTTCAAACCAAATAAAACACCGCCAAAACAATCGAGGATGCTAAACAGCTAGAGTATAATAATTCCTCCATTTTACATCTTGACTTGCCCTCATGCTTTTAGTTGAATGCCACTAAGGAATCCACTCACCTCCAAAATCTCTTTCTCTCTCCCCTCTCTTACAACTATCTTGTTCTCCCATATTCTGGGAGAATGGGCAGAAAATGGGAAGAAATGGTCACAACCTCTTCACTTTTTCTCTACAATAACTTTGTAAAAAAAAAAATCATTTCTTGCTTGACAGAATTTCCCTATGGCATCGGGCCACCTTCAGATAGCCATCTATAATTTTTCTCCTGCTTGAAACAATTTCCCACATGCCACTCTTGTTAATGACTGAGATACCCCCTGATGGTGCTTAACATTTAATAGTGCTAGAGCTCCACATTTGCCCAAACAACCTTTTCCATTTACCTTACCTCAAAGGCCTTCTAATTTTTCTTCAGAGACAGAAATCCTTTAAGCCCATTGTATCCTTAGGCTACAAATTTACTGAGATTTAGGTTTCCAATAAGAGCGTTGAGATGAATGCCACCATCTCATTTATGAATCAATTTTTGCCCATCGGCTTTTTACTGTTATTACTTTTTATTTTATTTTTCACTCAAAGGAGAGAACCTTTATTACATGGGTATGTGTTTATGTGTGTGTTTGTGTGTGTGCGTGTGTGTATATATATATATACACACACGCACACACATTTATATATATATTCATGTGCTTCATGTTTATTAAACTGGTGAAATTTTAAAGAAAATTAAAGACTAAGTACATGAAAATTTCAAAATTTCTTGCCCTAAAATACTTCATACTTTGTCCTTCATTTCTATGTCCACAGGAGAAATATACAGGATAAAATTCCTGAGGATTATACTTAAAGTTGAAACAAATTATTTTCTTGTATATAATTCATGGAAACTCAGTAGGCTGACAGAAGAATACATTTTAAATAATTACATGGTTTGGGGTTCTAATGCAGACAGTACCCTGAAATGGAGAAATAACCAAAAAACCCCACTAGTTTTCCAGGGAAATTACAAATCTTTTATTATGAAAACATTTTTTTTAAACTTTCCACTGTTTCACAAATAGAGAACAGGAACAAAGTTTGACTTTTAAATTACTTAATAATCAATACTTCTGAAAGGTCTCTCATACTTCTTTTCTGCTTTTGTTCTTTTTTAATATGGTTGTTACATTAAATGTTTGCTTTTCCCTAAACCAAAAAAAAAAAAAAAAAAAAATGCTGTATTAGTGGTTAGGTATCGCTTACCCAGTTCCAAAAAAAGGTGTGAATATGTTTTATTCTTTAAATCTAATTAATTGAATAACTACTGCATGATTTTTTAAATAAAGTTGGTCTGTGCCTAGCTGTCTTCAATCTTACTAATGTGTACAGATTGTGTGGGGCCAGTGTACTTGAAATACACTCTGATGAATTCTGCCAATCATAACTAAACTGTAGCGTGGAATCATGAACATATTGAAAGGTTAATTTTAAAGTAACTGTATGGGGTAGTCATGTAGGATGGCATGATTTGAGGGTGGTGCTCCATGGGTCCCTACAAGCTCAAACGTGCCTGAGGGTCCCCTGGGGGGGGCTGTCATTGTGGAAGCTGGGGTGCTCCCTGGGGAGGTAACAGGCTGCATTCTGTGCTGTTTATCTTGTCTTCAACTACAGCAGCCATTTGATATTACAAATACTACTGCATGTGATTGAAAAGTTTTATAATTGAATGAAAAACAGTTTGAGAATACCTGTTAGAGTCAAATTTAATAATCTTATATCTGGGGAGATTATGCGACTACAGTAATTTCACAGAGCTATTTAAGAAATCAGAAGCAAATATATTATGTTATGCCAAGAAATGATTGGCATGCTTTCCAGGTCAGTTAAAAGCAGAGTTTCATTGATTTTTGTACATATAGATATGCCTAATCAAGTGGGAAAAATAGAAGGAATTCTACAAGAAAAATAAATGATCATTTTTGATAGATGTCCTATAAGTTTGTTTTGTGTTGCTTAAGGTCTCCTATTTTTACACATTTATATAAGCATATAGTGTCAGAACAACCAACACTATTGATTACATTTGTATTCCACAGTGATTATTTAACTAACACGGTAATTCTCAAATCTGAGGCTTAGATAAGAAATTCTTGCATTTTAAAAAAGTTATTAATATAATTATTATCTCTGACTAATGTTCTAAAGATATATTTAAGAAAACGTTAATGAAAAAGCATTTGGAGCTCTAAAAGACCTCCTGACCCCAAAACTCCTAAGCACAAATTTTTTAAACCTTAAAACTTCCTCTTTTTTTTCAAAATTTTCAAATGTATTTATTTATTTAATTTAAATTCAGGTTAGGTAACATATAGTGCAGTTTTGGTTTCAGGGTTAGAATTCAGTGATTCATCACTTTCATATAACACCCAATGCTCGTCACAAGTGCCCTCCTTAATACCCATCTACCCCATCCTTAATACCCATCTCCCCATCCACCTCCCCTTCATCCACCCTCAGTATGTTCTCTATATTTAGGAGTCTTTTACGGTTTGCCTCCCTCTCTGTTTTTATCTTATTTTATTTTTCCTCCCCTTCCCCTCTATTCATCTGTTTTGTTTCTTAAATTCCACATATGAGTGAAATCAGATGGTATTTTCATCTTTTTCTGATTGACTTATTTTGTTTAACATAATACACTCTAGTTCCAGCCAGGTTGTTGCAAATGCCAAGATTTAATTCTTTTTGATCACTGAGTAATTTTCCATTTACTTCTTTATCGATTCACCAGTTGATGGACATTTGGGCTCTTTTCATAAGTTGGCTATTGTTGATAATACTGCTGTAAATATCAGGGTGCACTGTATGTCTTTGAATCAGCATTTTTGTATCCTTTGGATAAATACCTAGTAGTGCAATTGCTGGGTCATTGGGTACTTCTATTGTTAACTTTCTCAGGAACCTCCATACCGTTTTCCAGAGTGGCTGCACCAGTCTGCATTCCCACCAACAGTGCAAGAGGGTTCCCCTTTCTCTGAATCCTCGCCAATGTCTGTTGTTTCCTGTGTTGTTAATTTTAGCCATTTTGACAGGTGTGAGGTGGTATCTCATTGTGTAAACCCTAAAACTTCTAAATATACAAAAATTAACAATAATTCCACAGATATTTTAACTCTTTTATCCTTGTTCTGAACATCAGAGTCTATAAGCACTAGTAATCCACCCTTCAAAATAGTTGAAAAATCCTTATAGCCAGCAAGAGAAAACAAAAATTTCCTTGAATTTACTTTTTTAAAAGCTAATATAATAAATATGAGACAAAGGCTTTCAAAATTATCTACATATATGTTAAATTATGAATTGGTTGACTATTTGACTAAGCAAGACATAGATTTAGAGTGTGAGATAAAAAAGCTCTGGGGACAAGAAATGCACAACTATTTAGCAGGGAATGAGGATCTCTTAAGGAAATCTACATCTGATCTGCATCTACCATTTTCAGAAAATGATTAGAAGTTGTCACCTGAAATATACAGGTATTCAGTGAAAGCTGTTCTTAGTGTTTGTTTTTTGTTGCAAGCTGCAATTTAGGTTGAAAACACTCTTTCTTAAAATTTACTATTCCCATTCATACTCAGAAATCCCAAAGCTTGGGGTGCCTGGGTGGCTCAGTTGGTTAAGTGTCCAATTCTTCATCTCAGTTCAAATTTTGATCTCAGGGTTGTGAGTGTCAGGCCCTCAGTGGATTCTACACTGGGGATGCAGCCTACTTAAAAAACAAACAAAAAATCTTAGAGTTAAATCTAAAACTTGATGTATACTTTAACTCTCTAGACTAAAATATTTTCTTTACATATAATTCTATATCTTTTTCTAAGGTTTTATTTATTTACTTGAGAGAGAGAAAGGGAAAAAGAGAGAGAGAGCACGAGTTGGAGCAGGCGTGAGAGGAAGAGGGAAAAGCAGACTCCCCACTGAGCAGGGAACCAGACATGGGGGGCTCTCCATTCTAGGACACTGGGATCATGACGTGAGCTGAGAGCAGCTGCTTAACCAACTAGGCCACCAAGATACCCCTATATTTCTATATTTTGAATTCTTTCCTTATATTGCTGAATAGTCTCTTTTCACTTAATTAATGTATAACCTAAATACAGTAACATACACAACTTAACATAAAGGCATTTTTTAAAAAAATGCAGGTAATCCAAATTAACCATCAAATATGTATCAGGCTTTGTCAAACCATGATTTTTTAAAACGCAAAATTACATTAATTACTACAGGTAATCTTTATTTGATGTTAAAAATTAATAAGTACCTCAGTCGCTCTTTATTATTTAAAGGTACAGGTTAATGTTAATCTATGTTAACCCAAAATTTGTTTTCTATATTTATTTCATATAAAAAAATTCCATAGGAATTCTATGTTAATGTCCCACAGAAGGCATTGACGTCAATCCATCATTCATTTCTCTGTTTCCTATTTATTTTGACGCTAGTTTTAGTTTGTTGTTTGGCATCTAAAATAAAGCAACTGTGATATGTTGGTTTTTCCAGAATATCATACGCTTTACACAGCTCTTTCATTGTAAATATTTTATAAATAATATATTTGGCCTAAAATATATTTCTCATTTAAATCTAGATTTTGCTAATATTGCATTTACCTTAAGATGAATCACATTAAGAAAAAGAATAGAATGAAAACTAAGCCAATATGAGCCAAACTTTTACCCACAGATGGTAACTATCTTAAAAGAAAAACTAAAAGCAAAATCCTACTTTTGGAATCTTGTCAAGTAGTTTGATCTACTGCAATAAAGAAAGAAGCCAAATTAAACAGAAATCAATTAGCATGTAACAAGTAATGATCAGCTATGATTTAAGCTTCAAGGGAAGAAGAGTTGACTCAGACAGAATTACAAGAGGCTTAGAACATATTTTAATTTGTAATTATCTAACAACAATGAATTCTGAGTAAGCCAGAAAAAAAGATCTGCAGTGGTTATAGGCTTGATAATATTGAAATAGAATTGATGATTTAGTTTTCTTAATGCAAAGTAATGGGGGGAGAGACACACTGGAAGGAAAATAAAAAGATAAAATAATTTTAAATATTGAAGAAAATATCTGTACTATTTTAAACATGAAATAGTAACATTACAAATAACCAAGATGTGTTTTCACGACAATCTTGATTGAAAAGTACCTACTGAAAATATAACGATAGAGAAAATTGAAAACATCTGTAGCTTGTGAGAAGGTCAACTATTTAATGAACTGTACATTATCCAGACAGACTTTCAGAGAGCATCAGTTTGGTGTGACCCTCTTTGCAGTAGTGACTCTCAATACATACAGTACAAACAAGCACAATAAGGGAGAGGCTTTATTTATATCCTGAATGTGACTGGACCAAACTCACCTCTAAGAAAAGGCAAGAGTCAATCAACCAAATAGTGCTGTATGTTCCACAACACAAAAAAGTAGAACATAGCCCCCGTTAACTAGGATGATTGGCATGAATCATGATGCATCTAATGTTCTCATTAATTCAGAGATCAGTATTCAGCTTTTAATAAGAAAGAAAGGTGGGGTGTGGGGAGAGAAGAGAAGGAAGAATTTGAAATAGTCTATGTAGTGCTTTCCTGCCTCAATATTTAACAGTTAATTGATAGTTTAGACCTTTTCAGAATGCAGTGCTATTGAAATATGATATATCAGTAGCTCAAGATATTAAAAGTAAAAGAAGGGGTGTCTGGGTGGCTCAGTGGGTTAAAGCCTCTGCCTTCAGCTCAGGTCATGATCTCAGGGTCCTGGGATC
>CM053605.1:133189249-133352528 GCA_028646535.1 Procyon lotor
AGGCAAATATAGTTTAATTTTCTGTAATGTTGTTTTAGGGAAATAACTAACAAAAATTTCAAAAGAAACAGAATAAGGAGATAATGACCAGAATAAAATGTTACAATAATAGTTGATTATTAAAGGGTTAAGACTACTTTATACAAACACATGGATAGCTATAATAATTAATATAAGAGACAGGAAAAATAAAAATGAGGATAGAAAAAAACAATATTTCATGTAGCCAGTTTCCTATTATTTGACTTTAAAAAAAAAGCATTATTTGGACATTTATTTCCCACTGTACCTGAAGGTTAAAGGTTATGGCAACATTAACAAAGGCCCAGGGAAAGATAATATTTCAAGAATACAATGGACTGTGAATCTATAAAACTCATTCTGAGTTCTTTTCTAAATTTGGAAGTATTTATCAAGAACTATTAAAATTATATGGGTCATTTTTGGTGTCTTATTAAATAAAGTGCTTACATTCACTTAATGTATACATGTAGACTTGGCATTAAAGATCATCATCTTAGAGAATTTCTTCTTGTCATTATAAAAGGTAATTTTAAGGCTATTGTATTAACCAGAGCTAGATTTTCAGGTGATGTAGCAGAAAGAGTATAATGATACGCCGGGAAGATATGGAATGCAATAAATTAATTTATGAATCTGTAAAAAACAAATTCAGGAAAAGAAGATATGGGATAGTATTCTTAAGAAATGCTTTCCTCCCCTAGAAAGTGGTTCTGATGCAGATCCAGTGGTCGACAACAGTGAACAAGGATAGTACTACATATCTGTAAAGGGTGTTGCTTTATGACCAAATTTGTTTTATTCTGTGCATATAAAAAAATCATTTATAACACAGAAAACATTAAAAATACATTGTGGTTCCCTTACTTGACAGTGGTTATAGAGCCAGAAAAATGATTTTTCTAATACCCTAAAAGCATTAGTCAATAGTCTAATTATAAATAACCATGGCTGGAATTCTTTTTTTTTTAACTCTAAGTTTTGATTTGAAAACAAAGCAAAAAGAATACTCTTTCCAAGGATGAAATAGATCTGTAATTTGTTCTACTCTCAAAGATAGCACCTTGGGAAGTTACTCATTTTTTCCTGGGTAGCTCACGTGGGCACGCGAGATACAAAATGCTAATAAACCTCTCTTGTGGTTTGTTTGTTTGTTTTTCCCATGATAATCTGTCTTTTATTACAGGAGTCTCAGCCAAAAACTCAGAAGGGTAGAGAGAAAATTATTTTTCTTCCCCTACACTCTTTAAAAGTAAATTGATTTTAAATGACATCAAATTCTATACATCTGTACGCTGCTTGTCAGGTTTTGGAACACGGTGGAATTATTATTATATATAAAATATTTTTATAGAGTTTTTAAGCATGAATTTTTTTCAAGGATATTAGTGTTTGGGGCAACAGATGGTATGACATAACTGAAGCAATTATGTTTTATTAATGCAACATACTGTGGAACTACACAAAACATCCACTTGGAAACAGGGCTTTGCTAAATTTAAGTTAATTTAGAAGTAATGAATCAAGGCAAAATATTTTGTGAAGTCAGAATAATATGACTAAAAGATGTGTGATACGAGGGAAGGGAGATACAATATGCCCATTATATTTTCATGAACAGTATTCTATTTAGCATGTCACAACAACTGAGTATAATCTTCTGAATCAAAGACGAGGAACAAAAAACCTCCAACCCTGGTTCTCTGAGAAAAACATCCACATGATAACTTATGTGAAAGCAACGTGCAGCTACCATATTGATTCCTTATTTTAAGGAAAATAAATAAAATTCTTGGAAGGACCAATATTGTTGAACACAGACCACATAACTAGTTAAGATAGCGAAGATTAAGGTACTATCAGATTAAATAATTACAGTTTTAATGGTATAAGTACAAAAGAAAGTTAAAAATAAAAGGTTTAATTCTCTTGGTGATAATAAAAGAAGGGATTACCATCCTTCCCTTTTTTCTTCAAGCATTTACTTTATAAAACTTAAAAGTGTTCTCATCTGTCTGAAATACCTGTAAATCTTTCCAAAAACTAGAGAGGCCTTTTGTCATTTTACAATCCAGGAATATTTCTCAAGAACCTGGGAGCCATCTCTTGGAAGCTTACATGTCAAGGTAGATAGAACCCAAACTCCCACATCTGATGAGCTTTTAATGGATAGACTATAGTTAAGGCAAAACAATGAACCAGTGAGGGAGAACATTACTTCTATATAAGTAGCCTTTGCTACAGGTTGCAAAATTACCTGTAGTCATAAAGATATAGTATATGAGAAAATACAGATGGTCGCCCCTATAACCAGGGAAGTTGGTTGCACCATATGGGACAATTAGTGCTATGAAGTCCTGTTACTTGAGGACTGATTATTGTTTATCTTGAATACATATCTTTAATGGGTTGTATCTGCTTCTCCATACAAGGAGGCAAGATTCCTTGCTGTCTTTGCAATCTCTCATGATTGCCTATGATGCTCACCACATTCTGGTTCAACACTTATTCAATAATGAAAGGGATTTCTTTCTCTCCTACATTTGTAGAAAGAATTTCTGCGTTTATAGAAAATTTTGTTTTTAATTATAATTGCCCAACGATGGCAAAACTTAGAAACAAAGAATTTGGAATATATGCACCATAGAGAAAATATATGTCAACGTTTTCATATTAGGGACATATATTAGAATAAGTTTATGCACAATTATTGATAAGCATACTTTCTAAATACAATGCACTAACATCTAGGAATTATTCTTTTTTTTCAGTAATGATGAAAAACCTCTTTAAAGAGTGTGAGACTCTTCTCTTTGCACATGAACACCATTGTCAATTAAGCGAAAAAGAAAAACTGACCTTACAAGGTAAAAGTAAAATCTGGCATAATCCTCTAGCAGAATAGGTTTTTAAAAATGCATTGGATTGGATAGTATATTAAATGCACAAGGTCATAAGCTGTGCTGACAAACATTAAAAAATAATTATTTTTAATCAATAAGATCATGTAACAACGATATGCAGTTATTACAAACAAAACAAATATATTTTGTATTCCCATGAATCAAATGAAGGTCACATTGTTTTGATCCAATATTGAAGTTATCTAAGAAATGCAAATTTTAACTCCACACGGTGCAGAGATTCCTTTTATTTTACACACAAGAAAAAAAATGACTGGTACTACATATTCCCTATCCAGGCAGGGGAAGAACTGTTTATACTAAGCCTTCATTAAACTTATCTACTCTCTGCCCCCTTTCCCAACAAATGACTCTTTAATGCGTACATTAACAAATGAACACTGTCCATTTTTCTAGAAAAATTCTTTAACTGAAAAATGAAATGCAAAGATGAAGATGGTTTTAGGCATATTATCTATGTATATACCTAGATTTATAAATGCCCATTCACACAAATATATAGCTTATAGATATGTATAGATGTATACAGCCACATATATGTATATGTGAGACAGACACATTGTATTTTCATTTCTCTTATATGTAATACCTGTAGATATTTGTGACATATGACATGTTAAATAAGCAGATGAGTCACAGACTTTATAAGAACGTGGAAATAATGTTCTCCCTCACTGGTTCATTGTTTTGCCTTAACTATAGTCTATCGGATGATTAAAAGCTCAACAGAAATATTTGAGATCTGTTTGACAGAATTCCAATTTATGGCTCATTACGAGAAAAAAATATTTTGCTTTGATTCATTTTTTTTTTTTTTTTGCCAAGTAACCACTTCTATAAAACTCAAAAGAAAGGCAGAGGAAACAACTGAAAATATACGGGTGGTGTTTGTACTGGAGCAAAACACCACTATCCAAAATAAACTCATTTTGTGTTTTTTTATTCCTTTAGTTATCTTTACATTAAATGAAAAATTAAATATAGAGGATACATAGAAACAATATACAAGCTGAGAGAAAAATTTTCAAATACTGTAATGATTTGTATTCAAAATTATGCTCAAGAAATTAATACATATTTATCTTTTTTAAACTAATGAAGTATTTGAGCCAGAAAGGTTAAAAATGGCTCAGGGAACAGCCATGCTAAGTAAATGTTTTAGGGCCTTGATTTACGTAACAAGTTCAGTTTAATAATGAGCAGAACTGCTAATCAGTGCCCACAGATATTAGATAATAAATTCAACAGGGCCAAATGGATATTTGCAGCATAGCACGTACTGGCTTAATGATTTAATTAATCTAAACATGCAAAATTTTGTGCTTGCTTAAATTTGTTTAGCACATGACACATTAATGGAGATTAAAAACTCAGGGTGTATTCATAAATTTTAAAAGTGTTTTAGGGGAAAAGGGACAATTACCAAGATCTTACATAAATGCCTCATAAGAACCATATCAGGAACTTGAAGGGATGAGTTCATATATTTGGCCTTGTAATTATTTATCTTATATTGCTAAACTGAAACAGCTTTGATTAGTACAGTGTATCTATAAAACTGCTCTAAAGGAAAGACAGTGATAATCAAAGTAGATATAATTAGAATACTAGCTTTCTTTCCAGGTTCCCTGTTGTAACAATTACTTCAAGTGAACAATTTAAACGCATGTAATTTATTTTTCTTGTTACATCTGGAATCTTAAAGTGGTTTCTTTGGCAAAAACCATCTTTTTGATCATTTAAAAATATTTTAATTTCAAGCTGCTTTGACATGTAGTGATATATATTTGTTGTTTTGCTGTTAAGTGGTAGAAAAAATTTTCTCAGATGTAATAAGTGTAAAACAGAAGATGAAAAGATAATTAGGGTAGTCAAAGTATCTTTATTCTTTGTTCATTTTTTTTTGTTTTTTTGACTTCTTATTTAAATTCCAGTTATTTAACATACAGTGTAATATTAATTTCAGGTGTACAATAGAGTGATTCAAAACTTCCATACAACACCCTGTGCTCACCACAAGTGCACCTTTTAATTCCCATCCCCTATTTCACCCATTCCCCCACCCACCTACCCTCTGGTGACCATCAGTTTTCCTCTATAGTTAAGAATCTGCTTCCTTGTGCTATGGTGAGCGCAGTGAATTGTGTAAGACTGATGAATCACAGACCTGTACCTCCGAAACAAATAATACATTATAGGTTAACAAGAAAATAATAATATTAAAGAAAAAAGAAAGAAAGAATCTGCTTCTTGGTTTGCCTCTCTCTCTTTTTTACCCCTTTGCTTGTTTGTTCTGTTTCTTAAATTCCACATAGGAGTGAAATCATACAATGTTTGTCTTTCTCTGACTGACTGACCTCACTTAGCATAATACTCTCTGCTCCATCCATGTCATTGCAAATGGCAAGATCTCATTCATTTTTATGGCTGAGTAATATATATATATATAATTTTATAATAAAAATTTATATTATAAAATTTTATATGTGTGTGTGTATATATATATATATATATATATATATATATATATATAAAATTCATCATTTGATAGACACTTGGGCTGCTTCCATAATTTGGCTATTGTGGATAATGATACTATAAAGATCAGGGTGCATATATCACTTTGAATTAGTATTTTTGTTTTCTTTGGGTAAATACCAAGTAGTGCAATTACTAGTAGTTCTTTCTTTAACTTTTTCATTTAGCAATATTTTCATTAACTGTCCATAACATAAATCGGGCTCTATATTTCACTATTTGATAGATTTATGAAATCCTTTAAAAACAATACCTTTTTATTTTCTTCTCGGAATCCAATATGTATTTGTTTTTGTTGAAGGTTTTCTTAATTTTAAAAAACCATAAGTATTTAAAATCTCTATTTTTAAATATTTAAAACACCTAAGGTCTTAGTATATTACTCAGTGGGCTACTTTTCTAGTGTTCTCTAAGAAAGTTATTAAATTAAATGTTAATATTTTGCTTATGTATGCAACTGCTTTTACTTCTTGAAAAACAATTATACTACATATTATTGACAATTTTCATCACATGCACATTTTAATTATTTTAATGCTATCAATTTAATTATGCAAATGCTCTACAGATATAAAAAAGTGCCAGAATTAAACTTTAGTACTTCTATTTTTTCTGTGATAAATTTTGTTCCTAATATAATTTTCTCAAAATTTTATTAAAGAGAGACTTCAGATTTGGGTTTCAATTTCAATATTTAACAATGATAAGCTTCCTGACTGATATGATGTGATACTTACAAATGCCCTATTACATCAATTACAGCAGCTTTCAAATTGAGACTATATCTCATTTATACTTCCTTTCCCAGTTACATATAAACCCCCAGTAAATTTTAAATTAATGAAAGCGCAAATAAATGACTGGAGCATGTGTTCTAGAAATGGAAATAAACTATATCCCCTCCATCTAAGTACTTTCAATGAGTTTATTAGACCAATAGCCCAAGAAAGAACTATTAAATACACTGTTCAAGTATCCAAAGTGATTTGAATTCCAGAATGTGCACATCAACTGTAAAAATGCATGATCAGAATCATGGCTTTAGAATTCATCTGAGTCAATTCAAAGATGAAACATTTTAGTACAACAGAGTTTACTGAGGAATTGTCTAGCAACTGATATTATTGATTGTCAATTATGTTTTTTTGTAGAAAACAAAAAATCATATTTGTTCTGCTGATATTATTTCTTGTGACTGGTTTCCTTATGTTTCTAATAAGCTGACAAAAGATAAATACAAATTGAAAGCACTTCAAGCAATTCTGTAATTACACGTTTTTCTTCTAACATTTTGTGTACGTGATGATAAAATACTTAATTGCCCTATACTAGCTATTAGCAGTTGGTCCTGTTACATATTCTGACGTAGAATATTATATTGTCATATGTGCTTTGTGCTTTGAATTTTATGAATACTAATTATGGATATTGGTATAGACATTAGCATTGGAGTTTATGTCTGAACTCCTTATCATTTCAAGAAAACACATGTATAATATTTTAGACAAATTAAAAGTGTGTGTGTGTGTTTTTTTAAAGGAGCCAACTTTATATCATTTTATATATATATATTTTTTTCTCTCCCTCGATTCATGCAATAAGACTGAAATTACACACAAGTCTCAGGGAGAACTCTAATTTACTTGAAAATAGGCTTAAGATTTTTTTTCATATTTCTTTTCTTAATTACTATAAAATCCCAAGGAGAGAGAAAAAGAAAGAGAGAGAATGAATGTAATTCTATTTCCAGTGATTTTCATAAATAAATTAAACAAATCTTTCCCAGACATACCTGGGATTCATTTTTATACTTCTTCACATTGTAAGAAAATATCGCTTTATATTTGAAGTATCTTTTCAACTCAGCTTACATTATTTTGTTCATAAAACATATATGTCACATAAAGAATCATACTCTCGAGTTGATAACTCTGGACTGAGTCTTATAAATTCTGGATTTTGGGGAGCCTGGGTGGCTCAGTGGGTTTAAAGCCTCTGCCTTCAGCTCAGGTCATCATCTCAGGGTCTTGGGGCTCTCTGCTCAGCGGGGAACCTGCCTCCCCCTCTCTCTCTGCCTGCCTCTCTGCCTACTTGTGATCTCTCTCTCTCTCAAATAAATAAATAAAATCTTTTAAAAAAAGAAAAAATAAATAAATTCTGGATTTTTTTCCAACTGATAAGAGTTTTGAGAGGTGTCTTTTGTCTATCTTTAAAAAATAGGCAACTTTTCTCAATGTCTTGTACAGATCTTAAAATGTATTTTGGTCTATTATTTAAAACATGGATACCCCCACACACATGCACATAAACACACACACACACACCACTCAGGAGAATTTTTGCTACAGAATGATATTGACCACTTATATATAGTACAAGAACAATTAATTTGTTAGTTAATTTGATTAAGGTGCATATTAAAAACAGATATTAGTTTCACTAGGTAACTGAAATTGGCTTTATTTTATTTGGTGAGAGTGAGGGAAACAGTCAAACTGTAATTGACTTAATTGTGATAGTACATCCTCTCTCATGATCATCATCATCAGTATCACAATTAAAACAAGTCAAATAGCTCAATATATAACATGTTATTTGTACTGACATTTTATCAAAAGGCTCTATTAACAGAAATGTCCTAAGAGCATATTCAAAAAATAAATTATTTGAGTTCAGAAAGGTAAGTAGAGTAAAATGTTTTCTTAGGACCAATACTTACATACTATCAATGACCATGCAGAGATTAACTATTAAATCTGTAAAAATCCAAACAGTATAGATCATTTAGAGAGAAATTAGTTGCTTTTTAACTTGAAAGATGTGGCTGTGATAAGCACAATGGGTCTGAAAATTAATTTGAATTTAAGAAAGTATGATTTCTTATAAGTATTCAACATAATTTTTCCAAAATTCTAGATATTCTTGCATATACTATCAAAGAGATGTTTTCCATGTACAAAGTAGTGATACATTAGTTATTGAGAAATTGTTCAATGTATGTAATTTACATCCCAGAAATTTCATAGAAATAAATGGCTGAATGTGCATTTATAAATTATACACTGAAATTCATACATAGAGCATTAAGAACTAGTTGAGTTATAATCAATGTGTTTTCTTTATTATAAATGGCTCTTTTGTATCACTTTTATATTCTATGTTTAGGTTGTGACACTTATTCATGGAAGTGTAAGGTTTAAAAAAAAAGTATTTCTGGTGTCCCAACTATCTTTTGAAGAGTTTTACATTTTAATTGCCTACAGAATTCCTCCCATTACTTAAAACTTTGTTATCTAATTAAGCAGTTAAAAATCATTCGAAGGGCACTTGGGTAGCTCAGTCAGTTAAGCATCTGCCTTAGAATCAGGTCATGATCTCAGGGTCCGGGGATGGAGCTCCCTACTTAGTGGGGGGAGTCTTCTCTCTCTCCCTCTGCCCGTTCTCCCCCACCACCCAGGCTTACGTTCTCTCTCTCCCTCCCAAATAAGTAAATCTTTTTAAAAAAATCCATTGAAAATATATGATATTACCAAACAAATCACAAGTACAAGAACATAAAATCATAATATATGCCTGTTCAATTGAACTTTGGTGTAGTTTTTCATTTACTGATTTTCTCTAGTAAAATTCTCTTTAAACATGGCTGTAACAATGCATTTCCTTTTCATTTATGATGGATATTTTGACTCCTCTTTATAAATATATGTACTACTTTTTATAATTTATATTTTAGGTTGTGAGATTTATATTTCGAAACATAGTTCCTCAAAGAGAGCACTCAACCTTGGCCCCAGTTTTCCTCACTCTCTGACTTCCCTGTCTCTGATACTTTGTTATTTTATGCTTTCTTTGACTCTGTCAGCAACTCTCAGCAGCTCAGAGTTCTTCTGCTTGCTTCAAAGAAAGAGATTCTTTTTCAGGTTGAAATCAATGTTTTTCCAATGCATCTGACTCAACAGATGATTTTTCATACTGTAATCTTTCTTTGCAGAATAGAATATTCTAAAAAGAATTTAAATGTGTGTATAGACAGGTAAGTTATGTATGTACACAGTTATTTTCATCAATTCATTGTGATAATGGGGCAAGTAATAGTTTTCATTCAACCTAAATATTTTTTTCTGCTGAACTAAATATAAAAAATGAAACTCTATTATTTCAGGTAAATCATTATATTTATATATTATACATTAATTTGACCCAAAATTAGCATATCTCTCTTAATTAATATGAACCTTACAAAGTGCTAATGACCAGATGTGTAACTTATTTATTCTAACATGGTTACCAAAAATAATTTAAAAAATTATTAAGAAGAGCTATTTTCCTTGATGAGAAATGAACATAGGCCTGAAATATAAAATATACACAGAAAAACAGAACAAATGATAAATTACTTCTCAATCCGATCATTCAATGAACACTATCCATTATCAATATGTTTTCAGGTATTTTCTATGCAGTTTTCCCCAAAGCTATCTCTGCTGAGGAAACAACAACTGCATCACTTTCTATTGTATCCCCTTCTGATTTAATACTCCTTTTAAGTAAGGCTAAAAAGTTCCAACTAGATGAGGTAATCACATACCGATGTAACTGTGACATTTACTAGGTTTCTGGGTGTTGGATGATAAGGGAGATATAAAAATCATTGAGATTTACATTTTAGTGTACTATTACATCTGAAATTTCCTATATTAGTGCAATATTAATTTCTAGAATATTTATGGCATATCAAATATATCTACTATCCAAATTTACCACAACTGGCATACACACATATCTATAAGCTGGAGTTGTAGATTTGTCTATATTTTCGGGCACCTGGGTGGCTCAGTGGTTTAAAGCCTCTGCCTTCAGCTCAGGTCATGATCTCAGGGTCCTGGATCGAGCCCTGCATCGGGCTCTCTGCTGGGCAGGGAGCCTGCTCCCCCTCTCTCTCTCTGCCTGCCTCTCTGCCTACTTGTGATCTCTCTCTCTCTGTCAAATAAATTAAAAAAAAAAATCTTAAAAAAAAAAAAAGATTTGTCTATATTTTCTATATATTGAACCAAATACTTAAGCAAAATAATATTTGTACCAGAGCTAACCCAAAGTATGCTATCTGAGGACAAAATCACTGGATTTATGCAGAAACTGAATTTTAGTAGGAGTAAAAATCAGCAAGGAATACATGTGTAACTTTGTGGTATCTGGGATTCCTTGTATGTACTTCCTATTATTTTACATTGTTGAATACAAAGATAAAAATTAAAGTTCTGAAAGAAAAGACACAAAAGAACAAAGGAGAAGATACCAAAGGGCGATACGTGACTTTTACAAGCAGCTCTTACAAATATTGAACTGTAGGCTTAATAATAAAGCCTCATCTATATTTAAAAGTTATTGTCTACTTGGCTCCTGTTCTGTCCTGTTCAGCCTTCAGCTAAACAGTAAATGAAGTGTCCGCATGACAGACTATTCAGCAGAACTGGCACTCTGATTACTTATTTAACAGTTCTTATTTATTTATCAGTTTGCCAGATGAATAAACATGTTTCCCATACATTATCTTAATAGACTTGATGATGCAAAAACAATATTATACAATGACATGTGTGTCTCAAACGACTGCATTTTTTCTTCTATAATTCTCAGTGTGAGGTAGAAATATTCCTTTATCATGTGCTAGAGCCATTTTTTTTTTCCAATAGCAACATTGGCTGAGTTCACTTTTTCAAGTACAATTCATTATTCTGGATAACAGGGGCATCCACCTCCTTGAGGGTCTGCCAAGATTTGCAGGATCTAAAATGCAGTTTGGTGGAGTGAAATGGAAATCAAAAGGCTGCCTTCAGCATTCGTGCAGCTCTTTAAGCTGCAGGCAGCCCTTTCATCTATCAATGGTCCTTGGGATTAGAGCTTACAGAGGAACAAGGCTCACCCACTCACTTATTTTTCCCACACATAATCAGAATTAGGAGGACAGGCAGTGAGAACAAATGTCTGGTTCACTGCCTCTGGCACGGAGGGTCACTGCAACATTTTTTGTGCTTCTATCAGTGATAAGAAAAATGTACACATTTCCCTCCTCACTGTATGTCAAATACCCAAAACGACTGCAGTGAGCACTTTTTGTTTTCATTCATTGCTTTTTTAACACATTCATTAAGTACTCCATGTGTGATAGGCATCATCCTAGGCTCTGGGGATACAGCACTAAATAAAACTTCTCATAGAACTTCCATTCTAATACAAGCTCATAAATAAGTTAGATGGCAAAAAGTACTCAGCAAAATATGCTGAAGGGAAGAGCACTGGAATTCTGGGGTAAGATCTGCTTACCCCTGTAGGAAAGATAAATAAACAAGAGCACATTTTAAAAATGTGCTTCTTCAAACATCTTGCTACAGAAATAAACACTGAGTAAAAATCTGCCAAGTGTGTGGAAAAAATAAAAAATGAAATTTTTGCAATAAGTAATTTTTGAAATAAATGAAAAATGCTTGAATAAAAGAATGAACCAATGAATAAGGTGTATAGGGAAGAAATTTGCTTCTTTGGGAACAATCAGGTTTGGAGGATATTTCATTTGTGTAGTTTGTGGTACATTTGTCCTTCAAAACATAAACAGATAGATAAGAGATAATAAAAAATTCCAGCAGAACTATAAGTTGGATGTCTATGATAATTGATTACAGAGTTTACAGAGTATCATTAAGTTTAAGATTAAACTTTTAATTTATTGTGTAATTTCCATACGCTGCTCTTATTGCCTGGGGAAACCACGCTAGAGTCTAAAACTTCAAGGACACCATACTGATTTTTTAATAATTACAAAGTCTCACATATTTACGATCTCACACATTTCTTCTGAATAAACATTGGAGGGGGGAAAAACAATTTTAATATTTGAAAAGGCCCTTCATTTTACTTTACTAGTACAAAGAGGCGGCATTACAGTTAACGTTCTGTTCCAGCTGCTTGCAATAAGAGGAAAAGTCACATTCTTCACTCAAACCTCCAAGTCCCCAAACTAATAGTGCTAGGAAAGAGGCAAAGGGAATAGACAGAGTTTGAACCTCACCCTAAAGGCTAATAGAAGAAAGTTCTGTCAAACTCCTCCACGCAGGAGATACCCTAAGCTAGACTCAGGCCCAGAATCAACGGAGGGACTCTTTAGGCGTGCCGCTCCACTTGACCTCCAAGGACAAGAAAGGAAGTAACAGTTCCTAAAATAGTGGGAAAATAGATTAAAATGTTGTAGGGCAAAATTAGCAGCTTCAATTGCAAGAGGAGGAAAAATGTAACTGCCACTAAGGAAAACAGAAAGAAGATCGTCTCTATAGACTATAACCTTGAATAGTAGCAAAAAAAATAACTAATGGCCCTCTCAAGGTCTCCCTTTATTTTTCCTCCATGGAGACTTCCAACTTGGTGTTGTGTGTACTGAGATCTTTGAGTGTGTGTCAGAAATGTTTCAAGTGAGTGATCACATTGTAGCTAATACCACAGAGGAAGGGAATACTTAGCCATGGAGTAAGGAAACACTATCCCAGATGCTCATACAATTCAGGGAAAATAAGAAAATCCATGCTATGTATCAGGCTTTCTAACAATGAATCAGAATGTCTGCCCCCCATTCATTAGGGATCCAAATAAAGAAGCAATTCGAAGATATAATGAAAATAGAAACACACTCCAAGTGAAATAGAAAATTTGATTTCTGTATCAATAGCATTTTGAATGTAATACATAAATTATCACCAATATATCATTTTTATTGACATAAAAAAATATATATCATAAAAGCACGTTTTATTTTGTCCTTATCTCTTCCACAGCAATTTTATTTCACTACGGGTTACTATTACTAATTCAAATCTACTAGTGTAACCTAAACCAGTAATTTATGTATTTTTATTGTGTAAAGATAAGCATAATACAAGACAGTGGGTTTGCAGTTTTAAAAACTCTTTATGAAAATTTATACTTTCCATATACATTTGGCAGATTATTTTGAATAGTTGACCATTTGAGAATTTTAAAACTATTCAGTAATCACCTAAGCTATCAAAATTATGCATATTGCCTTTCCTCTGATTTTATATTTGAAAAAAAATCAATAAAAATAATTCTTCTTGAAAACTATGAAGTAGATAAAAGTGTTGTCTGAACAGTCAAAATACAGTTCCCTGTATTCATAAAAATGCTGGCACACAGCACATGATTCATGGAAATATCTCACAGGTTTTTCCTCGTTTAGTCACTCAAATTATCTCTTCAGTTTATTAGCTCAAATTTGATTAGAAACATTATAATGTTAGGACTAGGTGTGAAGAGAGAGCATTTCTCACTTAATAACAATATTACTGACATTTTTGAGCTCTTATTATATTTGTCAGACCTTATTCAGGACACTTAGCTTAAGTTATTTCTAATACTTTAATAGTTACATTACTATCTTAAGAGACAGAGCAAGAGAGCAAGACTGAAAGAACAAGAGAGGTAAAGGACAAGAGAATGAGGTAGAAATAGAGAAAGGGGGACAGAGAGAGACAGAGAGAGACACTGAGACTTCACAGCATCACTAGAAAGAAGGGTGAGTGTCAACCTCAATTTTCCTTATTCCGTAGCACATGTTCCTAGAGCCCTGCAGATCATAAAATACCTTTCTACTCGATACCTTTTTTGAACAACAAACAAACTAAAGCACTAAAAAGCCTTCCGACTGTGCTAGCATCATGTAAAATTGATAGACTATAGACCAATTTCTCTTCTCTCTTATGCTGCTTGTCACTTATGTCAAGACTTTAGTGCATGTGGAGTATTGGTATTTCTGGCTCAGAATACCTGCACTTCTTATTTTAAAATGTCATCTACTGCACAGTAGTTCTGACTTAGAAGAGATTACTAAAGAGTTACTGTTAGATATGCTATGGCTATTTCTTAAGGAGCTTAAATCAGAACTCAACATCCTCTTCCAAATGAAGAATCCTATTTTTCATCTTTTAAAACATATATTTCCCAAATAAAGAGAGGCCTTGAGAAAATATTCCAATGAGGCGCCACTCTTTCTATAATAGGATGGTACCTTCTCTACGGCTCAGTGTGTTGTTTTGTGGGCCCCTGCATCTCCTCTTGGCCTCTAGACACAGATTCACAATTATCATAGAGTGCTTAGCATCTTTAAAAAGTACAATATAATGTACACCCTTCTTTAAAGCAATTTTTTTTTCTTTCATGGAATATTTTAAAAACCAGTTCAAATTTTTTTTATGCCAGTGTGAAAGGGTTTTTCATCTGAATACTGAGAATGATAAAATAACTGTTCATATCAAAACACAAAAACATGAAAAAAAAAAAAATCAATGAAACCAGTGCCTGCACTTTAGGAAGTTTACGGTTTAATTCTTTCCTTCCAATGAGCATTTAAATTGAAATTGTTATTGTGTTATTTTTAACTGCACTGTTGATTTGCAGAGATTAAATGGTAAATTTGCCCAAAGTACAGTATATTGCCTGCTTGCATATCTGACTATGAGTCAGGTTATTACTAATTGCAAAGAAATAAAGAGTTTTCTGGCCAATTAGGAATAAATGTGTAAAGGTCCAAAATTCAAGTAAAGATAAGGATTCTGGAATATCGTAAGATTTTCATTAATATTCCTCATATATAACTGTTTATCAGTTAAATCTATTTATAGATGCTTGGGTTGATCTTACAGAAATGCTAAATTCCCTCCATGTTATTATTCCAAAAGGCTCTCTCTCCCACTCTCTCTTTCTTATTAAATCTATGCAGCATTTCAAACTGGTGTTAAATCACAATTTTTAAGATTTTATGTATTTATTTGACAGGAAGAGAGAGGTCACAAGTAGGCAGAGAGGCAGGCAGAGAGAGGGGGGAAGCAGCTCCCCGCTGAGCAGAGGGCCCAATGCTGGGCTTGATCCCAGGACCCTGAGATCATGACCTGAGCCGAAGGCAGGGGCTTTAACCCACTGAGCCACCCAGGTGCCCCTTAAATCACAATTTTTAAACTCAAAATTTTCTATATATGTAAAAATGCAGAGCTAAGACTAGAAAAACAATAACTATCTTTCCTCAACTGATCAGCATGAAATTGGAATTTAGGAAAGATGGCTCTCATGTTTCTCTCCTTGTGTATTAGTTGTGAGGACAAACTTGAAGCCAAAGAGTTTGCTAAGTAACTGTTTAAGTTTGACTCTAATTCTTACACTTACAGCTAACATAATTGAAAACTTACCATGAAGCTATATTCTAAATGAGTTACATGTGTTAACCCATTGCAATCTGTACAGTAAGTCTATAGGGAAGTAGTCTGGCGCTCATCCCAGGTGACAGATGTCACCAGGGCAGAGTAACCTGCCAAAGCCTTTTGGCTGGCAAATCAAAGAGGCCTGGTTTATGCTCAGTCTGTCTAGCTCCACAGCAATTAACCAGTACACAGGCTGTCTTTCAGTGCCTTTCTTTTGAGGTCTTTAAAAAGTATTCTGGGTTTTCTAGATGAATATATTTTCTAGGATATGTAAACAAAGCCTTAAAATTACAGAAACAAATTTAAACACTGTCTCTCTCCTTCTCCTTCTCTTTCCACCTCCTCCTCCTATGAGAGACAAAGGGTCTCTCTTGGAAGTGGTGAGATCCTAGAATCTATACATCAGATACTAAAACCAAAAAAAAAAAAAAAAAGCAAACCATGTAAAAGTCAATGAAAACATAAAGAATCCTAGAATCCTAAAATATGATGTATCAGAAGAAACATCAAACCAAAAAAAAAAAAAAAAATCATGAATTAAATAGTTTAACCAGAATTTCTGTTTGCAACAACAGAAGACCAACATGGAAATCATCATTCAATGATTGAACAATGCATTTATAGTATTGAATATAAGCACAAGTTGAACTTCTAATGTTGACATGTGATTATTTTCTGGATACAAAAATAACTATACCAAAAAGTAACATGTCCTTTTTTTTAAGTAAAGAAATGTTTTTACATTGGGCAGTATTACATGTCTAATTCTAATGTAAAGTCAACTAATCACTACTCTGAATTTTATTTACAATTAAATATATAGCAGGGATAGAGTTCCTCATAATATTTGAATTATATGATTTAATTCATTTAATGCCATTTTACTAAAACAGTTTATCATTAGGGTAAAGTTACCAGATTGAGAAAAAATTTTAAAAAGATTAAATTTGAAAAATTTAAAAATTTAAAATTTTCCACTTTGGAAAACAGTGTGGAGATTCCTCAAGAAATTAAAAATAGAGCTACCCTATGACCCTGCAATTGCACTACTGGGTATTTACCCCAACGAAGCAGATGCAGTACAAAGAAGGGCCACATGTATCCCAATGTTCATAGCAGCAATGGCCACAATCACCAAACTGTGGAAAGAGCCAAGATGCCCTTCAACAGATGAATGGATAAAGAAGATATGGTACATATATACAATGGAATACTATGCCTCCATCAGAAAGGATGAATACCCAACTTTTGTATCAACATGGACGGGACTGGAAGAGATTATGCAGAGTGAAATAAGTCAAGCAGAGAGAGTCAATTATCTTATGGTCTCACTTACATGTGGAGCATAAGGAAAAACATGGAGAGCATCATGAGAAGGAAAGGAAGGGTGAATGGGGGGAAATCGGAGCGGGCGATGAACCATGAGAGACTGTGGACTCTGAGCAACAAACTGAGGGTTTGGGCGAGCCTGATGGTGGGTATTGAGGAGGGCACATATTGCATGGAGCACTAGGTGTGGTACATGAACAATCAATCTTGTAACACTGAAAAATAAAAATATTTGGGGAAAAAAAGATTAAATTTGAATATCAGATAAATAATAAATATTCTTTTAGTCTATGTAAGTCCTAAATATTACAAGGTACATTACAATATCACTGTATTTGGGACATATATAGATCCCACCCCAATGTCATTGTTCACATGAAATTCAAATTTAACTGGTCATCCTATATTTTATTTGGCAAACTTACTTTAGGGTTAGAGTTATTAAAAATTGGACATCTATGTATTTGTTAGTCACACTAATCAGAATAATTCCATTGGCAGAAATGTGTGTCAAAATAGTGTTAAGGTAAATTGGAGACATTTATAAGTTCATCAAAAATTTCAAATTGCTTTAAAACTTCATAGACAATTTCTTTCTTTATTTTTATATATTAAGATGAAATAAGATATGAATTTGATTTTCTGAGTATATGTCCTTTATAGTTAGTAATTATTTCCATGTTTTCCTGTGAGATGGTTTTATTTTGAGCTTTTGAAAAAAAAAATTTTATGCTTCTAAGAGTTAATGAAATCAGTAAGCTTCTTATTTTTAGATATGACTACTGATTTGCTTATCTATTTATCTATCACTTCTACCACTCTCAAATTATTATAAACACAGACATACAAATTATAGTTATTCACCTATAAGGCATACCACATGTCTAGGGTTAAGTACTCCCGTTTATCTTTATGGATCCTTAAAGAATGAAGCCCATGACAGCATACAGCTATGGAAATGGATTCCATCCCCACGCCAATGAAAGCTGACATTACCCTTACTTTACACTAGGAGGCGTATTGTTACCATAGATTTTTTTTCCATTATCATACTAAACACTGTGACCTGGTTTAATGAACTCAAATGCAAGAGAGTATTACTAAAACCTTTTAAGTATTTATAATAAATGAGTCCTCAAAGCTAATTATTTTAGGGAATTAAAGTCATACTTTAAATTGATGAGATTTAAAACTTTTTAGCAGAGAAAGCTTGAGCCCCTGCCTGTTTTACAGCCATCTTTTAACTACCCATTAGGTAATATTTTAAAAAGTCATTTCATTATACCTTTTTTTTTTTAAGATTTTATTTATTTATTTGACAGAGAAAGACACAGTGAGAGAGGGAACAGAAGCTGGAGGAGTGGGAGAGGGAGAAGCAGGCATCCCGCTGAACAGGGAGCCCAGTGCCAGGCTAGATCCCAGGACCCTGGGATCATGACCTGAGCCAAAGGTAATGCTTAACAACTGAGCCACCCAGGTGCCCCGCACCGTACCTTTAAAAAAAAATGGCAATAAAACAGAAAATGTATAGTGAGTAACAGTAAATACTTTAATAAAGTGAACGTAAGTAGTTTAAAGTAAAACAATGCAGACATCAGAGCATAAATATGCTTTACTCTCTAATTTTTATCAGTCTTTAGCAAATAGTGATGTTTTGAGATAGCCCACTAGATATCATCATATGAAAAAGTCAAATGACAAGAATTAAAGCATAAAGTTTTTAGAATTTGAAACTAATGTGGGGTTTTTTTGTTTAGAATTTTATTTCTTTCTTCTAATGTGTAACAATTTTACATTTCAAAATTCACTATGGTAATTTTTAAAACTTCATAGGAAACTTTGCTAAATAATCAGATACATGTTTAGTTTGTTCTACACTTTTTCACTATCTATTGATAATAATAATAGCGATAAAATATAATGATACCTGTAAACTGAGTCTATGTTAAGTGCCAACAGCCCTCTGGCCCCAATGTCAGTGAGTTAGGTCATAGATTATTTTGATTCCATAGTCTTTGTTCTTAATAACAATTCCACACTGCTTCTCCAAAAAAGTCATTAACTACACAGGGACTCAAATCTCCCCAGGCTTTCAAATAACTTTGCTCCATTCCCCCGTCACTTTTGCCTGCCTTAAATGTTAAGGTTTGTCATGATTTCTTTTTGGTTTTCTTCTCTCTCCTAAGAATCTGCTCAAATATATAATTTTTTGCTATAATTATTTGCTCAAAGAATTCATTCACCTATTTTGTTAGTTTCCAATTTCCAAAGCAGAATTGTATTCCTACTTCCTAGATTATCTTGTCCAGCAGCTCAAATTTTAAAATTAAAGAAAAAATTATTAATTCCTAATCTGAGGTTTTCTCTTATATTTTCTAATTTATTTAACTGCATAATTCTCCAATGTCTCCCAAACTAAAATCTTGAAAAGACCCTCAAGTTTTTCTTTTCCCTTATTTGCTGTATCTTATCTTTCCCATCATTCAAAATCTGGTCCCAATTTATTTCTCAATCCAGTTTCATTTATTGTCACATACTCAAATAATTTAATATCAACCATTTATTGAGTATCTACTATGTTTCAGGTTCTGTGCTAGGTGAATAGCTATATCAAATAACTGTAATTTTTATGAGCATATTTTTATAGATTATTAATAGTCCCATTTTGGAGATTAGGAATCTAAGCCTAAGTAGCAGAGTTAATCATATCTGCATGTGTTCCAAAGGTAATGAACTGTTCACTGCTTGCCTAAGCATGCACCTTTCATAGTACCATGACCTTTCATAGCACCAAGAAACCCCCACTGGTGAGAGTGTTAGCACATAAGCACACACACCCATGCACAAGCATTTTATTTAGTGAGACAATTTCTATTCATCCAATGTCACTTCTTGAAAGTATCACTTTATCTGGGCGCCTGGGTAGTGGAGTAAGTGTCCAACTTCTGGTTTTGGCTCAGGTGGTGATCTCAGGGTCCTGGGATCGAGCCCCACATGCGGCTCCACACTTAGCATGGAGTCTGCTTAACATTCTCTCTCCCTCTCCTTCTGCCCCTCCTCCCTGTTCCTGTGCATGTGGGTACTCTAAGATTAAAAAAAAAAAAAGGTACAAGGTACCTAAAATGAAATTTTAAAAAATAATAAAGTATCACTTTTATCAAAGGAATCTTTATTACTTTTTTAAGACTTATTCAATCCTAAAACCCACTTTCTTATACATTAGCATTTATTACTATTAGCATTTATTATAGCTCACTAATGTTACTGGTATCCAGTATCTTTTGAAAAATCAGTGTTTCTTTTCCTTTTTCTTCTTCTTCTTCTTTTTTTTTTTTTTTGGCCTTCTTCTTACACTCTTACAGTCTATAAAATGTTCACAGCACACCCCTCATACAAAAGAAAACTGCAAAACAATTTCAGAAACTTCATAGATCCCAAAAACCTACTCATAGGCTTCTTCTCCTCTGACGAGGAATTCCAGATTGAGAACTCTTGCTCTTCCAGTCTGGTAACAGAGAGTTACTTTGTAAATTTAGGAAGTCTTGGTTTTAGTGTCTATTCCTAGAACCTAGCATAGTACTTGGCACCACAGTAGCCTCTACCTAAGTATTTATAGAATGAATAAATGAATAAATAAGTAAATCATGGAAAAGTCAAGTGAATGAAGAATCTTAAGCAAAAACTTTTTAATACGAAGGTATATCAAGATGACTAAAATTTACATAGACTGTGGCAGACATACTTTAGGGTGACCCCTCATGGTTCCCACCTCCTGGTATTCACAACTATGTGTATTCCCTTCCCTTGAGTGTGGGCAGGACTTGAAACTCGCTTCTAACGAATAGAATATGGCAATGGTGAGAGATGTCACTTCCGTGCTTAAGTTCAGTAAGACATTCTGCTGCTACAAACTCACTCTAGAGACTGTCTCTCTAACTGGCTTTAAAGAAGTAAGTGGATATGTTGGGAGGCATGTGTAGCTAGAAGCTGAGTGTGGCCTCTAGGTGCTAACAGCAGTCTCCAGCTGATGACCAGAAATATGCTGGGGTGCTCAGTCCTAAAAATGCAAGGAAATAAATTCTGCTAACAGTATGAAAAATCTTAGTAAATTCTTCTACAGTTTGCCTGCAGATGACAATGTAACCTGGCTGACACCTTAATTGCTGACTTTTCAGACCCTACACAGAGAACATAGGCAAACCATGTTCAGACTCTTGACTTAAAGATACTGTGAGATTAAAAAAAAAAAGACACTGTGAGATTATGAATGTGTGCTGCTAAAAGGCACTAAGTGTTATAATTAGCAACAGAACACAGATGGTAAGTAGACAGAGGGGAGATGGGAGGATACAGATTTGCTTTATCATCTAGATGATTCTATTCCAGAAAACTTTCTGCTTTCTCTGATTTTGATGGGAAAAATAGATAATAATAGGTAAGTTTTGAAGTTAGATTTAGAAAAATATGTTTAATAAAGAAAAAATTAAAGTCTCCTGGGATAAAAAGGGTAATCAAATTATTATTATTATTTTTTTTTAGTTGCTGGGTTTTTGTCACCTTTTTCCCCCTTTAAACTGAAACCGGAGTAGGATTGATTTCTCTTTCTGTACACTATTCTCTAAAGAACTCTGCATTCATTAACTCAGGGTCCACTATTGTAGGATCAGCATGAACTGATTATGAAAATCCCATGGGGAAACGAACACAGCAGGTGACAATATAAAACTTCTGAATAATTTTCTTTGAGTCTGTATAATTAGCTCAACCCAAGCTACTTAGAAAAATTATAAACACAGTTCATAAACTTAATTCAATACTGTGCCAAAAAATCAAATTCATGTTTAATTTTCAAAGCATACTACAGTTAATGATTTTTTTCCCTGCAGGTTAGTATTAGCACAAATTCTTAGGATTGAAATTTGGATTTATATATTTTTTCTGAATTTTTTAAATTATTTTTAATTTAATTAACTTGGGGTTTTTTTTTCTTTCTAAAATGACAGTCTGTCTCTCATGCCCAAATATTTTAAATTCTCAGTATTTCTTAGCATGCACAACTGACAGGAAGAACATTTTTTTTAATTTATTTTTTTAAAGATTTTATTTATTTATTTGACAGAGAGAGAGATCATAAGTAGGCAGAGAGGCAGGCAGAGAGAGAGGGAGAAGCAGGCTCCCCACTGAGCAGAGAGCCCCATGCGGGGCTCGATCCCAGGACCCTGAGATCATGACCTGAGCTGAAGGCAGAGGTTTTATAACTGACTGAGCCGCACAGGTGCTCTGACAGGAAGAAAATTTTTAATGTTAATTTTGTAATATTAAGAATGAATTTTTTCTCAGCTCTATATCAGGTGCTTTCCATTTATATCACCTCATCACCAAATGAAAAATATAATTTTGAATTCATTATTAAAATTATGGGAAATATAGACAATTAAAAAAGAGAAATCAATGCTCCAAACTGAAGATTGCTACAGTTAACATGGTGTACTTCTCAGTAGCTTTTGTTTGTTTGTTCATCCATTTTTATTTTAATAGAACACTTTTAGTTTGTCTGATTGTGTTTCATGAGTTTTTGAAATATTGATTCATTCATTCAGTCACAAATACACATTGCCGGCCTACTCTATGCCAAGTGCTGTCATGCACAGAGAATAGGAAGGTGAGCAAACAGTTCTTACTGACAATGCGAGAGACAATTGTTAATCAAAAACATCATACAAATTTTCTTTGAGGAAAAGGTGTAAAAAGAAAAAGGAAGAAAAGGAATAAGGGTCATAAAAAGGAAAAATTATTCCACTGAAAAGAGCACTAAGCAAGAGGTGGCATATATGAGTTTTATTCTTGATTCACAAACTATGTAACTATAGGCAAAGCCTTCCCTTTTAATATCTCTATATAAAAATATTTTATACTGTACTGTATGCAGAGTTCTACTAAGGATGAAATTGCCAATAACCCAAGGCAAAAACAGAACAAACAAACAAACAAAAACTGCAGGAGCAGATCTTTCCCAAGTTGTTCATCTTACTAGTAGACCATTCAACCAACTCATCTTCTTCAGATTCAGTTTCTCAAATTTTCTTTTAAAAAATATGATTAGTGTTGACAAGAACTCCACTATGAGAGCTGAAAAGTAAGCCCACTTCCACATGAATCAGATCCTAAAGTCCACCCAGAAGCATACAGAATTTTCTCCCAATAGCCTGAGAAGGAGCATTTTTTTTTTTTTTTTTAAGTGAGGGGAAGGGCAGAGAGAGAGAGAGAGAGAGAGAGAATCTTAAGCAGCCTCCACGCCCAGGGCAAAGACTGACGTGGGGCTCGATCTCATAACCCATGAGATCATGACCTGAGAGGAAATCAAGAGTCAGACACTTAACTGACTGAGCCACCCAGGCGCCCCAGAAGGAGCTGCTTGGGGCAGCTGGAAAAAGTATCTATCTATATACATATACATATGTATACATACATATACACACACACATATCTGTTAAGTAGTTTCAGACAGATAACTGACATTTTCTGAAATTCAGTTGACTCATAATACTATCTAGCTTGTATTATTGTTGTGGAATCATAAGCAATATATTAAAACATCTACTAGTATTCCTGACTCATAAATACACCTGATTAATACTACCCATCCATATCCTCAGGTATCAAAATTATCCTTAGTGAGAAGTTGGCCAACTGATTCACATACAGTCCAGGTAGAGGCGGAAGCAGAAGAACAGATAGGGCTTTAATAAAGTAAATATAATCTGCAATTTTGCACATGATTAAACAGCAGAAAATCCTTTAAAATGACATTTAAAAGTAATGCCAGATATAAAAATAACTCTATTCATGATTCTCAATGGGACAAGATTAAGCCTTAATTCTGAATTAGTGGTAATAAGCTGTTCCTGATCTGATCACATAATTGTTTTTGTTTGCTTTTGAGTTAGTGAAATTCTTTCATCAGTCTAGTTACAGTTGTTAAAAATAGCTAACTCCTACTGAAAATCCCCTTAGTATCTTCTTAGAAGTAATGATTTTATTGAATTATACGTGGAGTGTATGATCACATTAACGAGCTAACATATTTCTTAAAGGAATATGATTTATTTCTTTTCCCAGCCTGGTGGTGGGTATTGAGGAAGGCACATATTGCATGGAGCACTGGGTGTGGTGCATGAACAATTAATCTTGTAACATTGAAAAAAAATAAACATATTTGGGGAAAAAATAAAAATGAATTAAAAAATAAAAATCACCTGGCAAAAGCAAAAAACATAAGGAAGAAAAAAATATGATTTACTCTGCTATTTGAGAATATTCTAAGTCTCTATATGCAGAAAAGGTGACAAAACTCGGTGTGAGACATTTTGCACATGCATGTGCTTTTTGCTGCATAGCTGACTAAGGATGTTCTAAGACTCAGATGTGCCTAGACCACAGAGACACCGTCTATTTGGTTGCTGAAGGATACTTGTCATGCCCTGTTCTTAAACTCCCCCTGGTGTCATACAGAGAAGGGTTGAGGTTTCTGCTTAATGATTTTATTGCTAAATTCCAAAAAGGACTTTTCAAAGACTTTATTTTACTCAAAAGGTCTTTAATGGAGGAAAATACCAATTTACATTCTAGTCTTCCAAATACAAATGTAATTACTGAAAATCTCTGTTTAATTGCAATTTCACCATTTGAAATATACTTCAATGTATACACAACCATCTGGCTATACTTTCATATAATAAACCATTATCTTTGGTTCAAAACAATTAAAAGAAAAAGGAATAACTTGGATATTTCATATATTGGTTCTGAGTTTTTATATTAGTCTCCCACTATATACTTAAAATAAACTTTGCATTTTGAGAATTTTAAAACATACAAAAAATTAGGAAGAGCAGTACAATAAGGCTCAATATATCCATTAGTCAACAACCACTAACATTTCATTGTTTAATTTATTCCCATCATTACTATCACTATCATCATCATTAGTAGTATTTTGCTGGAGTTTCACTAAGACAAATTCCAGACATTATATTGTTTCTTCTATAAGTTCTTCACAATCCATTACTACCAATAAAGGATTTTCTCTTAATAAAACTATAATACCGTTATCACATCTAATAAAATAATTATTAGTGTCATTTAAAACCCAACGCATACTCATATATCCACAATTGTCTTAATATTTTTTTTTTTGTGATACTGAAAAAAAGAAAATTATTGGTCACCACAGGGAGTTTCTAGGGCACCAGTTCATTTTGTAAATTAATATACGAAGCAAGTGTATATCTTGGATTTCCTGTGAGAACTCGATTTCGTGTGGTAATCAATGACTAATGGGTTGAATTTCTTCATCGTAAGTTTTTTAAAACTACCTCATTAAAAAGGAATAATTTCTTTTGTTTATCACTTTTATATCCACTCACTGTATAATTTAATAGCATGCTCTGTAATTATTTTAGCAATAAACACAAATATCATTTTACACAATTATTTGTGAAAAATAATTTTGAAGTGTTAATATATATATTTTTCTGCTTGTATATATCCCTTTACCTACCCTAGCCTTTTCAAACAGGTACTGGCTCTAGAATCATTGCATAGATGAGGATGAGGCAGGGTAGAGAATGGTAAAAAGGCACTGTGTTATTTTTCGAAGTTCTAAACCTACCATGCAGATTATTTTTTTCAATTGCTATTAGAGAAAAAAAAAATCGAAGGAATTTTGTCTTTGTGGAAAACTATCAAGACATGCAGTGGGGATCTCCAACTCCAGACATTAAAAGCATTTACTCAGCCCTGCTGGAAAGGAAAGGGATGAAAGAAATAGAAATAGAGGATAGAGACTACATGGTGCTTGTTGGGCAGAACTCAGAGAAGCCTAGCAGTTTGGGATTGCAGAGACCTGAGGCTAGAGTACATGGCAGAGTCCAGGGAAGCAAGAAGACCCTAGAGTGGTAAACTCACCATGCATCTAGGCGCCACAGTCCAGAGATAGCCGAGCACTAACTCCTTTCACCAGTGGCATGAAGGCATTGGGAGTAGTTATGAAGGGACTCGGAGGGCTGGGGCGAAGGCAGTATCATTTGAGACACATGTGGACCCATTGAAACAAGGGGCATCTCAGTGGACATGTAAGTGGGCGGATGGCCAAGGGATCAGAATATTTCAATTCTTTTTGGCATGATGTAGACCATGTGAAATTAAGGGGGGAGAAAACTGAAGTTTCTGGCACACTAGTGAAATGGGGACTCAAGTCTTTTTTTTAAATGAGAGAAAAAAAGAAAGTTGTGTGTCCAGCACATCTAAATAATTGGCATGAGTCACATCTGATACAATAAAGACTACTGTAGATTTTACATGGTATTATTTACAAAAAACATTGATTACAGCATAATTTCCAAACTTTATTTTTGGGATTGCATGTAAAAACCTTCATACTTTCCTAATTTTTTTCAAAATTCATGTGTTTGGTAGAATATAAAATTTATGATGTCAACAATCCAGAAGTATAAATTTGGAAGTAAAGAAGAATATTGTAGACAAATGCCACTCTGTGTGTGTGTGTGTGTACAGAAGCAAGACCTTATATTAAAGCTTAAAAACTCCCCCATAAGATACTCTTTTTATTAGTTTCTCTTTAAAAAGTATAATGAAAAAAGTTACTATAGAATTACTACTAATTTTAATGATTTTTTTATTGAGAAGCATAACATCTTAAAAACTAGGAATTCATATAGATTCAATACTTAATAACTGTACAGATAATATGACATGCATGATTTCTATAATGATTTCTATAAAATCTTGGCTCTTCAAGAATTATCACACCACAGACAGAAAACCCCAGTGAAGACAAAGGATATAGTCTAGATCTGAATAGCAAGATTGTTACTATTAAAGATTACTGCTTCAATTATGCTATACCTCACTTCACAAATTTCTCAAAGTTAATTACAAAAATGCAACTGTGGAATTTTAAGATAATATATCATAATACTATCTTAATATGAATTACCAGTTAGTTATGAAGCTCTTAATATTTCTAGGATATTCTAATTAATTCTGCTCTAGACATTTACAGAGGAGGTTAAAATTTTAAGTTCCATTAAATGTCAAAAGTATAGTTGGCCTCCAGGGCCCCTCACAGTGCCTCTTTTTCTTATCTGCCAATTTTCCTTCTTTCTTAATGATGAATAAGGATGTTGTCTCCACCAAGAAGCAGTTTAACACATTTTATTGATCATGATTCTCCTGGGTGAAGTCACTGTGTTGGGTTTTTGTGTGCAAGGGTGGGCCATCCCTTGGGTCTCTTTTTCCATGTGACTAGATTGGTAAAAACCCCTGGGACCTCTTGAAGCTATTTTGAAAAGGCCTTTTTTTTTTTTTTTTGGCTTTAGAATCTCTTCTAACTTCTCCCATTAGACAGCTCACTCAGCTACTGCCCTGGTCAAGAAAGACTTGAAGGAATAGCTATATATTTTGGGTAAAGTTCTGGCTTAAGGAAACTTAGGCTAACCATACTTACGTATACTTTTTTTCCCCCTTCTTTCCTTTTACTTCCGTAAAAAGCAAACGAACAAACAAACAAACAAAAAACAACTTTGGAGAACTGTATAGACAAGACCTAAAACTATTTTCTTAAAATGGGAGTCTTCCTGTCTTGGTTTTAGCTGAGCCCAAAGACAAGAGAATCCAACCATTCCCATACACGGAAGAGGAAGCCAAGCACCAGTTTGGTTCTCTCAGCGTAATGACAATAAGAGATGTTTTGAAATTGGAGAGGGGGAAGTTGAAAATAGGAAATCAGTTTAGAAAAATTTTCCTACCTATATGACCTCTTCACACAAGTCCAGGGAAGGATGATTCAGTGGAATCACTTAGATTCAATGATGTTTAGACTAATCAAAACCAAGAAATCTAAGGAGGACAGGGGGCCAGCTCTCTCAAATGTTGTATAATGAGAAGTTCCCTCTTTGCATATAGCCTGTTCTTCTAGAGATGCAAAGTAAAAAGATGCACTTATGTTTCCCTTATGAGCTAAGGATACAGAACATGAAAGAAAGATCCAGAAGCAGAGTTGGTGTGCAATTTACTTAGCTCTTCCTAAAAGATTGGCTAGAGTAGGGAGAAACCTCAGCAGAAAGAAGATGCCAATGTAACTACACATGCCAATGAGAAGAAAGACATTTATCAGAGAAACATGCAGAAACGGATGCTAGCTTCAGAGAGAGGAGAGGGGAATAAATAATATGTAATATCCCGGACCACCGCCCTGGAAACAGTGAGAGGCAGTTTAAAATCCTAGAAGTCAGAGAACACCAATTCTGGATTCTCACAACAGGACGAATTAAGAAAGCTTTTCTGTGCTTTTTACCTCCTCTTCGTATTCTGCTTCAATCACAGAATTGCTGGAGGCACATTAATGTATGTCTACAGCCGTAGAAGAGAAGTAGTTTAGAAAATTAGGGAAAACTCATCCTGTCCCCATTTCTTCCTGTAGGCAACCAGTTTGATGCAGGTTCAACATAAGTTAGAAAACGGTTTTAATTTAAATCAAGTAGAAATCACGGTCATTACTCTGGACTGGACATTATTATTGAATTAGACTTTTGACTTTTTAATAAAAGTGAACTAGTCAGTGATTTAAAAAAAAAAACAAACAAAAAAAAACAAAAAAAACCTTAAAAATAACAGCATCACCAGAAAAGGTAGAGTACTTGCCCAAAATTTCCTCCAAAGGCAACAATGGTCCCCACCTTAGAAATCGTTGCCCATTCCTCCAAAGGCAAAGAAAGAAGTACCCTCGGAGGTACTCTGAATGGGCAACGATTTCTAAGGTGGGGTGTGGATCCGTGAAGAATTAAGATCTTTGCTAATTCTCTCAGTCACGCCACTTGTTGAATGCATTGGTTAAAAACATATCCAAAATTGAAACAGATAAAAAAAGTAAAACCCCCAAATCACTATCACCCCTCTTCGCACTTGTTTGAATCAACTATTTTAACTTTTTTTTTTTTAAGTCTTCATTGGAAAACATCATTCCACCGAACAAAACCCCCAAATCACTATCACCTCTCTTCGCACTTGTTTGAATCAACTATTTTAACTTTTTTTTTAGGTCTTCATTAGAAAACACTATTCCACCGAACAACAAGCACAGTAGACTTGACACATTTTGAATACAGCAGCAAGAAAGCCAGCAAACCCAACCGAACGTCCATTTATTTGTTTCCCCAAATCACTGTTAAAACTCAAGCGCACAGGACAGAAAGCCAGAACTCCAAGCGATCACAGTTTTAAGGGGACTCACCAGAGTTGGGGTCAGAGTTGCCATCTGCTTCGGTCCTCTTGTCCGGAGAGGCCTGGTCGTAGAATTCGTCCTGTGGCTGAACCAGAGGAAGAGGGTGTGAGATCAGGGTGCCACTACCCACCGGCTCGTGGTCTCCTAGACCACTGTCACTGCAGCTTTCCTGGGAGCCATCCGGGAGGTGAAACGTAACCCGGCGCTGCGACTACAAAGAAGACCACAGGACACGCGCATTAACACTCCTCCCAGATAAAAGGGGCGCGGCGGAACACAAAATCAAAACAACTTTCAACACACAATACAATGTAAAAGCAAAACAGATAGAACTTGGAACAAATATAAGAACGAAATTTATCATTTGCTATTTACTATATCATGTCTAACATGCAAAATACAAGAAAGAATTTCGGTCTTGTTTAATTGAAAAGACACTAATGGTAAAAAGACACTAAATGGTAAACCATTGAAAATTATAGCAAGAAAGGCAAAAAAGAATATACCAGTTGCCAATGTTTAAAAAAAAAATTTGAAGTAAGCAGAAATATGCAAATATTTGTTCCAAAGATCGGAATAAATACACAGATAGTGTGACATTCCATTTCTTTTGAATGAAACAGTCATTTTGCTTACTTAATGATTTTAAGGAAGTTTTTGCAAAGAAGTCATTATTGCCCACTGGTTCAGATACTACTACCAGTCACTGGTTATAGAGCATCCCAGTAGAAAGATGCTTGGAGTATTAGTTTAACATCTATTTGTACAATGTCACTATCAGAAGTGACCTAAAATATGTGTATTCCTTCAACAAATTTTAGTGTTTTAATAAAATAAAAGTGTGCCTTTCAGCACAGATTGCTGCTTAGTACTCTTGGTAAATGTTCTTTTAGCTGATGTAATCCATGAGATATGAGAATATTTACAGCTGTGTGGGGTGGAGATTTATGACTTATGGAATTATATGAGAGTAGTAAATTTGTGCTGTATGTCTGACTGCACCTAATCTTCATTCTGCTTTAACAGTCAAAAGACCTTTCAATATCATGTCACATGTGACCACTTTCACTCATGTTTAACAAAATTATGAATATATAAATAACAAAGTATATAAAATACAAACATGTAATTATAACCACTTCATAATACCTAAAACTTGTGTGTTTTGCAAAGAGGCAATTTATAGACTGTATCCATTCCAAAGGAAAAAGAATGCAGTCAGACACAAAATGCTATAGATAGATATACTGCCACTCTATAAATGCATTTTTTATAGACAACAACAGAACATAGCCTATTTCCTATGAGTCACTGATTCAAATCCAGCTCGGAGTCATAATGGAGAAGAGCTGATACCACTTTATTGCTGTTCAATGACCTGTGTGAAATGATTTGATAGTTCAGTACATTTTTAATGAACTGATGCCGACATCACATAAACTATAATCATAAATGGTGCTAATTGAGTCTATTGTAGCACATTTCACCTTCATGCAGAACTGTCTCATTCCTCCCTCAATATATTTTAAAACGTGCCTAGGTGAGTGCTCCACAATATGGAAGCCAAACTTGAATATTAACATCTTGTCTGGGAAGGAAAATGCTACCATTTTTATTTACTATAGGTTTCCTCTCTCGTGTGAATTTAACCCTTTAGAGAAAACCAGTAATGTAAGCATTTTTTGTTTCTGTTTCAACATGCCCTTGTTTCATCAGTATCATTCTGTGATAAACACAGCATTGAGGTCGATGACTAGGCTGCCCGTGTTACACGAGAGTCAAACATAGCTTTTAAAGTGACAGGCCTATTGCTGTTAAGTGCTGTGAAATGTGTAAGCCTGACGATTCACAGACATGTACCCTGGGGCAAATAATACATTATATGTTAATAAAAATTTTAAAAAAAATAAAGTGACAGGCCTATTAAAAAGTCTGTAGTTTCAGTGATTAAAATATCCTTGGTATTACCTCTGGAGGAATACCTCAAGTGAGTTAAAAAGAAGTCAAATACAAGAGAAAGACAATGGGACAGATTATCCTTCAGTCTTTATAAAGCATTTCCAGAGGCCCATAAGTCGTTATAAAGTATACATTCCATAGACAGAAGATAAAAGGAAAATCTGCATCTATGTTATTCTTCTAAGCATAATTAATATTGTTTTAATTACTATATATATTTTTTCTCCTAAGAAATGAACCTGTAGCCCAGTAACACTTGAACCCAGCAGTTCTCACAGAACAGCCATTAGAACGAGTGTTTATTGAGCACCCACTGGTACACAGCCTGGCACTCTGATTTCACAGAGAAGAAGAAAAACATTCTTTTCAAAACTGTTTCAAATGCAACTAATTAAATTCCATCTCACAAATATTATACTACGATGTTCCTTTGCCACTTTATATTGCAGTAGTATAGTAGATAGTAATTTATTTGCAGTAAAACAGTGTAAATTAGAGTGCTACAATGCTTAAACTGTGGTGGCTTATGGAACTATTTAATTTGACTCAAAGATATCTGAGCTTTAAGTGGCAAAACTGTGCACAGTTTATCAGTCCAATGGGAGTCTGGGGCAGGGGGGCATATGGACTAAGAATTGGAACACGGAGATTATGGGATGAAGCAAACTGATCAAGCAAATCAAACTTGATCATCGTAATGACTGATGCAAGTACGACGATGTCTGAAATAGGTAGGTATAAGGAAAGAATCCGAAGAAACTGAAGGGCGGGGAAACGAGGATCCATGAAGTGTTAAGAAACAAGAGGTGCAGGTGTCAACAAGGACTCGACAGACTTGTTGAGATGTTGCTTAAGAACACCAGGTGAGGAAGCCAGAACCAGACCTCTTGGCCCGGAGCCCCTGCAGAGTCTGGAGAGACTGGCCCAGGGCAAGCGACTCTCTCTTTGAACGAGTTCCTGGCTTTGTAAAATGGAGAAGATAGTGCCTTCACCAGAGAAGTGTTGTAAGGCTCAAGCAGATAAAACACGAAGCATTGTTGGTATATAATATATGACACATAGTAGGTACTCAATAAAAGGTACTTATCAATTCTTCAAATTTACATCTACACATTCTCTCTAATCCTCCAGGGCTATCAGTGTCTGGCTAGTTTTAATGTTGAGATTCCTGGGGTGCCCTCGTGGCTCAGTCCCTGAAGCGTCTGCCTTCAGCTCAGGTCATGATCTCAGGGTCCTGCTCAGCAGGGAGCCTGCTTCTCCCTCTCCCTCTGTGATCTCTCTCACTCTTACACTCTCTCAAATAAATAAATAAAAATATTTTTTAAAAATGTGATTCCTTCACAACAGGAAAAAAAAAGTAGTGTTCTTTTGTAAGGGAACTGCCTGGACTCCATAATCTTAACATGTCTCCCAAAGTGCCTGTAGATCACGTCAGCTCAGAGCCTTTCTGAGGGGAAGCTGTTTTTGGGGGGAGCAGCAGATGAAGATGGACAGTTTAGAATACATGATATCTCCTCTGAGAAAGTGAAGGTTTTCCCATTATCCTTTCAAGAAACCTATAATTGTTTGCATATTTGAAGAGAGAAAGAGGGATTAGCTTTCTTACTGCCTCTGGGAATGTTGCTCCTGGGTTATCCCCATGGAAATATACCCAATTTGTGTTATAAATACAGTCAAGCCCTGCCTGACTGAATTGGGACAACATATGTTATCACGAGACAACCTCAGACTTTCCAAAGCCTTTGCACTTTTGTTTTCCTAAAATCTCTCTCTTACCCATTCCATTTCCTCCCATGGTAAACATTATTATTATTATTGGCTATGTCTTGTTAACGGTTTGAATGTCACATTTGTTTATCTGATTTATCACTAACAAGTTAGCTCTAGGTCCCTGGCTGCCCTGAGAAGGAATAAGATGGGAACCAGTAACTACTAAGGCTGCTTCATGTTATTTTATCTTGGGGCTGCTGATATGAATTCCAACCATGCAAAACCTTCATCAGAAATTCTGTACTCTACACAAGCATAAAAGGGCATGCATACAAATACAGGTTCAGGATGCTGCAAGTCAGGAGATGCCACAGTGGTTTAATTTAAGAAATATCACCAAACATTTTTACAATATTATTTCTTGCAGGTTAGTAGAAAGGAAAGAGGAAAAATTAAAGAATCTCACGGAAGGTACACATGTTCCTGTATCGGGCTCTGTTCTTCAAGAGTCACTAAAAAAACTCTGAGTCACCTAAGAAATCTCAATCATTGCCTGAATGCTTCTTTTGTGTGTTTCTTACTGGTACAGAATATTGTTCACCAATGAATGACTCACATTCAAGTCTATAATCCCAGTCCCACTAATCTCCTGGGATTCCTATGTGCACACATTTGGTGGTCAAGTTCATTGCATCTTTGCATCAAATAGCAAAAACGTAGAAAGGAGTGACATGCCTAACACTAATAGGTATTAAATTAATAAATTTATATCATACAACTGAACAAATCATAATACTTAACATTTTATTAATGTTTATTGATATTGAAAATATAAACTATTCTTAAGTGTAAAAATCAGGTTAGTAAAGATTTTAATTAGTTGAATTACATTTTATTAATGTGTTTTTGTGTATGAATATGCATAAGCTAAGATCTGACTATGGGTACACTGTTTAAAGTGGTACTGTCTGGTTGCAGAATATGGTATTTAATATAAAATTTCATTATTTTCACCCCACTAAAATTTGTATGGATTATCCTGGCAATAGTAAAACACATCCTAATATATATATATATTCCCCTTCACTCCTTGTAGTGGAAAAAAAGGACAGAAAAAATCTAGTAGATAGGAGGTGGACTTTCTCTTGAGCTAAGGAATGCCAAACAAGCTTACTATCCCTGCTCTGCTATTCTAACTTCTAGTCTTTACTTTCTCTACCTAAGATTTTAATGATTGCAGTTAAAAATTCTTATCCTCTCCTCAAATCACAAAATAACAACAGAATTTGGCACACTAAGCCAATTATTACAAGACAAATACACAAATTTCCTAGTTAATAACTGATACTTAAAATAATTATTCTCTCTAAAATTATACATTGATACTGTGGAAGTAGAAAAAAAGTGCTTTAGAATTGTTTAAATATGGTTTCATTTGTGCAGAATTCCTTAAATATCTTTCAAATATTCCTAACTCCGATTTAGTTCTTTTAACCACATTTAAGAAATACTGATGCATCATCATTTATCTACCTAAGCCCTAAATAGTATACATACACACACAAACTGCCAGAAATTATTTATGATGAAGTAAAAAACAAAAATGATCCTAAAGTTCCACATGTGAACTTGTTTTTCCCTTACCCCAGCATTAAATCCAATGAATATACGCTATTTATTTACTTGAAATAATATTTTCTTATGTACCTCCTCTCAAAGTAGCAAAGGAAATCACCTCAAAAAGGGTTAAAAGAAAACTGGAGACTGCAAACTGCAATTTAATACCAACATTTCTAATAATATTAATTGGAAACATTTTGACTTTTCTTATTTTTAAGAGAACATATTTTAATTAAGATTTAAGAAATAACAGTTATGAGGGCAGGCTCTGAGAATGAGGGCCGGGGGCCAGAGGTCATCAACCTAGAGCTTCTCCTTTGTAACAAAGAATGTCCAGATGGCCGGGCTTAATATCCTTGGAATGTTCTCGCCATGCAAGAAAGGAATTATAAAAGCTTCCTGCATGTAGATTTTAGCAGGGGATGCTTTGTCCTGTCTGCTGCTCCAGGACTCCCAGCATGTAAATTCCCCCAATAAACCTATGTCTTGATTACTATCTCTGGGTCTTTTCTTCAGCCTTGCCAGGCCATCACCCACCCTTCACTTTGAGTCCCTGGGGTGTGGTTACACAGTGACAAAGAACACATTTTCAACTAAAACTACTAATTTAATTCAGTAGAAAGTTCCTCATCAGCCTCTTGCCATCTAAAATCAATGCACCTTTATCTTCAACAAAATCCAGAAATGAGTGAGACTCCTCGTAAATTAGAAAGTAAGGTAAATAAGACCCCAAAAGCAATCTATCATTGTAAGTTTAATTTGCTATTGTTCAATACCTGTAGGCTCAACTAAGGGACACTAATATTAATACACACATGTTCTTTTTCATTCATATTTGAAAGATGAGATCCAAAGTGGTAAATCAAGAAAACATTTCTGGATTTATGACTTAGGAAAATTACTAGCAATTATGAGCAAAATGAGCCCATTATCAAAAACAAGGAATAGTTTTAAAGGACAAAATCATAAGGAACTTTTTGACGGGTGATAAAGGAATTTCAGTACAGAATTATTTTATGAGTCATTTTATGATTTGTACCTGACAAATTGAGTCATTCTCCTCTCCTGTTTACTGGGAGTACATATGATAAAACAGTTCTGCTAAGGTAGACTTTACTTATCTTAACTGCAAATTACTTAGAGATTTTCTATCTATTTTAATGTTACTTTTTTTTTTCCAGATGAGGAAATAAGGTAAAGCGACTTGTCTATGTAGGTTGCAGTGGAAACTAGAGCTCTCATTTTCTGATTTTCAACAGGAAGCACTGCTCATTCTTTTATCCTTCTATTTAATAAATAATTGTTGAGCATTCACTCTATGCTAGACACCATTCTAGCGGCTTAGAATAAAATGGTGAACAAGACAAAAACTATATTCCACAATTTCCTAAAAAGTCAAATTTCATTAAGCTAGTTTTTATCAGTTCTGACGATGTTTTTGGCCAGCAGCTTTTAAAATGTGATTTCCTTCTAATTCTTGCAAATTCTGCAGACTTAGGCAAGGTCAGTGCATGAATGGGAGATCTTCACTAATTAACAACACCAGAGGGGGAAAAAAGAAGGAAGGGGAGTGCTTTCTGAGTTTATGCCACAACAATCCCTAGACCTGTTGCCACCCTTGGATTGGAAGTCATTGCCAGTTTGTGAAAAGAAAAAATAAAAAGGCTAGAAGAGGAACTGAGACTGTTAGAAAAGGCTATTCCTGACTCAAATACAGAATCATTGTTAACTTTGCATATCCTTGAACAATTCATTTTCGTCTCCAGGTAGATAAAGAAATGTTAACAACCTCAAATAAGAATTGATGAAATCAAACCCATCAGGTTTTTCTGAGGAACACATACACTTAACAATTCATGAGCTTATAATGAATATTTACTGGATGAAGATGATTTGCCCAGAATTAAACCAGGGAATCTAAGGAGAATGTAGTAGAAATGAAGTATCATGGTCCATCCTCCAAAGTTCTCTGTCTCCCCAGCAAGAAGTTTACTGCCTTATTTTAAAAGTAGCAAAATGAAACATGATAACAATCCATTAACGGTCACTCTTTTCCTTCTTTCTGCTTTCAGTGTTTACATCTTAGAGTATTTGGAGACAAATGGGAAGATTCGGCTCATGTTTGAGAACAATGTTTAACGACTTCCCTGATCGTATGTGATGAATGTAATGGTGTCAGCAACTTTAAATGATTTTTTTTTTATTCTTGGGGCTACCTACATTATCTATAGATGGGACTAGGGTGTGGATGATTACTGGCCATATAAACTTGAGTAGCATTTTCGGGGGAAATGGTGAGTGTTCATCTATACTCTACCCACTGCTCATTAACTAGTTGGCTACTGACAGCCAAGCCACTGTTTCCATTTCAGGACCCATCTGTTAACTTTTGTTTGACCTTCACTCCTCAACTGGATATTTAAAGGAGGAAACTTGTTTCGGTGCATGTGGGAAACCCACATTAACTTAAACTTAGCCCGTTTAGTTTGTAGTCTTATTATGAAATGACCCTCAAAGTAAGGACCTATGTTTTTTTGTGCTTTATGAATAAAGTGCATTGAATGTGCCTTAGAAATGCTTATAGCTAAAAGACTCATATTAATATAACATGTGGTGAAATTTTTAATATAATTTTATTTTCATTTCCTTTTGATCTCAGGATGATTTGTGAGAAAGGTAGGTCGCATTTCTCTTCCTGCACAAAAGCAATTGATAGCTTCAAGAATAAAAGTAAATTATTTGTACTCTTTTTGGGTGTAACCTTGGTGCTTGAACTTTAATATTAGGAAAAAACATAAAACAGGATTCTCCTCCCTACATCAAAAGGGTTTGAATCAACTTTCTTCTGTGGTTTGGTGACATGACCTCACCCTTAAATTTCCTCTGGGGTCCCAGGCAAGTAGAGAGAATTAAGAATTGTCAGCGTTGTTGGTTACTGTGCTTCTTATATTCTTATTTAGTTCCTGCTATCAGAAACAACCTCAACCTATTTCTCACAGTTAAATGTTGCCCAGTAGGAAGGCAGCACTTTATCTGAGCATACAAAATATAAAATGACTACATTAAACAGGAGCAGCTGCTCCTGAATCTGCAAGCAGAACTTTTGCATCTATAAATTATATGTACAGAAATAGGGAAGAAACGACTCAGCAAGAGTCCTTTCCAATTTAGTTTTCTAGTATAAACAAATCCATGTGACAAAGTAAGTTACCCTTATCATATTTACAAAATCAGCATACATAATAGTTACAGCAATTTAATTAGAAATTACATGGAGCTATCACTGTTATTAAGTAAAAATATAGAAACCATTGACATAGCATTGGTCTTTTAAAAAAAGTGAATCTCTCTTGGAATAATAAAAAATAACTCAAAAATAATGTGTCAAATCTGTAGTATTGATAATAGAAACAGAGTCTGATTTAGTGTCTAGAATTCAATAATTTATCTCAGGAAATTTTAGCAGAATGAGGAAAAGAGATAATGGGCATCTACCTAGCATTTTTGTTAAAAATTCTCAATACAAAATAAGACTTGTAAAACCAAAGTAAGCCATATTTACTTTAAGTAAGTATTATCTTTTTAGGGGTAGCCCTAATTTTATAATTAACCTCAGACCATGGGCATTTGACTCAGAAAAGAGTTTAAGCATGCACACATACCTATACCCCACAGACACATAACACAGACACACACACTTTAAACTTCCCCTTGAGTATTGCTGAACAGGCACAAGATCATAATTACCTAGTAAGAATAAAAACTAGTAATTCAAAACTTTCGAGGACAGATTGTGTTATTCTATGTAAGACAAAATAGAGGGGTGGAAGAAACCATCTGTATAAATCCTCCAAGGAATACTATTACTATACAATAAGGTTCTTCTAAAGTCCTCATGAAGGATTGCTAATTCACACCAAAAATGTGGTATAATTTGTTTCAATTGATCTTGTGTTGCACCTGGCAGTTTGATTTTATTTATTTAATTTTTTGGTCTTATTTTAGTAGTATAATAAGGAAGAATGTTAAATCTCTTTAGAAGCAGTGAAGGAGTAGAAAGTTCTTTGAAGAGAGCACCTGGGTGGGCCCAATAAGTTAAGCAACCAAATCTTGATTTCGGCTTAGGTAATGGCCTCAGGTTGTGAGATCAAGGCCCCCTTGGAATCCGAGCTGAGCAGGGAGACTTATCTTATGAGGTTATGTATATAAAAAGTCTTATCTCTCTCTCTTTCTCTCTCTCTTTCACTCTGCCCCCTCCCCCTCACATGCACTTGCACACATACACTTGCTCACCCTCTCTCAAAAAAAAAAATAAATAAATTCTTTGAAGTAGTCCTAACACATGTCACAGAGGTCTATCACTGGCAGCTTCTGGATTATAATTAATTTTGAGCCATCAATCATACCTTCTTCAGCAAAAAAAAAAAAAAAAAAAGGAAAATGGCAATGGGAATGATACCCCAGGAAGAGGAGTCTCTTTCTAGTCTATGATTTATATGATTCAAATACAGAGATGCTCATAAAATTATTAATTAGCACAGGAGCCACCAAAACAGTCAGTCATGATAAAGAACATGATCCCCATAGACAAGTTAATGGAGGAGGGCTGATTGCATGGAGAAAGTGGATAGAGGAACATAGTTCACAAAACTTAGGTAAATATCCATGTGACACTTATAAGACATGAAAATGTGGCTACAGGCATAGAATACCATGATGATACTGTAGACCAACTATTGAAGTTGCTCTTCTAGGCTTTACTATAAATGTGACACATATTTGAGAAGTGTATCCCCAAAATGGGGAAGGTAAAAGCAGTACAAATAAGGAAGGAGCTGTCTTCGGCCATATAGAGCACACAAAAAAGAAGCAAGCATCCCTGGAATTTCAACTGAAATCTTGGACTCATTAGTAAATCATCTGACAGGTGATACATTGATAAATATATTGATCTAGGATGACTATCGTCTAAAACACTGTCTGTATTGACTATCAAATTTTTAAAAAATTGTTAGCTTAATTTACCCTTTGTAATTGTAACATGAAAAACACCTGCATTGTGAAAGACAAACATTTTCTAACTTTGCCTTCTTTTGGTTGTCTCAAAGGGGGTCAATGAAAATAGTTTGCCGTGAAAAATTTTGATTAGGAATGTGTGATATCCAAAGTCATATTTTTTTCAGAGTAAGTTATGATGAAAATAAGGGTACTTTTAAGAACATAATACAACATAGATATAAATTTGTCTATGTATTTATATATGCATATGTGATACAAAATTTATGCACAAACTCCACTCCAGACTGATGTCTTAGGACATGAAATTCCCCTATTCTTAGACAAGGAAATTGTCAATTATACCTGAGATCTGTACTTCATTTGTTAATTTTGAAAATGAAATCCAAACTTTATTAACTGAATCTAAGAAAATCTGAATTAACCTAGATATTTTCTGATACCATGAAGTACATACTAGAAAAAAATCTCTTGGTGGTTATATTTAGTGCCACATAATATACAGCCTTGCCTGGTGACAAAAACTTACTTGTTCAGCAAGGATATTTCATTTAGGGTAGACTTCATCATACAAGATTATGATTATAAGATGAGGAAAAACATTTATTAAATAAATAAAATTGTGTAAAACATCTTTTTAAATCTTTCAGAGAGGAGCTCCTTAATAATCTAATTACTGCAATGATAGAACAATATTTTTACATATTTTGGAGTGTATGGTTTTGAATTGTTATCAGAGCACTACATTACATTGTACAGTCTCAAGGTGTCAGCTCTGTCTTTTATGATCTGAATTTACTTTCTGAAACAACTAAAAGCCATCTGTAATGGTGAACAAGAGCATTTTAAGAAGGATAGACTAAAATGATAGGCGCATTTTCTTCAATGGCTTCAAAACTCTCTGAGGACTGTTACAAAAGAGGAGTTCCAAAATATTTTGAGAAATGATAATATTAAGTGAAGGAGGTAAAAAAAGAGGGCAACTTTGAAGGACAACACTCATCTAAATGCATGATTTCTGTTCCTTGGGATAAAGATGAGTCTTGACTTTATTCTCAGCTTAATGTAGAGGAATGTTCTTTTTGGATCATAAATTTAGAAAGTATAGTGAAGGTGGTACAGCATGAGAGAATGGGATGAATGTGATGGACTTCATAGGGACTTTGAAATAAAAAAACCTGAGAATATGTTTTCAAAACAATTTTGCGACATACGTACAGAACTGTTGCATTTGGAGATGGAAATCATACCAAAATACTTTAAAAAGAATAAATAAGCCTTATTCTGTAGAGGGTAAAACACTAAGGTCCCGATAAGCTGGAGGAAAATGTTTTAAGCCTCTATTGCTTTGAAAAATGTAATATGTAACTGCCTCTCCTACTCTGCAAGAATCAGAGCCTTGCAATGATCTTAAGAAAACAGAGAAACTAACCCAGTTGGAATAAACATGAGCAAGATTTTATATCACTTTTCTCCTGGGTAGAAGAAGCCTTTGTTCTGAAGTCAAATTGGCTGGACTGTATTTAAAAAATATATCCACCTGTTATTTCAGACAGTCACTGTGACTCTGAGCCTAATACTTGAAACGAAATCACTCCTACATCTCATCGATAATCACACTTGCCCTGTGGCGCTCAGTCTTTCTTTTGAGACATTACTGAGTCATCAATCTCAGTTATTTGTGCATTAGGGATCATGTGTTTCCCCTGAATACAAATATACAATTGTATTGTATTGTGCATTGTGGGATCATATGTTTTCCCTGAATACCAATATACAATTCAAACACACATCAGAAACTTCTGTATGTTAAGAGCTTCTGTAGACTTAGGTGGCATCTATAAAATAATGTGTACTCAGAAAAAGGTGGCTACTTTCGAAGAGACAAAACTCACAAATACGTTCCAAATGTGAATATGGCAATCCAGGAGGTGAAGATCTGAAAATCTGAGCAATGTTTTTTGAAGACAAGAAAGTAAACACTTGTAAATCCACTTGACTGTAAGATCCAACACAGGTGCACAGAAATGCCTTCTAACTTTTGTCTGGGGAAGAGAGGGAAAGATAGTCTCAGAATGAAGCTTTACAAGATTTCCCCACTAGGGATAACTTGCTATATAGTACAATTTAGCCTGTGCACAAAAAATTTGAGAACAGTAGGACAGCTTGAAATCTCAAAAAAATGTATTATATCCCCTGAAGTTTATGTTTAGGATCTTGAAATTCAGAAATATATTATCCTGCTTACAAAAACATTAAAAATGATGAATAGATTGCTAGTCTAGAATACATTTTTTCAAAGAAATGTTGTAGTCAACAATTATTTATATGTGTGATTAAAATGGGGGAAAAGGACAATTAAATATTTGAAAAAAACTTTCTTTAGGATATATTAAAAAGATTAGAACACAAAGAGTTAACACACAAACTATGGACTTTAGTTAATAACACATTAATATTGTCCATCCATTATAACCAGTGTACAAGACTAATGCAGGACATTAACAGGAGAAACTGTTCAGGAAGAGACGATACATGGAAGGTCTGTGTTCTCTGTGCACAGTATTCTGAAAAATCCAAAACTGTTCTAAAAATGGTCATTTTAAAAAAATAAGGATTATGGAGAGGACTTAGGCAAGAATTTCTATAGTGAAGGTGGAGGGGATATCAGGCCATCTTCAAGGAATTTAAATGATAGCATTATTCTGTGTTATGTTTAATATAAATTCTATTGAGTGTGTGTGTGTGTGTGTGTGTGTGTTGGAGATACAAATACTCATGTACCATTATATTTAGCCCTTATTGGTTGTTTTTAAGTATTAAATAAATATTCTAATTTATATAATTACCTACATTTAAAAAAGAATATTTCTATATGCACATAATTTTTGTCTAATACTATACTTTGTTCCCTTAAAAAATCTGAAATAGTATACACTTTTAAATGTATTCCATTAAAAAAATTTAATTCATATTTTATAATGATATAAACCAATCTTGACACTTATAGGAACATATTTCAATGTTAACTTCATGAGAATGAAATGAAATGTTCCTCATATCAGAATAATTCTGATCTAGTCCATGTCCTAGCCTGGCAGATAAAAGAAGATAGATGATGGTATTTTGGGAATTAAGGAATTACCTATCCTGGAATAGATCATAGAGTTTAGTGTCTATAGAAGGAATTTTATCTTCGATTTCGCAGACTGACAAACTGCATACAGAATGCAGCTCAGATATCTTATTTGATCCCTAACTTTTCCTAGATATGAAAATCTAGCAGATTTTCATCAGACATAGTTTGGGTGATAACTGATCAAACATGGCAGCTAACCAATTTCAGTTTCTGGAAAACTCTGTTGGAAAAAAAGTTCTTTCAGTGCAAGTGCATGATCATTTGACTTCCATACCTGTGTAATCTCTCCTAAGGTCTGTAATATCATTAGACTAAAAAGTAAAATCATCATGTTTCTGGTAAAAGAATGAATTAAAAAATAACAACTTGAGACTTAAATTTATTTTAGCAGGATATGTTAAATAGATGCTAAATGTATTTATAAAAATAAATATATTTATATAGAAATATATGTTAAAAATCTTCCAATTCAATCTGTTCACTAATTTCATTACTAGGCTTCAAACTTCATGCAAGAGATAAACATACTAATAAAATAGAGTAAAAGAAAAACTATCTAAATTGTGGGTCCTCATGAGATGGACACCTCTGAAACTATACCATTTGAGGAATTTATAAATGTGGAGAATACATGCTAAGATAGAATGGTTTAAGATTTAAGAAATTTCCAAGAAAGTTGTACCTAGCTATTCCAAAAACACTGTGAATCACCTACTTTCTATCAAGTGTCTTAGATACTGAGGGGAATTTGGTAATCAAGAATGCACAATCTTTCCATTCCTAAGGTTTACTTACAGTCTAGTAAGTAAAATAGACTGGAATAAGTAATTAAACATGTATTAGATATTATAAGAGAGAAATTTAAGGTCCAATAGATGTATATAAGAGAAGGGTCCAACACACCCAGGGAAGTCTTCCAATAAAGGATCTTTAGTTCATGCATGGCCATTTGTCAGACACTGGGAGGCAATAATTCATACTCTTACTAGCTTATAATTCCATGCAAAAAAATATGAAACAAAAATTTTCCAGGATTAACCTTCTCTTGTTTTGTTTTTTGCTTTCCTTGGTAGAATACAAACTGTAACTCCTAAATAAAAAAGAAAATTAAACATTCTAGTTGCTACTGAAGCACATTACCCAATGTGTATGAGTATCTTTTTTTACTGATTCCATCTAAATATATTAACATATACATGAATGTAGTAACATTTATCTTTCTGAGTTTAAATTATTATATTCCAGTAATGCAGCATACTTAATAATGGTGCTCTGAAACAGCCTCCATTGTTTCTTTCAGGATTTCTTTAGATAACTGAAATAAATTATAAGCTTATTATCTGAAATTATGATCAAAATCATACATGAAGAAATTATGACCGGGGCGCCTGGGTGGCTCAGTGGGTTAAAGCCTCTGCCTTCGGCTCAGGTCATGGTCCCAGGGTCCTGGGATTGAGCCATGCGTCGGGTTCTCTGCACAACAGGGAGCCTGCTTCCCCTTCTCTCTCTGCCTGCCACTCTGCCTACTTGTGATCTCCCCCTCTCTCTCTCTCTCTGTCAAATAAATAAATAAAAATCTTTTAAAAAAAAAATTATTACCAATCAGAACCAGACGTAGGAATTCCTGAAAGGGAGGAACCATATCTTCTTTGACTTGAAATATTTAGCACCTAGTATAGCCCTTAATGTCGGGTGGGCACTCCAAATATGTATTGAAAGAAAATATATAATAATCTAAATAACCATGAAGATTTATTTTCCTTAACAGTGTCAAAATAAAAGAACTAGCTTGACTTGTTCTCTAAACACAAAAAGAAAGTAATTACCTGTTCAAAAAATAATACTAAAAAATTACCTGAGTTGACAGATGGAGAAAGAGGAAATAAGCTCTGAATTTCTTTTAATAATTAAAAAAGCATATATAAATGCAAGTGAATAGGCTCTACAGGAGTTTTGATTGTCTCAATGGATTTTTTCCACCATTTTAATTCTGAAGGCCATCCAACAAGCTATATTCCTGCCTACAATGTCTTCTTCTCCGGGAACTACAAGGGACTCTGCCATGGATGGCCCCTTGGATCATGAAAGGAAATAGAATCATAGTCTAGATCTCAACAATCAAAACCAGCATTTAAACCCATTAAATACTCCCTTGACAAATGATGTTCAGTTTCTTGATCCCGGGTAAAAAAAAAAGTTTAAAAGAGCTACATAGAGTAAGAAATAGAAAAGAGGCCTTCAAGCTTTTCCTTATTCTCACATGTAGAAGTCATTTAAAATGTTAGGTATGTTAAATAATAAAATTCTAAATTTTAAAGAATATTTTCAATGCTATGAAATGATGGAATAAGAAAATGTTGGCTACAATTTTTTTCAAGCAATCTTTTAAATGTATCTTCTCTTTATGGAAAGTCAATCTTTTAAAAATATTTAGTTTAGGGGTGCCTGGGTAACTCAGTGGATTAAGCCTCTGCTTTCGGCTCAGGTCATGATCTCAGGGTCCTGGGATAGAGCCCGGCATCGGGCTCTCTGCTTGGCAGGGAGCCTGCTTCCTCCTCTCTCTCTGCCTGCCTCTCTGCCTACTTGTGATCTCTCTCTCTCTGTCAGATAAATAAATAAATCTTTTAAAAAAATATTTAGTTTAAATGTTTTAAAAATTAAAGTGCAACAAAATGTAATTAGCCACAATGCCCATAAAATGATTTATTATGGACATATGTATTTGTGATAAACATACTTAAAGCAAATAATGCTCAGAAACAACATAAAATCCTCAAATAATTCCATTAAAATTTATTTACTACATAGATCTTTTACTTAGGTAAATAATTTGTTTCAATGGCAATAGGCATATATGTTTTGATACAGAAAGAATAACGAACTTTGCTGGAGTCAAAAAATATCTTAGAATGTATTTACTCCCAATAGAGTTTAATTTCATATTGTGATGATTAATCAGAGTGAATGACTTTATTTTCTGCTGTTTTAACTACAAGAAATGATCTCTTCTGTTTTTATCCTATTATAAGGATCGTTACAAAAATGGGAAACAATTAACACTGGGTTTAATGCCTGAGTGCTATAGAGCTGAAGTAATTGCACTCAAGGTCTGCTAACTTTTTAATCAGGCATTTGGTTGCAAGCTGCTCGCAATTGATTCTGAGAGAACTAACACTATCTAAGGAGGAAAGCAGGTGTGCCAGAAAAGTAGGCATGTTGGCAAAACAAATGAAAGATTTTCAAAGGAAAAGGAAAAAAAAAAAGCAAAACCAAAGCGAAATGCTTGTCAGCAGGCCATTTACTTGGCTCAGACTGTTACTGAACAAAGCCAGTTGTGCAAGCAAGCATGGTGGTAGAAGCCCTACTGACCTACTGCTTTCAAAGGGTAATACTAAAGCTTAGCAGCCAGGAGCCCCGTCCATCTCAATATTAGTGAATTGAGTTAATTAACAGAGAAGGTTTGAAATTTCCATATTCAGTAGAGTTGAGACACCATCAGAGGTTTCTGGAATTACATTCTAATTAGAAAAGTTCCCTCTTCTTTGCATCCAGGCTACTCTTTGAAAAACAAATTTGGTTAGGTACTTTGTTCTCTCTTAAAAGACAAAAAAATCTACAGTTTTCCTCCAAAGTTAATGACATTTTTCTTTTTTTCTTTAATAAGTGTCATTCTCCTACTGTGAAAGTGACTCCTTTTAGGCATGTCACATACATTTCAAGGTGCATGCCTTGGTTGAGAACAATGCAGGGTGGGGGATGTTTAAAAAAAATCCCCTCCTCCATAGTCCTTTGGAAGGGAAGCCTCTAAGAGCCAATGCTTCTGTGCTTTCCACTAACAGAATAATCTGACAAGAAGTAGACAAATATTTATAAAATTCCAAATTTGAAATCTCTTAAATTGGTTAGGTACACTGCAGATCTCCCTTTACACAGAGAGAGGAAACAAATGGCAGACTTGGCCATTTACCTGTTGAATTCCCAGACGTTTGCTATTGCTTTCTTGAATCCCCAAAAGAACATTTAGAGAAGAGTATAAAGCAGAACTACCTTTTGCCCCAGAAGAGCAAGTCAGAGTTTTGGGAGGGGGAGAAGGATAAGAAAAAGAAAATAGCAAAAGGGAGCTTCTTATAGCGAAGTTCTTTGTGCATTTTAGTTACATGTGTGTGCCTGGCTACATTAGACTTTGTTAGGATGTCTCAGCATGTAGATCAACGGATCTAAAACATGATAGCCATTTCCATGAGTTTCCACTCCAGCTTCACACAAGTTATGGAAGTCTCAGCTCATTTGTGCGGATCACTTAACTTCCCATAAACAAGCATTCCCTTATCCTCTTCTGCAAACAGCTCTCACTGAGTCACCATAGCATCTACTGTTTCTAAGTGAACAGCTAAAACAAATGAAAGAAAGGCACCTGGCATCAGTCCACCTGCACATAAACTTCCTTAATCGTGTGGGACTCTCACCTGGGTATGAATCTGAGCAGTTCAGGAAGTAAGAGAACAAGGAGACTAGCAGGCAAGGAGCCCCTTCAAGGTTCAGGTTACCTCACGAAAATGGCTTTTGTCAGATCAACAACTACATACTTTCTAACTCCAAATGTGCTTCAAACAAAATTTTCACTCTCTGTACAGCATTTCTACAGCACTCTGATATCCATTATTGAAGCGATCCTTTGAAATCCAGTAGATCGGCATGGTGTGTGTGTGTGTGTGTGTGTGTGTGTGCATGCGTGTCTATGTATTTTATTCCAAGAATTCAGGGAAAGACATTCCATAATATCTCCTCCTGCCAGGGGAGCATGGCAAAGCATACCAAAACCCCAGGCTCATTTGTGAGTACAAAGTGCCATCACTTACATGGATTAGCTGTCTGTCATGATGTCTGTTAGAAGCCTAATGTTAGTCTTCCGGTGTCTCCACATCAAAGAAATCTATCAGGAAAACCTTGTCTTTGTTACACTTTGATATTTTCCATTGAGTGGTTTGAGTTTTCTCAAGTTATTTATAACAATCAAATTTATTTGGGGAAAAAAACATTACTGGGTAAGTTGGTTGAATAATGCCAGTGTCATTTATTATATTCAAAAATAAAACTTCTTCCACTTAAAAAAAATGAATAGAGAGCACTTGGGTGGCTTAGTTGGTTAAGCAACTGCCTTCCACTCAGGCCATGATCCCGGAGTCCTGTTGAGTTCCCACACTGGGCTCCCTGCTCAGCAGGGAGTCTGCTTCTCTCTCACACCTTCTCCCCTCTCGTGCTCTCTCTCACTTACTCTCTCACTTACTTACTCTCCCAAATAAATAAAATCTTTAAAAAAATAATGAATACAGTGAGAAATGCTATCTTGTTAAATTGTATTTGGTTTTTGAGTATTCTTATACCTGATTTCTCAAGCAGAAATAAAACAAATCTATTTTAGCTTAAGAGGTACCTATAGTTTTTTAAAGATTATTTATTCATTTGTTCCAGTCCGTTGCTTAAACTACAGGATAAACGATTCTTAAGGGTAATGTTTACTCATGATCCTTTACTGATTAATTTACTTTTTATTTCCATGTCTTTCCTCAATACGCACATGAATGTGTATACATAGAGTTATCAATTTTATCTTTTCTCTTAACTATTAACATGAGTTATTTTAAAATTTCAAACACCACCACCACTATGTCTCATGAGCACAATTTAAACACCCATTTCTTACAATGCATACATGCATTCTAGACTCAGGATGTATCACATAATCAATGTGCTAAGGAGGTATCATGTTGTAATTTGTCAGCATTATCTTCTTAAAGGTACATAAAATAATGATACGCTGTAGTCTGTAATCTCTGGCTTCTCAGAACTGATAAAATACTATGTTAATAGCCAGGAAAAGAAAAAAAAAGTGGAACTAACATTTTTTTTAGCATCTATTATTTTCTGGTCATTAAACTAGGTGCTTTAGACTAATGATCATATTCAACAAACTCTGACTTATGAACTAGTATCATCTTTTTGCAAAGGAGGAAATAGACTTAAAGAGGCCCAGTAACTAAGTTGCTCCAGGTCATATTTTTAAGTGCAATTGTCAGGGTCAAATCCCTTGCATGTTATTTGCATGTACTCTCTCCATTTGTACAAACAAAATAAACACAAGAAAAGCAAAAGGAAAATCTAAATTATCCCCCGTGATGGGAAAAGTAAATAAAATACTTAAAATGATAAAAATATAGAAAATAATAGGGGTGCCTGTGTAACTCAGCCAATTAAGTGTCTGCCTTCGGCTCAGTTCATGGTACTGGGGTCCTAGGATCAAGTCCTGTGTTGTGCTCCCTGATCAGCAGGGAGACTGCTTCTCCTCTCCCTCTCTCTCTATCTACAGCTCCCCCCTGCTTGTGCTTGTGCTCTCTCTCTATCTCTCTCTGTCAAATAAATGAATAAAATCTTTAAAAAGTATATATAGAGAAAATAACCAGTGCAAAGATAAACTAGCTTACTTTTCCACTAGTTTATAAGGGTCGTGAAGATAGGGTCATGTTTGTTTTACCGTCAAATATATCCCTAGCCTTACAGCAGTGTTCCGTAAGTACTGACCGAGTCATAGAATTTCGGTCAGGAATGAAGGCTGATTTCGTGCATTCCCTATTTATCCAAAAAGAGGTATAACACCATCAGAATCATAGGCTCAATTATAAGTGTCTCTAAGTTTTACATCCTTGGGGAGGACCAGTGTTGCAAGTGATTCCAAAAGACTTATGGAAAAAATAACTATGCTAAAACAGATTTTGGAACATTTGAAACCAGATGTAGTTTAATGTGGTTTATCCCTTCATTTAGGGTATATGTTTTGTGGGTTTGACAGAAGAAGCAGAGAAAAGAATGTTTGCTTCTTCTTTAGCAGGTTTTAATTTTCTTCTCCAATTTTAAAACACATGCATCCTGCTGCATTTTCCCTGAGAGACTCCGTAAACATTTCCTTCCCATTTTTTCCGCCCCCCTCCCTCCACTCCCCGCTTTCCTGTCTTGGTCTCCTCTTTCTCCACATCTTCTCTTGTTCTCATCTTAACTCCACCCATGGAACTTTTAAAAATCTGGTCTCACTACCTAAGAAGGGGTAAGTACTTAAATCTTTCCATCATTCAGAGCCATACAAATGCCTCAAGTCTCATTCTTCCCCTCTTTCTCGCTCTCTCTACTTTTTTTTTTTTTTTTGTGAGTTGAAAATGTTCACATACTACTATACATGGAAGAACTGGAGGAAGAGAAACTTTCCAGGCTGGTAAGTGTTCCTTGGAAAAGTGGGATTACCACATTAGCACCGACTTCAGTCACCTGGAGAAGCCAGAGCTATCCTGGAGACCCGCACTACAGACTTGAAGCCTTCATTTCTTCACCCTTTTCTACATTGAGCTTCCTTTTTTGTCTTCATTGGTCTTTCTAATTAGCCACTCGATTGTCTGAGCAATATGTTGTGTTCGGACAAGGTGACCTCAGATTATAAAAGAAGAGATGTGTTCCGATATCTATTACTGACTTTTCCAACTTATAACAACGACCTATGTACTCACATATCTGACTCCAAATGCCTAATAAATTTACATGTAAAAGCTTTTTGGAGTAAAATCAAACTGAGTTTTTTATTAATTTTCTCTATAACATTCCATTTTAAACTGCAGAGATAGTTTTAAGGTTACAGAGTGCAAATATTTTAGTGATGCTTTCTAGAAATACATCTAGCAATTTATTAATCACATTATTAGCCATTTAGTACAAATAACTGAAATCTAAAACAATTCATATGGAGTATTAAAAGAAAATAATTCTTGAAAATACAAGTGAGGATATCAGTAAAAAAAAGGAAAAATTTAACAATTTGGCATTTATAAACGAAAATAGTGAAAAACCAAGATGTATGAATCTTTACCCCCCTTTTTTGAGGTGAGGATTTTGATTTGGTGACATGTTGGTTTAGCTATAGCCATAATTACGCCACTGTTTCCTCTTTCCTTTAATAAGAAAATAAAAATTAAGAACTAAGAATTTCAAGATGAAGAACTTTATTTCTTATAGAAAGATAACTGAGCATTTCCCTTTCTTGACTGTAACTGCAGAATTGAGATAACTCTGAAGCCTGACACTTTGATATGAATTCTAGTGCCAGGAGGATGAGTGTCCTTCACTTTGATCTTTACTTCCAGGAAGTAACTTTAAATGACACTTCTCATTACCCCTCACCAGCTCTTCCCCAAAGCTCCGTGCCTTTCACAAGTGGTGAATGAGGACTCTGTCTGATGGCACCAAGATTGTCTACTGAGCAAGACTGGCTGTTTTGATGTGCAGTTTCAGGATCTTTTACTAATTAAAATCGCTTTACCACTGAGAGGTCCCCTGAGGTTTATCCTTATTTATCTGGGTTAGACCATGAAATCATGGTTGAATCAACCCTGGGACCAGAATTTGTGGCATAATTCAAATGAAAAAGTTGAAAATAAATTGGTAAAATTGGCTCACAATTTTATCCACATACAAATGCAACTAGGTTCATCATAAACCAAATAAATGCATCCGGTATGGAAATTGATGCCAGAGGCCAAACCCTATCTGTGGACCAGTGGTGTTATCTGACTAACTTCCAAATATGCAAAAGGGAAAGGTGGACTTTGAACAAACTACATTTTCTGGTTGATTTATACTTCTTTTTGTTTTTAAAGATTTTATTTATTTTATTTGTCAAGGAGAGAGAGAGAGAGAGCACAAGCAGGGGAGTGGCAGGCAGAGGCAGAGGAAGGAGCAGGCTCCCCGTTGAGTAAGGAGCCCTATGTGGTCCTCCATCCCAGGACCCTGGGATCATGACCTGAGTCAAAGGCAGCTGCTTAACTGACTGAGCCACTCAGGCATCCCTGATTTATACTTCTAATCAAATAGCTCTGGAGTTCTAACAGCACAGTCTTCTGGCATTAATTAGCACATATGCTCTTTAGGATATAATCACTCAAAGCCAACCAATAAAATAGCTCAGGCTTTCTTTCCCATGGTAGGTTAATGCTATGACATGCTGGGAAATTATGATGAGTGTGTGTGTACTTTTGAAGCATGCGCGCACTCGTGTGTGTGTGTGTGTGTGTGTGTGTGTGTGTGTGTGTGTGTGTGTTGAGAGTAGGGATAGCAAGGCTTTCAAACATTTTAATCCCTTCAATGCAGCTAACAACTTTGAGGAAAAAAAAACCTCACAAGTATATTATAGATGAGACCCAAAAGAACTAGTAAAATTAATGATTCAAAGACAATGGGGGGGTTCCTGGGTGGCTCAGTCGGTTAAGTATCTGACCAGCTCAGGTCATGATCTCAGGGTCCTAGGATGGCGCCCTGCATAAGGCTCCAAGCTCAATGGGGAATTTGTGTGTCTCTCTGCCCTTCCCTCTGCTCATGCTCTGTCTCTCTCTTTCTCTCTCTCTCTCAAATAAATAGAACTTTAAAAATGAACATGACAATGTGGAAAACGAAATTAAATGTCAAGAAAACACACAATTCTCCCTTGTTAGACAGATTGTCTAAGATTTTGCATATTCAGTACCCAGCAAGGGACCGGCATGGAGCAAACTCTCAGAAGTGTGTGAAGAGGTAAGTAGGAAAGGACGAATGGGAGATGAAGAATCAATAGATAAAGGAAGAAGATGACAGAGGGCTCTGGCCTGTTCTCCAGCTCAGTATCAGTCAAGTGCAAAGAGGAGAAGAGAAAGAAAGTAAGACCTAAATAATTCTGTTTCACAACATGATGTAGTATATTAAAATTACAAGGAAAACTATAAGAGAAGAATTAGTGGCCAAGATTTACAACTAACTGTGAATTGAAATACTTCTTAGATTTCAGCTGTCATTATTCTCTAATACCCTGGGATATCAAGAGCTGTCTTACAGTTTTCAAAATAAGTAACAATGTTATATATTTAATGTCAAGTGACACCATTCAGTATCTTCGTTTTTCTGCATCTTTTTGACAAACTCGTCTCAATGGGAGAATCTTAACTGTAGCTTAAATGACGTGAAAAGACACAAACAGACACACAACAAATTTGTCCTATTCCTGGTTAGGTTGTAGCGCCCACTGATATTGTTGGCTTATGATATTTCATAAATTCTTTGGCAGATTTCTCCTTTATACTACCTAGGAGATTATTGTCCTGGGATATTTAAGGTGAATATTCATCCAAAGGAAAAAAAAAAACTAGAATACTCTGTAACCATTACTATTACTTCATAGCACAGAGGGCAGCAGGATCCTTCCAAATATCAGGAAAAAAAAAAAATCTGGGCAGAACCTGACAGCATGAGAGAAGAATGCTGCGGAATTGGCACTGTCTGAGAAGATCTTGGGGAACAGAGCATACATTATCATCTCTGCTAGTTAGTGACAAAGAGATTTGAGAAATAAAAATGCAAGTTTTCACAACTATGCAAGTCTCTTCACTAACATAGAAAAGTGGCCTATATCCCCAAATATACAATTTTTTTCACAGAAGAAAAAAACATACACATATATCTATCTACGTATACCTGATCTGTACCACTGCCCTATAAATTATTACTATCTCTCCTGACACGTGAACTAGATGCACAGAAAGAATCCAGACATGAAAATTCACTAATTTGTACATTTTTTTTATCCTAGCGTCCTAAGTCTCTCTCACATATACAGCTTAATCTGGTTTATTCTGCAATTCATAACTTCCTGTTGTGAAATACAGATGTGTACACGCCTTGAAGTTTCCATAAAGTCCTCGTTAGGTAGAGTCTGATCTAAAACGAGGCATATGTTAAAGCTTCTTACACAAGGCCAGACTCTCCTCTTGCTCTGCACCCCACAGTGCTCATTCGAGTGAAGAACCATCTTTGAAGGCAATAGGAGCTCCTTGCTTGGCTGAGCACCATGGAGCTTGGAGCAAGATAAAAAAAAGAACTGCAGACTTTCAACTGTAATTCTGCTAGCAGGGCACACTGCATCCATCCAACCAGACCAGGGAGGGAGAAGTTCACTAGCCCCTTAGCTACATAAAAAATACAATCTTGTCTAATTGCCCAATAGTCATTCTCATTAAAAAATGAGAAAAGTGTTTCTAAACAGCTTCAAGATTTATTGAAATTCTCTTCTGAATAATTTGTCTGCACGCATACATAGTTACGCCATTTACGGTCTGTATAATTTTATCTATGTTGGGTAAGGACAAATAAGAAATTCGTTTTATTGAGTTGCCATTAAAATAACTTATAACGATGCCATCAGGTCAAGAGAGCATTAGTGGCAGTTTGTAATGACCTCCGGGAAAGCTGGAGGTTGAGCATAGATACTCATGTCCTGCCATCAGTAATTTTCAGATCCCTTCCCAAATAGCTACTTGCTTTTTTCAAAATAAAGATTCAAACATCTGACCTAATACCTACTAAATTTTAAAAAATGAACAAGTTGTTCAGATAATTCTGATATACTGCCAAGTTTAGGGACCACTGTCCTAGATGCTATTGTGGCTCCTGAAACCTTCTATGAAACTCAAGAAATAATTTGTTTTTAAAGTTTTCTTTCTAAAAAGAGAAATGTGACTCATTTCTCATTTAAACTATAATCCATAATCCCCATGGAAAATAATATGCTTAGAAGTGCAGATATGGTGATAACCATATAGCCTTCTCACGTTTTACTCTATGCCGTGTATCTCCCACCCACTGTTTCTTCTATATTCTTTTTTACCGTCTTTGTTTCAGCACTCCTACACTTTTGCCTGGAATATTTCTGAGGCTTCTCCCTATCCCTGCCACCCTACCCCCAGTCTTTCTCCCATACAACTTAAGAAATGATCTTCCTAAGATAAAGGTAAAATATATGACATCTTACCAGTACCTATATAAGAAAATGTAGGCTCCCCACACAAGCTCTGAAGTGCTCCATGGAAAATTCTAGCCAACCGGTCAACTTTGTTCTTGGATTATTTTCTTGTACCAACATTATCCTCTTGCCAAAACAGAAAGGTAACTACTTTCCTGATGACGTTCCATGTTTTACCAATTCCACATTTTCTCCCTCACTGCTTTCTCATCCTGCTAGGTCACATATATTGTGCAACTTCTGCCCAAATCCTCCTTATTCATTAAGATCCGTATCAGATTTTACCTCCATAAGGAAGACTTGGTGTCCCCAGTATACATATTTCTGCCACCTTCGAATACACTCCTTTTGCTCTGTTTTTCTTGTTGTTATTATTTTTTTAATGCACCTGTGGGGTACTTGGTATAGCCTGATTATTATTTACGTGGTGATTCCCTGCCCAGTATTGTCCCCTACACATGCTTTCCCCTTGCCTATGCTCACTATAATTTTAAGTTGAAATATTGATATAAATTCATGTAAGTTAACACTTGCACCACTCATAGAAGAGTAAATGCATGCTGGCAAGATTGATTTACTTATGGCTTCAAGAGAGATTAGATTAGGGTAGGGAAGTATTCCCCCCTAGGAGTGAGTAATGAAGTGCTGTTTCAAAGTCATCCACTAAAGAGCGACATGGACAGGACCCAAATAACATCAAATAATCAAACTGAAGTTTTCTCCTTCGGGCCCATTTTGGGGACCTTGGGTCTGGATCTCAATCCAATGAGTGAAATCAAAGAGGTTACTGTTGAATTAGAGGCCTGAAGCAAGTGTACAAATAAGGTTGCAAATTAATCCAAAGCTAGGAACTGAGCAGCCAGTTGTGCGTGAGTGCAGAAGCTGTGACCAGAAGCCAGGCTGAGTCAAAACCAAGAGTGGTCGTCATGGCAACAGGGGCACCTCCAGAAGTCAGCGCTGAAAAACAGAGCTGGTCAAATGTGGAACAGGCTGCTGGTCAGAGCTGAGAGGTGATGGCCAGAGAACCAGACGCGGTCAAAGCCAGGCAGTGCTCCACACCGCTCAGGCTGCAAGGGTAGTGTCTGTGTGGGTCCAGATGGAATTCTGCTGGATGTCTGCTCTCGGCTCCAGCTGGCTCTGGGTCCCATTCTTCCAACTGGTTTCTGACGTTCTGTGGTTTTCTGTCTTTTGGTTGCTCTCGAAGAAACCTCCTAAAGCTATTTTGCCAGAAGCTCCATAAGGTGACCTCATTTGTAGAAAGTGCCAGAAGTAAATTAAAGGATAGGTTTTTCTTTTTAACTACCTAGAAAGATAGATACAGTCTACCTTTCTGCACTCTAATGAAACAGTTGAAGAATTTTCACCACGCTAGCCAGGCAGATTCCAGAATGAGCTTCCGGAAGAATTGTTCTACAATGTGCCAGATTCTCCACAGGAAAACCACCTATTTCTTTATTGTTATTAATAATCATGATAAGGGTTTCCTATTCACAAGACTGTGAGAGTCAAGAGATTTTCACATTGTGTTAGTTACTTCCTAGTAATGGCTGGCATTTACTCGTATTTGCTTTGACCTGCTATATTCCAGGTACTACCAAAATATTTGAACATATGAAATTTATACTCAGCTTTATTTTTCATACAAACCTATAAGATGGGGCTATTATTACTCTCCTCCTCTTTTATAGTTAAGGAAAATAAAACTTTAATATACTTGTGAGCCAAATAAAAAGAGCAACCATGATATATAGAAGGAAGCTATAATGTCAGCCTTAGGTTCAAAATATAAATCATCTATTTAGGACATCAAGCTTTAGAACTAGTAGGGTGGCTGTCAGCACATTTTATCTAAAAAAGTGAGCAGATTAAGCTGAGAAAAGAAAGGGAGAGAAAAAAGCTGTTCAAATGGATCCGACAGTGGGCACAAGGTGCACATGCCTAACACAGTGCCTGGCTTGATAACTATGTAAGAAAGAAGGACAGGGAGGGATGGAGGAACTTGGGAGCCTGTCACCCTAGTGAAAGGTCTTTGCAAACTATAAATCACTCACAAATGTCATAGGTTATTATTTATGAGCCTTGTTATTCCCAAACATTTGGATGTCTTGTAAAACATCTACAGCAATGGAAACATAAATATACTGGAATAGAATTTTACAAAATAATTGTTTACTCTGATTTTAAATTTTGTTTCTTTGGTTTTTCTCAGTGCCTTTTGAAAATCGAATGAAATCTCTCCAGCCAAATGCAAGTACCGTACATACTGGGGTTTTCAGGAACCCTGAAGTATTGAACCTAGCTAGGTCCATGGATCTAGTGGAGTTCATGAATCACAGGTTAAGAACTCCAAATTTACAATATTTTATTGCTTAATGGCTTTAATAAGTCCTTCTGAATTATGAAAATCTAGGGTCTGTCTACACCTACAAATGGGCATGTCTGAATTCATTCTTGTTGCCACACAGCGTCACCCTTATATTCCCCTAACTACAAAATTTATTTCTGACAAATAGTGTACATATCTAGTACTATGCAGTGTTGTATTATATATTATTATACCTCACCAATATAATTTGAAAGCAAGCTATATTTAGCTTCACAACTAAATGAATCTTAATAAGTATCTGTCTATGTAGTATTAACTAAATATTGGAAAAACCCTGCAAATGTGGTCATGATACATAGTTTTAAATAACTGTAGCCTAAGCTTGTTCTAAAGATTTATAACCAACAGCAAGTAAAAGAATTATGTATTTCTTTGTACATCTAATTTTACAGTGGAATAAGCACAATGAATAAAATCCACTGAATGATTTGAAATGATATGAGCTTCAGGAGGTTGGGAATTAACTTACTTATTTGTTTCCCTGTCTCTGTAGATTCTGTAGTTATAATTCCTAGCAGCCTATATTCAGTAAGGCAGATTAGGGTGATTATTTTTCTCTGCCTCTTCTTTTAGAACAGTTTGAAAACGTGAGTGATAAAAATATAAACAAACCCTGGCAACCTTTTTTTATAACTAAAGATACAACAATTTTTGGTAGTATATATGGCTATGGTTGGCCTTCAACACGACTGGTACTTAGTGATTTGTTTTTCTAAGAGTTTGTCTAACTCCCTTTCTACACATCTCTCTTATCCTCCAGGATCCAAAATCCTAAATATTTTCTTTTTGCACATCAATCTCACATATGGGGTAGCATACTACCCACAACTACTCCATATTGAAGAGATCAGACCTCAGTAATACTAGGATTTCTTTAATTACTGTCATCCAAGCTTTATTCATTCTCTTAAAAATATACAGTCTAAGTCACCCATTTGTTCTTTTTAAGCAAGTCATGGTAAGATAAGAATTTCTTGGGGGAAGTGCAGATGGTAATATGGAGTGGTGATCAAGAGAACCCTCTAAGCATTTCCAGAACAACTGGCTTTCACAGACCAAAATTTTAATAGCAATTTACTATTGTAAATCAGTCTTTTTCTGGAGAATCTTTCTTGCTTCCTTCCTTCCAAAACATTTGTTGAGCACCCACTACATCTAAGATAGTTCACAGTTAACGAAGAGACAGTTCGTATTGTTTCCTCAGATTTTTTAATCAAGTGTATTTAACAGATTTCACTGTTTCATTGTAGCATTATTATCTCACACTTGTTTTTACTAGTTTCTGTCCTACTGCTTTCACATCACTGATTTGATAGAACATTTTCATACTCTTTAGGGAAATATTTCACCTACATTTTTTGGTAATAATTGATTAACATAATCTCATTTTGCATTTGATTTTGAATTGGATTTTACCTTATCGAATCTACTGCATTTATTTTTTTTGTCCTATGAGCTAATGAAATACCTACATGCATGCTTATGCATCCAAGTGTACATCATGGAATTGTTTCTGGTAGTTCACTAGAGGGGTGAAAATCTGGCTAGTAGTTGGTCTGAAACATAAAGAATAAAATGTAAAGATAGCATTGTCTATCTCTCCACATCTATTTGTTCTTTAAGAAAATATATCCTATGGTAAATTTGCTAGCTCCGGCAAACAAGAATGGAAACTCAGGTTGTTTTCACTCTGAAAACAAAAAACAGTTTCTCAGCCATTGTGTTTTATGTCTGAATTGTCTAACTTAAATTGCATGTCCTTGGGGCAGAAAGCAGCCTTCCGTCTTTTTTTTTCTTCCTAGCCAAGTATCCTGTCACTGTTCTACAAAACAATAAATAATGAAGCGAATTGAAGATGTGTGAATTGTGCCAGGTTGACAGAAACGGAGCCAATGTTCTCAGAGATGTTGCAGCCGTATTTCCTAATAACCAGCCAGAGCCTCCCTCTAACATCTCAGGAAACCAAACAGAAATGGAGGATAAGAAAGTGGAAGTTAGGAGAAAAGCAAGAAGACTACAAAGGTATAAGAAGACATACACTTGGGAGTTAACGAGTAGCTATCTCAGCTGACACACTTACATGAAAAGAACAAAGATAGTGAAAGGCCTTTGAACCATCAGGCATGTGTTATAAGGATCACTCTTCTTAACTACACACTGAAAAAAAAACCTTTCACAACATTTTTACTTTATACATGTAATGCATAAATGAGAACACTAAACATAGGTAATCATATCTGTTCAAAAGTTTTTACTCGGTTTCTCTTATAAACAGCCAGAGTGCACCTCCTCCAAGAAGACTTCCTTGATTGTAAGTAAAGTAGCCTCACGCATAAATGTCTCCCTCATATGACTCTCCCACTGTCCTGTATTTTCCTTCTATTAACACTCCTATTTGAAACTATTCATTTGGATTTTTTAAATTATCTGTTTATATTGTTAGAATTAAATTCCAGGGGCGCCTGGGAGGTTCAGGTGGTTAAGTGTCTGCCTTCAGCTCAGGTCATAATTCCACTGTCCTGCGATCCAGTCCCTGCATCAGGTTCCCTGCTTAGCAGGAAGCCTGCTTCTCCCTCACCCATTCCCCCTGCCTGTGTTCCCTCTCTCACAGTCTCTCTCTCTCTGTCGAATACATAAATAAAATATTAAAAAAAAAAAGAAGAATTTAAGTTCCATTATGAGAATTTAAGTTCCATAAGGGGAGTGCCTTTAATCGTCTTGTTTCACCACCACCTAATAGAATCCTAGGATAAGGTAGGATTAATAAATATTTGTTGAAAGATAAAAGAAATAGAGCTGTGAAATAAAATAAGCAACTTAAATAATCTGTTCATTTGACTGAAATAATTCATAGGGAGATATCCCTAACAAAAAGTATGGCACATAGTAGGTATTCAATAAATGTATGTGGAAGAAGAAAAGAATGGAGATTTGAGGTAAAGGCTATAAAAACATTATTATTTTAGTTCTAGCTTGGGATCCAAACATTTAGGGTAGCATTTTGAAAAAAACTAAACCTTTACCAACCTGATAGCATGAATGTATTTTGACATATCTCCCAGAAGACAGCAGCTACTCAGTGAAGTGAGAAAAGTGAGCAATATATAAGGAGAGAGAGAAATTGTGTGACACTGAGAGAAACAAATATATTTCCTTACATTCATATGCAACAATCGCTATTTCTGGAAAAGCTTGGTCACATAATGAATTTATACAAGGTTCATATGTTGTGAATGTTATGTCCCCCAAAAGTTGAAATCCTCATCTGTAATACCTGTGATTGTGACCTTATTTGGAAATAGAGTCCCTGCAGATGATCAAGTTAAAGTAAGGTCCTTAGGGTGGGCCCTCATCGAATAGGACTGTGCCCTTATCAAAAGGAGGAATTTGAACAGTGACAGACATAGAGAGACACACACAGAGGGAGGATGATGAAGATACAGGGACAATGCCATCATGCCAAGGAAATCCTGAGGTTATCAGAAGAAAGGCGAGGGGCCTGGAACAGATTCTCACTCAAAGCTCTTGAGAGAAACCAAACCTGCATACATTTTGATTTTAGACTTCTACCTTCCAGGACAGTAAGAAAATAAATTTATTTTGTTCAAGACACCCAGTTTGGGTACTTTGTTATAGCAGCCCTAGCAAACTAACATATAATCTACTCTCAACTTCAGTGGTTCATGTCTCTACATGAACCAATATCTAGTCCCAATATCTAGATATCTAGATCCAGGCTCAATTAACATATTACATTCCACGGCAGCATTCATTTAAATAATTTACATTATTTAATAACATTTAATTTAATAATTTATTTAAATAATTACATAGTTTCAAGTAATTTGTCTTCTTTGTGTTATTCTCTTGCTCTGAAATTAGATTATGGTATCATTCTGTTGCCATCAACACATTTAGGGAATTATCATAAGGCCTAAAATTAGGAGATATTATTTTGAATTTTATTTATAGAGTGTATAAAATTAAATATTAATACAATTTTCACATAAACATATGGGGAGTTAATTTATAATTTTTGTATCCTCTTCAAATATCAGACAAGATATTTTCCCACCATCAAACAAGATGTTTAATATTAGGAATACAATTAATATAACATTTTAAAATCTGTGGTGTCAATTTTATGAAAGTGATTTACAGATCTTTATTTATATCCACAGTAAATGAATATTCTAAAATAAACCTTGTCTGATAAAATTATCAAAGGAATTATCACTTTTTCTTTTAACCCTAAAAAGTCACACTTTGCTTGACTCTATAATATAAACTAAAAAGAACTATCAACATTCTATTGATAATCCTTACGTATGTAGAAAGGATTTCCATTTTATATCTTATTAATTAAAAATGATTGAATACAGATGGATAACCAGTAGTATAGTTTAATATTAATGTAAATGGGCTCTGTGGGCAAACCATTATGTTAACTTGTGTTATACTTTGGAATTGTGTAACTTAAAAAGAAACAGCCATTTTTAGTTTTCTTTCAACATACTGTAAAATTGAATATAAGAGTTTTTCACTAAATATTAGGGTTATCAAAGGAATATAATTAACAGTAAGGATTAGAAAAAGTAATAACTACTCTTCTTTTGTGCTTATTAAAAAACTCTACCACAACTGTGAGTTTGAATCAATCATCTGTAAAATAAATGTTTGCCTTTAATGTAGTTCACTTTAATTTAATTAATGTTTATTTCACTTCTAAAATGCTCTAAATCTTATAGAAAAAAACTCAACAAAAATCTTCTTATTAGAGACATGAAAACCTACACTGAGGTCAGATATAAAAGTGTAGTTAAAGGATGCTTCCAATGGAGTAAAGGGAACTACCACTAAATTTTGATTCTAAAAACACCTCAGAGTGTATTTAATTCTTTTCTTTAAGATTTATTTATTTATTTGAGAGAGAAAGAAAGTGAGTGGGGGGATGGGCAGAAGGAGAGAGAGAGAGAGAGGATCCTGAAGTCGACTCCCCCACTGTGTGTGGAACCACATGCAGGGCTAGATCCCAGGAACCCAGGATCATGACCTGAACCAAAATCAGTTGCTTAATTGACTGAGCCACCCAGGTACCGCATAGTGTATTTAATTCTAAATCTGTCCTGATAATCTTTGCATTTAACTCTTGTCATGATTCATATTTCCACGTACTAATCCAATCTTAACTTTTGTGAGTTTTTTTTTTTTACTTTTTTTTTTTTAAGATTTTATTTGCTTATCTGACAGAGAGATCACAAGCAGGCAGAGAGGCAGGCAGAGAGAAAAGGGGAAGCAGTCTCCCCGCTGAGCAGAGAGCCTGATGCAGGGCTCTATCTCAGGACCTGAGATCATGACCTGAGCTGAAGGCAGAGGCTTCAACCCACTGAGCCACGCAGACACCCTAATTTTTGTGAGGTTTATTTAATGTCACTAGAAAACTAGACAGGAATTTTGTGGAAACAAGAAATTTAAACTCTTGATGCCTCACATTCCTTATGTATAAAAATAGACTGAAGATTTTCAGATAAAATCCTACATTTGCATTTTGTAGATTTTTTGTAGAGTTTCAGTTCTGAAGCTTAAAGAATAAAATCCAATAAACAAAATTACAAAGACCAGTGTGTTCTTTTCAGAAGCCTGTTGCTTGTGTCTATGGCTTGATTTGTCTCCAGGTGCTCTTTTTTGAAATCATAAATATCACTTTCTTGCAATTTTGAATAATATTTTAAATGGGCAAAAGATACGCAAATATATCTGGCTTTCAAAGTTTCAAAGTCTTGATAGATTTTGCAGAGAATGGCGCTGGTAATTGTTTTGTGAATGTTTCTGGTTATAAACGCTGCTATCTCCTACAAAGTAGTAAAAAATGTTCACTTTTGAACAGGATCTACAGTCAGTACCCAAGCTGAGAGAGGATTAAACTTTTCATCCATTATTTGGAGTTACTCACTTGTGAAAGGAACAAGTAACTTAACAAAATTGAGTTTCAGGTGTCCTCCCTAAAGTGATCATAATGATGTCTACCCTTGGGATGACTAAGTACATAGTGTTAAAGTGCAGAGTACAGAATCTCTAACTGGCACCTAGCAAATACTACCTCCCTGCCGGACCCTTCCTTCATCTTTCCACAGAATACAAAGAGCAGGTGCCAGCATCGTTGGCTTTCATAGCCCTGTACCAAGAAGGTCCTGCTCATGTGCGGGTAGTTAAGCACCTTGTGTCCGTTCTCTTGTTTGCAGAAAGAGGAGTCTAACGTCTGAGATCTTTCCCCTTTCCTTTTTAGATCTTTCCATCCCTACTTTTATTATTCTGGTCTATAGTCAAGCATTACAAAAATCTGAAACAAGCAGATTGTTCAAATTTCCTCCCCTCCTCCTCCAACCTTGTATAACAACTTAATATCACATCTAGACAATTTTAACATTCACGAATAGGTACTTTTTTTTTTTGTAGGTCCAGAGTTTGTTAAGGGCATCTATCACTTGTCAGTTTCTGCTATTTTTTTCATATATTCTATCTCAATCCTCACAGCATGAAGAACCACAATTTCAGGAACTTCATTTCATGCCAGTTAGCTTTGGCATCCTAAGTAAACTCTTACCTCAGCACTGTTACTTTTAAAAAACAGTGAGAAAGGAAGGGAAATTGGAGGGGGAGATGAACCATGACAGACTGTGGACTCTGAGCAACAAACTGAGGGCTTTGGAGGAGAGGGGGTGGGAGGCTGGGCGAGCCTGGTGGTGGGTATTGAGGAGGACACGTATTGCATGGAGCACTGGGTGTGGTGCATGAACAATGAATCTTGGAACACTGAAAAAATAAAACATTTGGGAAAAAAAATAAAAATAAAAGCTCTTGAACCAGGAAAAAAATAAATAAAAATAAAAAACAGTGAGAAAGTATTTGCTTCATATTTTAATATCATGCACTGAATTACTCACCTTCTACAAAAGAGATCATTAGAATCATTGCAGTCCAATGGAAACATATCACATAATATTAGTAATCACATCCTATTCCATCAGGCCAAGCTTAAACATAAGTTATTCTTAATCAGTACAAAAAACTGGCTCAAACACTGCAAAGCTATAAAAGGAAAAATTAAATAAATCTGCCCATATCGTCAGGTGACCTAACATATACACTTAAAATTTGGAAAGTTGTGGATTGGTTATAAACTTTTTAAAGATCTCATGACAAGTTACTGGTGAAGCTAAGGTTTTTTTTTTTTTTTTTAAGATTTGTATTTATTTATTTGTCGAGAGAGAGAGAGAGAGTGAGCGCACAAGCAGGGAAGCAGCAGGCAGAGGTAGAGGGAGAAGCAGGCTCCCTGCTGAGCAAGGAGCCTGATGTGGGGCTTGATCCAAGGACCCTGGGATCCTGACCTGAGCCAAAGGCAACTGCTTAACCTACTGAGCCACTCAGGCATCCCTAAAGCTAAGATCTTTATCTATTTCTGTTAACTCCAAACATCAAGGCTGTTTTCATTTATTAAGTCATTCTCTTAAAAACATATTGCTATTGAAATTAGGGATTCATGATGGGTAACTATCATCCATCTCTTGGTAAATCTAAAATCTAACTAAAAAAAAGCAACTCTGAATTTAAATGTGCACAGGTGGTCTCATTCTGTAACTGACTGGCATGCATGTTTTGGAGTGCAGATCATGCAAACCATAACTGTTAAAATCATAAAACTGTAGACCCTTGGGTGTACAGAAGCATCTTTTTCTGTAAAATGTTCATTGCACTTAACAATCCTAACATAATTTGTAATATTTGTTTTCCCTTATACTATTAAGACAAGAAGATCTATTTACATGTCAATATTGATTCATTTTCCAACTACTCAAAGTAGGTATGTGGATTAAAACTTCTTTCAGTCTCAAACTCAAGAAGATAAAGATAGTGATACATGAATGTCTTAAAGGTTAATGGATTGACCATAGTTAGAAAATCATTAAAGGGTGTATAGCCATCACGGTACCTGTCCTCTTAACTTCTTTATAAAGCAATTTAAAAAACCATAAACACAATGCCCAGACAGCAGTTTTAAGATAATAGAATTTTTTAAAATGCTATCTAATCAATGTGAAATTTCATTTTAAGTGCCTTGAACTTATAAAAAGCCACTTGTCAACGATGTTTTTATTATTTCTTGAAGTTGTATAAATATGAATTCCACTCGTTCAAGCTCTACAATAGTAAATAAGCTGGTTTGAGATATACTTAACATTTTTAAAAGTTTTTTTTAAAGATTTTATTTATTTATTTGACAAAGAGGAGAGAGATCACAAGTAGGCAGAGAGGCAGGCAGAGAGAGAGGGGGAAGCGGCCTCCCTGCTGAGCAGAAAGCCCTATGCGGGTCTTGATCCCAGGACCCTGAGATCATGACCTGAGCTGAAGGCAGAGGCTTTGACCCACTGAGCCATCCAGGCGCCCCAACATTTTTAAAAGTTTTTTAAAGTAAATAGCACATATGGTACTGAAGAAACTTCTTAAAAATATGTATTAGTTGGGGCACTTCTAATGCCCCCTCTCTTAGTTGCTTCCCCCTCTCTCTCTGCCTGCCTCTCTGCCTACTTGTTATCTCTCTCTCTCTCTGTCAAATAAATAAATAAATAAATATTTAAAAAAAGAAACAATTTTTTAACTGTAATTTAAAAATCACGAACAGAATATTCTAAAGAGATATTTATCATGTTATTTTGTAAATTATGAAAATTTTTTTATTTTATAAAGTTCATACACTTGTGGTTCTCATTTTCCTTCCCACCTACTCCTAATGTTCCTCTCACCTGCTCCTGATTGGCTTTAGCTTGCTGTCTTGGTTCCCTTTATCCTTACTTTTTGTTTTTCACTAGAGATTTATTTCTGAAGTTCATTAATAACTATAACAAATATTATAGTCAATTGTTGTCATGATAAGTCATATGCTTTTAAATGTATATGTAAATTAGCATAAATAAAGTAATGAATACATAGAAGTATAGCATTTAGATCTTATATCAAAATTTTGTAGCTAATTTAAAATGAATGAACCACAGCTGAACACAAACCCTTGTATGTAGTATAGAAATGAGTTACTTAAGTTCTTAATATACATTATTTTATGCAATACCCACTTAAATGGTTTAGAAAACAAGTCTCTGAGTGATTGAGTAACTTAGTAATAGTTAATATACATAACCCTTACTGTGGGCCAGGCACTATTCTAAGCTTATCACATATATCTAATAATTTATTCATGTACAAAGCAAAATAGTTATTACAAAGCCAAGATTGGAAATAGGGTTTGTCAATACAAAGCATTTGTTCTTTTTTTTCATTTTTTTAAGACTTTATTTATTTATTTGACAAAGAGAGAGAGAGCTCACAAGCAGGCAGAGAGGCAGGCAGAGAGGAGGAAGCAGGCTCCCCGCTGAGCAGAGAGCCCGATGAGGGGCTCGATTCCAGGACCCTGAGACCAGGACCTGAGCCGAAGGCAGAGGCTTTAACCCACTGAGCCACCCAGGCGCCCCCAAAGCATATGTTCTGCATATTATCAACCGTGGTGATTTTTCCTTTATATTGGGAGGAACATTTAACAAGAGAAAGAGGATTTTCTTAGAAAAATTAGGAAAAATAACTGGATTAGGAAATGGAAAATGTGGGCTCTTTATATTTACCACTAATGTGCAGAGGTATTTGGGCTAGTCATGAATATGATATTTAAACACGTAAGTAGTAAACATGGACTGCCTCAGTGGTTAACTGTCTGCCCTCAGCTCAGGTCATGATGTCAGGATCCTGGAATTGAGCCCACATCAGGCTCCTTGCTCAGTAGAAAGCCTGCTTCTCCACTGCTTGCCATTCCCCCTGCTTGTGCACGTGCTCTCTCTCTCTCTGACAAATAAATACATAAAATCTTAAAAAAAATAATAAACATAATCATAAATATAAATATATACCTATATGGCAGGAAGAGGGGGAGTAGAGAGAGAGAAAGAAGAGAGAGAACGAGGAAGAGGGAGAGAGAAATTTATCCAGGAGCTGCATATTCTGTGACTCTTTGTGGGGTTTGCAAAGAGGTCAGATTATCAATCAAAATATTTCCAGGTCACAATTTGAATATAGTAAAATAATCTTTCCAAACTGCCTTGCAATTAATGTTTTACTGTGTACTGTTCCTTGAAGAGTTGATAAGCCATACTGCACTGTACTTGATAACCACACTGACGCCGGGAACACGGTCAAGACTCAGAACTCAGCGGACACTCTGCAGCTGGCATGGTGTGTGCACGTAAACGCCCACTGGGGGGATGAGGCGTTTACAACATCAAGTTGCTTTTGTTCCCAATCTGTTGACTTCAAGAATAATTTTACTGGTACTATATAAACTAATTAGATGTTATGAAATAATATGAACTTGCAGAAAGAAATATTGTTTCTATGGAAATGGAGTTGAGTACTTAGGTAAACTTTGATGAAGTTGTTAAAAAATTTTGTTTAGGGGCGCTTGGGTGGCTCAATGGGTTAAAGCCTCTGCCTTTGGCTCAGGTCATGATCTCAGGGTCCTGGGATCGAGGCCCTCATCGGGCTCTCCGCTCAGCGGGGAGCCTGCTTCCTCCTCTCTCTCTCCTCTTGTGATCTCTCCATCTTCCTCCTCTCTCCTCCTCCTCTCTCTGCCTGCTTGTGATCTCTTCATCAAATAAATAAATAAAATCTTATAAAAAAATTCTGCTTAGATGGGTGAGAGCAATTGCAGAAAAAGTAGAGAGTCAAAAAATTTCTAATGATTCTCACACTGACTCTTGAAAACAAACCTAGGCTTCATAGTTAATGCACTTTTTTTTTGTTTGTTTTTGCAAGAAAGAGGGCAGAGTTCCAGTCAACATTCAAAGAAGGGTCGTGGCCTCTACATGTTCTGAGGCAAAATACATCTTTCCAGGTACATATTCATTATATTTAACCTATTCACCATGATCACTTTGGACACACGATTACATTGTATAGATACATAATGTGTGTTCAGATGAAACTTTAATTAAGCTAATGGTCCTTTTCCAGTATTTTTTTCTCAAATCATTTAATTGCATTGACTGTCAAGTTCTTGAACATTTCGTACACACAATTGGTATTCTGAAAAAGCAATTGCATCTTTAAAAATTGGGGGGTATAGTCCCTTAATAATTTCTTATTAATAGTAAAAATTCAACAAATAATTCTCATTGTGCCATAATACAAATATCAACATAATTATAATGACAGCTTGGTGGAATTGAAACCTTGGAAAGATTGAACTCAATTATATTTTACACATTGTAATAACACATACATTCACCAGCACATAACCACACAAGGAAAAGTACTAGACCCAATAATGAGCCTTTTGAAGCCTTTAGACTAAAGATCCCAACTCAACATAACCTTCTCATGTGTGTTTAATTTTTTTTTTTGTTCCAGATTATTATTGCAATGCTCTGAAAGATGAAGAGAAGAAAAGGTTTAAATTGGAATTAATGTATCTGAAACCTTCATTTTTGTAAGAATATAGCAGTGTTAATGTTACAGTAATTTAATTTGAAAAGCAAATCCCCAATAGATTATTTAAATATGTTATCTAAGAATATAGAGACATAATTGCTTTCAGTGATATAAAATGCATAGATTTCCAATGCTGAAAAGAACAATTTATATAATTTTTATATGCAAATGCTTTTGAAAATTAGCTCACCTGATACATGGCAAGGTCCTGAATGCATCTTTAATTAGATGATCTTTTGAAAATTCTATTTAAAAAGAGGTAGATGATTCATGGGATAAACCATCCAATTAAATTGCTTTTTAAAAGTTCTTTAATGCTACTAAAGAATTCTGATAATCTAGCTAGGGTTTTCACATCTTTTTCGTTCTTGTTACTTCTAGTAAGAATCAGCACGTGTTTAGGAGTTCAGAGTCCCAATTGCAACTCCCTCATTTCTTTGGAAGATCAACTATGTCTGAGGCACTTCAGAAACCGACAACAGCATGGATGACGTATGCATGCTGTCACCAAGTAGCATTTCAGTTTCATGCTGCATTATCTTGGACCTTTGTAAAACTGATCAAACAGCAACAGAAATGCACAAAAATATAGACACTGGTTCGATGCTCCCTCACTTTCTAACAATGACCATCTTAGTTATAGGTAATTTAGAACGTTTCTTTTCATTGGTAAGAGTAGAGATTAGTGGGATCTTACCAGTTTAGAATGCAGCCAATCAGTCAACTAATTTTGCAGTCCATTATGCTTAATACACAGTTTATTCTCTAGATAACCTGTGTAGTTTTAGTTGGATTAGTCTTTTCATATATATATATATATATATATTTAGTATTTTGAATTTAAAGGCAATAGTCATATCCATTCACTCTATAATACTCTGCTTTCTAGGAGTTGTTATTTCACAAAGTGTTTTTAGACAAGCTTATGGTCTTTTTCAGATCTTACTCTCATCCACATGTTATTGCCATAAAATACAATTGCACTGTCATTTATAATTTCCCATTTTGATTAATAGCATTTCAAAAGCCCTGTAGCTTTCTAAGTGAACTCAGGAGCTACTACCAATGAGAACTTGCACACAATACACAGTACCAAAATAAACCCCCCTACCCAGAAATTCAAAACAAAACAACAAAGCCACCCACTTCAAGGAAATATGAATTTAAATGTAATGTCTTATACTCTTGCAGCCAAATATAATTCAAAAAAGGAGGGGTGCCTGGGTGGCTCAGTGGGTTAGAGCCTCTGCCTTAGGCTCAGGTCATGATCCTGGGGTCCTGGGATTGAACCCTGCATCGGGCTCTCTGTTCAATGGGGATCCTGCTTCCCCCTCTCTCTTTGCCTGCCTCTCTGCCTACTTGTAATTTCTCTCTCTGTAAAAAAAAAAAAAAAAAAGAAGACGAAACAACAAAATGAACATACCAAAAATAAATATTATATGTATATTCACAATATCTATGCACTGATATGAAACAAAATAGACAATAGTTTTATTTTTATGCCTTCAATGCAGTGTATTTTTATGCTCATATGTAAAACATCCTACAAAAGCTTTGATTATTAAATTCTCAATTTGTCACCTGGCTTTATAGAAAATATTTTGAGGTAAACTTTTGTTTTATATTCGCAAATTATATTGTGAACAAATAAAAAACAGCAATAGGCTGGTGAAATAACTTAATGGATTGTGTAGCCTTATTATTTTTTTAAAGATTTATTTATTTGTCAGAGAGAGAGAGAGAGTGGGCACAAGCAAGAGGAGCAGTAGGCAGAGGGAGAAGCAGGCTCCCTGCTGAGCAAGGAGCCTGATGTGGGACTTGATCCCAGGACCCTGGGATCCTGACCTGAGCCAAAGACAGATGCTTAACCAACTGAGCCACCCAGGCATCCCAATCATGTACCCTTATTAATGAAATAGCTTACAATCTTCTACTCCTTTTAAACTTTAGGAAAAAATAATCATTGCTCCAAAAGACTTCTTTCCTACAGCTCACCAAGGGTCTTTGGCTTCCCATTTCCACAGATGGACTGGCCCCAACCAATCTATATATAATTTCTATGTTGCAAGTCAGGAAATCCAGCTCAATTATCCTCCTAACTTTATTCAAATTCTGTGTTGAGTCATTTCATCAGCATGGACTGCCCCCATTAAGTGCACAAATGCATGACAAGTGTCACAGGCATCTTATTTCAAACTGTCCCACATGCCCTGTAAAAACTTGTCACAACAGCTTTACCCCCTACAGGTACACTCTGTATACAGTCCCCTTGTCCACAGGGGACACATTCCAAAACCTCAGTAAGAAACCGCAGATAGTACCAAACTCTACATATGCTATGCTTTGTCTTATAAATACATACCTATGATGAAAGTTAATTTATACATCAGACACAGTAAAAGATGAATGGTAACTAATAATAAAACAGAACGATTATAACAATACACAGAAATAAAAGTTATGTGAATGTGCTCTCTCTCTCAAACTATCTTATTGGGCTGCACTCGCCCTTCTTCTTGTGATGATGTGAGATAGTAAAAGGCCTACATGAGAAGATGAAGCGAAGGGAACGATGTAGGCATCGTGTCCTAGCTTTTGGGGGCTATTTACCTCCTGACGTTGGTCAGAAGGAAGATCATCTGCTTCCCGACCAGGGTTGACCACAGGGAACTGAAACTACATAAAGCGAAACCGTGGATACTGTGTTTAGCTAAACAAGCCACTGCATTCTTTTCTCCAATTTCCGGACAGTATACTGCCAAGCAAGGATTCCAAGTTTTAAAGTTTTCATGTTAAACAAGAGCCTGATGTGGCTGTAAGAGTATTTACTAGTACTTGGAAGGAAATCTGTTGTTAGATATTTATACACATTGGAAATTTAACTTGACCTTATTCAGTTTTTTAGTCACACAATCTTGATGAATCACTCTCCTTCTTAAAATTACACAACAGTGTCCCTTTCCTTTTGGGATATATTCCAAAATGTTTAACATGACCTCCGTGACCTCCATCCACCTCTGAGCTCCTTCTTCAGTCTGTCTTCCACCGGCCTCTTCCTTGCCTCCAAATCTCAACCTTCTGGGTCCCACTGGTTTACCTGACCACATCACACTGCCTCTGACCTCTGGCCTTTGACCATGCTAGTATCTTTGCTTGGAACGTCTCTCTTCTGTGAACTTTGTCCGGCCGCATTCTATTCATCACCCAAGTCTCATTAAAAATCCACTTCCAAGGGCTCTTCTGCATCCACTCTCAAAGCACTGAACTTCCACATTCCTTCCAACAAGCTCTCTGCTAGTGATGGTTTGATCTTGGCTTTCCTACACACCATATGAGCACAGTCACTGCTCTATTCCAGAAGAAGTACAATGCCTAGCATTTAGTAGGCACTTCATAAATATCCGTGAAGCTCAGCTGAAGTTAAGTATATGTTTATCTGATATGGTACCTATCAGCATAAATATATGCACATAACAGTTTAGGGGTTTTGCCTGATCGAAGGTACCCACCACCCAAAGTCCATATATAACTAGAGCAGTGTTTCCCAGTATTTTTACATTTTCTCACTGATATTATTAGACACTTTTGTCCCTATCACCCATGCCCTGTGAAGTTTCAATACCACACACACGTGCACACACACACTATAACTTTTTATGTGTTAGGTACTGTGGCCCTTTCTTTGGAGGGTCTATAATCATTATAACATCTAAAACTTTTTTGCTGCTCAAAATGAATTTTCACCCCCTAGGGCAATATTGCCCCTGTTATGAATGTATCATCTATCTTTATGTCTGTCTGTCTGTCTCTGTTTAGATCTATCATGTTTTTGTTTTGTTTTGTTTTGTTTTTTAGCTAGAAAGACGAGGGGGAGAGGGAGGGAGAGGGAGAGAGGAGGAGAGAGAAAATGTCCAAGTGAGCACTCTTTGATGTATTGCTTCAGCTGCACTTTGTAGAATCTTTTCCTGCTTCTAGCTCAGTCTCAGAGTTTGGGTCTGCCCAGAGGCTTTGCACAAAAAGAGCATCTTCTCTGATTGTTGTGTTGGTCTCCTGGCTACTATGTACTTTATTGAGTGTTAACAAAACATTAATTTGTATGGAAATATTAAAGTCAGAATGTATTGTAATTTTAGATTTTCATATTTTATATTTACCATAGTTATAATTTTATTCATGTCAGTTTCCAAATGAAATGTTTTATGTGTTCCCAACTGGAATTAATTTTCTTTATCTAATTACTTTCCAAGCTGTATCAGAGTTGAAGCTTTAAAAGCTATTGGTGGCATTAGGATCTGTTCAGTTTCCACAGGCAGCTTGAAAAATAACTCTCTACAGGCAAACATCTCAGGTACCGGGAAAACCGTGGTCTTACATGAGCAGCTGCCGAGAGAATGGGATTGCAGCCCTATTTCTTGCTTCTTCTGGCTTTTATTAGTCCACAGAGTGGTTAGAAACAAATGCCAGGGGTTTGCTGGGAACATTTTACAATGCCTCTAGGGACCACCACCTTGTTAAATCTACTTACAGCGGTGCTTGTCATTTAAATACAATGTTGCAACTTGTTATGACACAGAAGGTGGGTGGCGGTAAAAGCCCACTCTCAAGGAAGCTCCAGTGATGAGGCCAAATTTAAAAGACACTCTATATTTGTGGCTTTTTTCCCCCCTCTTTTGCCCAGCAGGCACTCACAAACTATCTGCCTAACACCAAGTTAGTCCAGACACGCTGTCAATTTACATGGTTTAACTGACAAGTCATGCTTGTCACAAGCCATTAGTTGCTGCCCTCGATGGAGTCATCCAATACCACACTGGCTTCAAAAACAAACAGGCATTAGTTATAGCAAAATTTAGAGGAGTCTCCAAATGTTCGCAATTCCCCTTTCCCACGCTAACCACAGGCGTTATAATATCTCAGTTTGCTTCTGTCGCGAGCCCTCTACTGCTGTCCGGCAGATGCATTCCCAGCCCCCACCTTGATAACACCAGCGGGCAGCAGGCAGTGCGTTTAGGTGTTCTACTTCATTTGTCCTCACACCAGTCGCAGGAGAGAGCCGTTATTATCAGTCCATTGTTATAGATGAGGAAACAGCCAGGAAAGAAGAGATCAGAGGTTTAAAATCTGAGGGTATGCATACAGAACCCACAGGCTTCCTCTTTATGCCGAACTGCGCCTCCTTGTCCAGTCTCTTGAAACAAAGCCAACTGTGTTTCCTCCTCATCACCAGCACCAAAATTTTTGCCATCTTTCAAATCCAAATCCAAGCCCTTTTCTTACTCTATATCTCTCTAAAAGAATGTAGTTCTTTGTGAGATTTTAAGTGTAGGAACTCATATAATCCATTTATAAAATAATTAGTTATGAATGCCATTTTATGTATTACTGTTTAACTTTTCATGATTATGCCTTAAATCGAGCATTTCTGAATAGGTCAGAAGGTTTTAGGGGAAGGAACTATTTCTGATACTTCTAGTAGTTTGTTTTTTTTTTTAAAGACTTTATTTATTTGACAGAGAGAAACACAGCGAGAGAGGGAACACAAGCAGAGGGAATGGTAGCGGGAGAAGCAGGCTTCCCGCCGAGCAGAGAGCCCGACTCCGGGCTCGATCCCAGGACTCTGGGATCATGACCTGAGCCGAAGGCAGACGCCCAACGACTGAGCCACCCAGGCGCCCCTAGTAGTTTTTTTTATAATGAGTAGCACAATGCCTTGTACGTAGTATGAAATTGCAAAAAAAAAAAACCCAAAAAACCCAAAAAACCAAAAAACCAAAAAACAAACAAAAAACCCCTTTGATTTAGCAATAGCTGGGAAATGTCTGGAGTTACCATATAGTCCAAGAAAACAAACGGCAGCTTCTCCAGTATTTTACTTGACTCCTACAGAATAGTCAATTAAAGAGTCATGTATTTTAATTACAATTTTGCCCCTTGGTTATTCTGAATAATTGGTCATTTCTCTGATTTAGCCTACCTATTGCTATGCTCTAACTTATCTATACACAAATAAATACTTGGAATTCTTTGCACAAATTATAGGATCTCTTGGAAAGCTCCTAATTATTATAAGTCAAATCTGAAGGGCAGACATGAGTATGAAAAGCAGCAGAAGAGTCTCTAGCAGTAACCAAATAGCTATTGACCTAGTAAATTAAGTTGTCTTTAGCTTCCAGGCACACAAAGTTATTACTTTCTTTGTCCCTCAGAAGTTTGCTTATTGGTTTCTTTCTTGTTTTCCAAATGGGAAAAAAAAGATATATATACACATAAATACATAATGATTATATATGTAATATATATGTACATACATGATTATGTGTATATTTTATATATGTGTATATATATATAGAGAGAGAGAGAGAGAAAGAGATCAGATCAAGCTACCAGTGACAACTCGATCAAAAGCAGTGGCATGAAAATGATGACTCTTTTTTTTTTTTAAGTTTTTTATTTATTTATTTGACAGAGGGAGAGATCACAAGTAGGCAGAGAGGCAGGCAAAGAGAGAGGGGGAAGCAGGCTCCCCGCTGAGCAGAGAGCCTGATGCGGGGCTCTATCCCAGGACCCTGAGATCATGACCTGAGCCAAAGGCAGAGGCTTTAACCCACTGAGCCACCCAGGCACCTGAAAAAGATGACTCTTTAGGAAGTGATAACAATGGCTGTCTAATAGTAATGATGGGAAACCAGACTTTAAAACCTTTTATGGTTGGGGCACCTGTGTGGCTCAGTCAGTTAAATGACAAACTCTTGATTTCAGCTCAAGTCATTGTCTCTGGGTCCTAAGATCTACTTGGGGCTCAGCATGGAGTCAGCTTGAGATTCTTTCTCCCCCTCTCCCTCTTCCCCTCTCTACCTCCCTCCCTCACTCTACCTCTGGCCCCCCAACTCTCTCCCCCTCTCTCTCTCAAATAAGTAAAAAAATTATTTTAAAAAATAAAAAAATAATAAAAACTTTTATGGCAACCTAGGATCCAAAATAGGAAACAACAGAAGTTGAACTGGAAGATATGGTTTTATCTAAGTGGTTGTATCCCTTGACAGATAATTTAATTTTCCCAACTCTTAATTTCTCATTTGTAAATCAGCTAAAATATATCCTACATACACATCACTTAAGTGTTTATAGGAACTCTATATCTTAAGCCTAATCATTGTTATAGGAAATATTACTACAATTATCATCATCATCAGTACACATCAACACTTTTTTCAAGGCAGTTTTGATAGATTATGGCAAGGAAATAAAATGTAACACTACAAAGTATTTACCTAAAATGTTCACAGTCAGTCATTATTAAGAATAGCCTAGTAATAGACATTTTTTCATTATCTACTCTTGTCAGTGATTGGTATTTTGAGGAAACAATTATAATTAAATTATTACAAATGGAAATTCTTAAACTTGGAAGGTTACAACATCTCTATACAAATTTGTTTTTTATTTCTTGAGAGAGTGCACACACACATGTGAAGGTGCAACTGCACAAGTTGTGGGGGAGGGGCAGGGAGAGGGGAGAGAGAGAGAATCTTTAGCAGGCTCCACACTCAGCACGGAGCTCTGTGAGGGGCTTGATCTCCTGAGATCATGACCTGAGATGAAATCAAGTGTCAGACGCTTAACTGACTGAGCCACCCAGGTGCCCCTACATACAAATTTAAAACAGGAATTGAGTTATAGGTTTTGTCTATGAATTCCTACTTTGTTTATAAAATGGGTATTGTATTTTGTGATTGAGTATAAAATCTTGCCTTGAATAAGCATGATCCTTACTAAAAAGCAATATAAAAGGAAGAGAAAAGGATTTTTCTCATGCTGTTACATATAGCTTATGTTCTATGTGAGTATACTCCCTTTAAAATCATATCATTTTTTTAAAGATTTTATTTATTAATTTGACAGAGAGAGAGATCACAAGTAGGCAGAAAGGCAGGCAGAGAGAGAGGGGGAAGCAGGCTCCCTGCTGAGCAGAGAGCCCGACGCGGGACTGGATCCCAGGACCCTGAGATGAAGGCAGACCCAAGCTGAAGGCAGAGGCTTTAACCCATTGAGCCACTCAGGTACCCCTAAAATCATATCATTGACTATGCATATATGAAGAAAGTAACTGTTTTGCATTTCATGTCTAAGAAATAAAGTATTAGTTGTGATGGCACTCATTATTAGAGCTTGAAGTATACTCAAGAAGTTTATTAGTAGAATTTTATTTTATTTCTTTACATTCACTTCTGGGAAATTTATCAGAATCTTCTAAATCAATAGCCAAAATTATTCAATACTTTAAGGGCACACCATCAATGTAGGACTATCAAATCTCTTGTAGAGATCAACCTATAGAGTCAACCCATAGTCTCAATTAAATGTTTGCAATTAAAAGAACAAATTAGGCACACCTGGGTGACTCAATCAGGTAAGCCTGCAACTCTTGGTTTTGCTCAGGTCGGAATCTCATGGGCGGTGTGATTGAGCCCCACATCAGCCTCTGCACTCAGTGGGGAGTCTGCTTGATATTTTCTCCTCTCCCTCTGCTCCTCCCCAACCAAAACAAACAAACAAACAAACAAACAAATAAATAAATCTTTTAAAAAACTAAAAGAACACATTAATCTCAATTTTTCCATATGCTGCAAAAAACTCACATGAGAAAGTAAATATTATTTATTCTTTAGAAAATACACACTGATCTTATCTAGTATGTCTGTGACTACAGTTTCAGGTGGCAGTGTAACCATTTCTTACTTGTTACCACTTTATAACATTTGCCAATAAGTGGGTAATTTACTAGTAAGGGTTTGAATAAAGGCCTCATCCTTTCCTTCAGAGGTGACAATCCCAGGCAGAATACAGAACTAGCAAAAAGGGCATTACTCGGTTCAGAAAAGAGAAGTACAGATTATCAAAATTTTAATTATAAGTTCTAAACTTAAATCTAAGGAGGTTGAATATAGACAAGTGGAACTTGTAGAAAAGACTACTCAGAACAAAAGGCCTGGGTCCGAATTATGCCCAAAGACAGATCTCCCCCATAAAGTAGGACCAGATACAGTTTGGGCAGCTGCAAAGTAAACTGCAGGTGACCCATAAGACAAAGGTGATTATGGGCGAAGTAGAAGTTATTCTTGTGAGGTGGTCACAAACTCCAATATGCTGAGAATTTTTTCTAGGACCAAATTGAAGAATATGCTTGATTCAAACACAGAAATTCTAGGAAAGGAACAGATAGTAAACCCATGAGTTGCTCTCTCTCTCTATCTCTCTCTTTAAGTATTTTATTTATTTATTTGAGAGAGAAAGAGAGTGAGCTGGAAGGAAAGGGAAAAGGAGAGAGAATGTGAGGCAGACTCCACACTGAGCGCAGAGCCCAATGTGAGACTCAGTCTCATGACCAAGAGATTATGACCTGCACTGAAACCCAGAGTCAGCTGCTTAACTGACTGAGCCACCCAGACGCCCAAGTTACTCTCTCTTTTTGAGATAAGGATTTCCATTCTCCAGAATTTCAATCTGTTAAGTAGCCACTCTTAAAATTCTGCCTTATTGATGTCTATTTCTTCGTATTTTTTCTACTTTGTTTCACTTACTCCTTTACTTGATGTCATACTAATTTTTTCTTCCAGATCCTTAACAATGCATTTCCTGGGGCTTTCTTCCTTCATTTTGTCTTTACTGATCTCAGGCTTTGCATCTGCTCTAGTTTGATCATTACTCTATGTAGATTTCTCCCAATTACACACACTTGGACTTCTTTTTCCAAGTTCTATACTTGAATTTGTTACTTACTGGATACTTCCAACTATATATTCTATTGGTTTCTAGAACTCTAATGTTTGGCACTGATTTTGAATAAATTAATAGATATATAAAGTCATGCACATTTTTCCCTCTATACCTTAATTTTGCTCACTTTATTCCCACCCATATCTACTGACCTATCTATTTAAACCTTAATTGTGAAATGAGGTTGCAAAGTGCCCTCAAGTATTCTCTTTTCATAGCTTTCACTTTATGCAATAGGATTACTCTCTTCAAGAGATGGTGACATTTTCCCATTCCCATTGCCTACACTATAGGTCCTAGAGGATAAAGTTTAAAATTCTTCAGTTTGAATTACAGTTTATGTTGTGGAATTAAGTCTTGTGCTTTTCTGCCTGAGAAACTTTGTCCATGCTTTTCTTTCCCCTTAAAAATCTTTTCTTCATTTGTACTTCTCAGTGTGTTACCAAATACCAAGCCTCTCTTTCAAAGGCTGCCTTGTTTATGAAGGGTTTTCTACCCTTATATCTACATATACTATTCTCTTCTCTTAATGTTTTCCTCTTTTAAGACATTTATCACAGTCTGCCTTTTTTCCATGACGATTTGTGTACCTACTTTATACACTTGACTCAACACATGTGCCTTATTTTTTTCTGTCACAAACGCCTGAAGTGCACTGTGTTTATCCCTCTTACCTTTGTTACACTTCATACATCCATTGTTATCTCAACTTTGTAATAAATAGACTATTTAGATCACACACTCCATCTATTTGTTTACATAGATTGATCTGTCTCCCACTCTTCCTCATTTTAACTGATGAATAGAGACCATGTTTGTAGGTGTCTTGTGTAAAGATGCTTTTCTACTCTTCAAAAAGAGTATTTAAGAACAGACGTGCACAAAGTGTTGCTATTTATTCAGCATGAAAGTAGAAGCAGAAGGATCCTATTAGCTTGAAACTAAAAGTTGATAGATATGAGCACTGAAGCCCAAAACAGCAACAACAAAAAAGTATGACAGAATTATCTTTCTTTGTGATGTGGTTTTGAATAAATTGCTTCACCAGGAATGCAACTTTCCCTAATCTAAGTCAGTCTGTTATGTTCAGAAACCACTGCCTGAAAACCATTACACCATGGAAACTTACTGATTCACAACAATAAGTATAGCCACCTTATATTTATACAGCACTTGCCTTTTTTCAAAGCATTTTCTCAGCTATTGTCCCTTCTCAGCCTCCTAACAACCCTGCCATTATGAATATGGCACACATAGTAGCAAATTCATTGTAGCTACGTGCATTTGTTTCACATCCCACATTAATGTGCTCCATTACAAACACATTAATTATGTAAGAAAATATATTGCCTCTGATGCCTCTATGGGAGAAATCTATGGCCATTTAAAAATTAAGGTATGGTTGCTCTGAAGACCAATACATTCAATAAGCAGGTGTTCTCAATTCTGGTAATTAGGCTTCAAAAGACACTATGTAAAGTGAGGTGCCATGTATGTATCTAGCCACGAGTATACACTATCCTTTTGAATTCTGCTGGTACTTTTTGCATTTTCAAAGACTAAGATTTGATTTTAACATATAATGTGAACCCCATCTTAGGGATTCCAGGACCATTACAGGTTACTAAAGAAAAGACTTATACAGCCCTCTAGTGTTCCAAAGCCAGAGACCCCCAGCAGAAAATCCATTCAAACGTGGCAAAACTCATCCCCTCACCCACCTCCTTTAACGCAGAATCACTGCTGACAATACCACTGCTAGGAGCACATATTATTTAAACTACTGAAATTATAGCGTTGGCAGTGGGAACTGAGCTGTTCTCACATCACTAGGGAAAGAGCGCTGAGCACATGACAGCTTAGAAACTGCCTTCATGGGGGAAAATGTTCAGATAAATCAATTTTCTGCAGAAAAAAAGGAAAAAAAATTAATTTGCTGTGTACTTATTTAAACAGCTGACTGAAGAGTTTATTATGCTTGATTGCAGGCCTTCAGCAATGAGTATTGCTTCTTTCTCCTTCTCTCCCTCTCTCCCAGTGAATTCCCATCGACAGAGCCTACAGCGATACTCTCAGAAATCATATAAAACCTGACATTGCTAAAAAATTAACCTCAAAAAGGTGTCTTCGGGTGTTGTCTTTCCAATCAAATTTTAATAGACAACTGTAAGCTGAGAGCTCATTCTTTATACCCTGATCACTAAGCCAGATTCACAAGCTGTCCCTGGTCTGCAGATGGAGCTGTTGACAAAACAGTACTATCCACTTGAGAAAAAGCAGGATACCGACAAGTTTTATCTAATGTTTCTTTCCTCTTTTTTTTTTTTTTATTTTGTTTTACGGATTATGCCTCAAGACATATCCTAAGTATTATATTTTCAATTAAAATAAATCTATCCTGGGGCGCCTGGGTGGCTCAGTCGTTAAGCGTCTGCCTTCGGCTCAGGTCATGATCTCAGGGTCCTGGGGTCGAGCCCCGCATCCAGCTCCCTGCTCTGCGGGAAGCCTGCTTCTCCCGCTACCATTCCCTCTGCTTGTGTTCCCTCTCTTGCTGTGTTTCTCTCTGCCAAATAAATAAAATCTTAAAAAAAAAATTTTTTTAATAAAAATAAAAAAGGGGGCACCTGGGTGGTTCAGTGGGTTAAAGCCTCTGCCTTCAGCTCAGGTCATGATCTCAGGGTCCGGGATCAAGCCCTGCATCGGGCTCTCTGCTCAGCAGGGAGCCTGCTTCCTCCTCTCTCTCTGCCTGCCTTTCTGCCTACTTGTGATCTCTCTCCCTGTCAAATAAATAAATAAAATCTTAAAAATAAATAAATAAATAAATAAATCTATCCTTTGAAAATTAAAAACAGCTTCAAAATTGGGTGAGCATTATCTTGTTACAGAATTGGAACATGTAAAACCTCCATCAATAAAAATAGAGATACACGCCAGTGAAAAGTGATGCAAGTACATGGAGAGACAATGTGATATAAGAAATGATAGTGTAGAAATAGACTCTGTGTATCATTCCCTTCTTAGCGGGAGCTTAGAACATAACGCACTAAGTTATTTAACGTTTAGTATTCAAACACTACTTTCTGTGAGGGAATACATATTTTTTTTTTTTAATCAAATACTCCACCATCACATTATTGCAGGCAGGTGACATAGTTGTTTAAGAAAACCTAAGCAGGGAATAGATGAATATAGAACTATCTAATTTTAAAACTGGAAGGAACTTTGGTGATAATCCAGACAAAATCTGTTATGTTTTTAGAGTTACAAGAGATGTTTGGAATCGTTCGTTTCTTCTTTCAAAGAACACAAACGTAACTCATGTGAATGGTTACATTTGGTCGGTATTACGATGAAAGAATCATCTAAACCATCTCCTGCTTTTAAGAATTGCACAGTTACAGTCTGTAACAGACACATCAAAAGCTTTAGGATTGTGTAGAGGGCTGTGGAGATGGAGAGGAAACTCTAACCATTAGTACTCTGGTCTATCAGAAAGGCAATTTAAAAAGTCAGTTAAGCTGAAGTTTTAAGGTCACCTAGGAAAATTTCATTATTTTCCGGAAGTGGAAACTGACTTGACAAAACACCACGTCTGATAGGTGTCAAAATCAGGGTCAGAAACGAGCTTTCCCTGTTTTCCTTCCTGAATTCTTTCAACAACAAAACACGTTTCTAGGTGAAGTATGTATTAGTATCTCTCAGAAGGAATTAAAGAGTCCTAGTGAATAATAGCCTAATAACAAAGGCTAGCACACAAGCAAAGCATATGCTCTCAACTAGGAACCTCATGAACTCTATCAGGAATCTCAGGGATTTAGTCCTGAGACATATCGCACCAAGGTTTTTTAAAATTATTAGCACTCTTCTGAAGTTTTAAACTGATTTTACCCAAATTTTAATACTTTTCAACTGCTGCGTAATTACTGACTTAACTAAAATAACAGAACGCTGAATTCCTGTCATTATGGGATGCTGAAAGTGCTCTAAGAATTAACACCTGGTCCAGTGTATTGTCAAACACCTGTCCTCTTATGTTTTGTTGCTGTAGGATTAAAAAAAAACAAAACTATATCTGATGTTTCCTGATTATTTTAACTTTTTATGTGATAAGCAATATAAACTTACTTAAACATAGATGCTTTTGCATCTGAAAATTACTATAATATCTGTCTTGATATCTCAGGGGAAAAATAAACTTAATCACTATAATCACCATCGGGAAAATAAACCCACATATTCTATACTCATTGAAATTAGAGTTCTTTAGAAAAGAACGAGAATAAGAAAAAGATAACACACATTATCTTAGTAAAAATGTGTCCTGTGCCATAAAATGCTAAAAATATGATAATGGTATGTTTTCAAATTTCTTATTAAAGTCATAATATTTGAAATAATGGTCAATATCTTTATTTTTTATCTCCAAATGTTTTGTCATCTTTAGTTTCACTGAAAACTTGGCATATTTTAAAATAAGAGTGAGTGGGGTGCCTGGGTGGCTCAGTGGGTTAAAGCCTCTGCCTTTGGCTCAGGTCATGGTCTCAGGGTCCTGGGATCTAGCCCCACATCGGGCTCTCTGCTCAGCCGGGAGCCTGTTTCCCTCTCTTCTGCCTGCCTCTCTGCCTACTTGTGATCTCTCTCTCTCTCTCTCTCTCTCTGTCAAATAAATAAATAAAATCTTTAAAAAAATAAAATAAATAAAATAAGAGTGAGCATTTTCACTTGTGAAGGCAGAGAAGGAAGGATGTTGTGGCACCTGCTTAAAACCGGGCAATGTTTGATACACATAAAAAATGAACTTTTAAAAATCTAGATTCCATCATTCATCCAAAGTTTTTAGCTAGGCCATCTTGAGTCTTGGGCATTGGGCTTTTGAATTTCTATTTAAAACCTTACTAACTGAACATAATAATAATTAATCAAAAATAAAATAAAATACCATTTAGAAAAAATAAAATAGAACTTTACTTTTAATGTATAAATCAATGACGAATAGCTTAGATGATGTCCATGTTACAGCAAAGTTTCTTTGATAGAAGCCTCCTTATGGCCTGGAGTAATGTTATCAATCTTCAATTCACCTTCTAAATTATAATTCTGAATGAGAAACCGGTCTTGAAAGAAACTTAAAGCTATAGCTTTCTCATCAATGTCTAACATGCTAGAATCCCAGAGAGAAAACATTTCCTTGATCATAATGTATAAATTGCTAAAATTTAAAGGAAAACTTCTAATTTTGGAGGATCGAAAGAATCACACTCAGCTTTGAAGACCTTAACATAATTCAGTGTTCTTCATCTCCAGTAAGAAGTGTTGAGATGTAATAATATAATTATGTTCACTCTACAAGTATTGAGTAAAGTCCATATGCTAGGCATTAAGAGAAATAATATTCCTAGATTTTATTTCTATTTTTTAAAAGATTTTATTTATTTATTTGTTAGAGAGAGTGAGCACACAGGCAGGGGGTGCAGCAGACAAAGGGGGAAGCAGGTTTCCTACTGAGCAAGGAGCCTAATATGGGACTCCATCCCAGGACGCTGGGGTCATGATCTGAGCTGAAGGCAGATACTTAACCAACTGTGCCACCTGGCATTCCTTATTTCTGTTTTCTAAGATATTTAGTACCAATCCCAAGGCAGCCATGGTATTTGAGAGCATCCACAGAAACCCATACTAATACATAACCATCTATTTACACATTATGTTTTGATTCAGTGTAAGATATCATATAGTATTTTACACAAATACTCTTGGTTATGGTATAACAATATAACTTAGATATTACAGTCATTTCAATTACATTTAGAATTATCTTTAATTTTTACTATAAATCCAAACATTGCATTGTGTAGAGATACATTGGTGAAATAATTATAATTTCTAATAAAAAAGAATAGCATTTTGTATAATAATCTATCACGAGAGAGTCATCAACACGGTACTTGTCTTAGGTACAGTAGGTGATATGAATAAGTAATCAATTATTTGATGAGAACTGTAAAATATGTCTATAGTACAAGGAACTAAATAAAAAACATGGAGCTTAGTATGAGTGTACACTAACAATACCTATTATGAGACTTCAAAAAAAATCAAGCTCTCTGTGGTGGAATTACATAAGGTTTAGAGAATATTTAGGATAGTGTGTTATCCTGTGCATTCATCTAGATAGCAGAAGACATAAATTCTAATTCAGGTTCTATATTAACTATGCCATCTTGTCAAAATGTTTTACTCTTTGTAAACATTAATTTCCTCATATGTAATTGGAATAACATTTTTTGCCTGTATCACAGAGTTGTGGCATTATACTTATTTTCATAAACTTTGAATAGTTTGAAATTGTCAAGCCTCAAATACATATTGATTATAAATCATTTCTTAGATTCTGCTATCTTTTTCAGTAAGCTTTGAAAATTATTATACTAAGAACAAAATAGTTTTGTCTAAGATTCTTACAGAACCCCAGACAAGAATAGAAGGTACAAGGGATTTATAAGGAGCCATATATCATTGGGACTTGCATAGTAACCACCAATAAATACTGGGTGACAAAATTAACTATTATTATTTATTTATAATTAATGATTTTACTAAAGCCATTATTTTTTAAGTTAGAAACATCAGTATGTTTCCTGAGATTACTTTTTATGGACAATTTGCCAATTGTTTCCATATCCAAATGCCCTAGAATTTGTCAGCTGTTTTCCCAATAACAAATTTATTTTGACAGGCTTTATATTTTTCCACATTGTATATAGACTGGTCAAACTGTGTCCTCTTAAACAGAAATATGTTATATAGCCACATGAAAAATGACAAATATGTCATTAGGTATAGCTAGTTAATTAGTCCAAATATCAGTAGCATGAAGTGGAGTGGTAGATAAGATATTCAGCCTCCATCTGTGAGATGTTTTTGCATGGCAAATGGCAATATTCCAGTTAACAGTTTTGTTAGAGAGATTATAACACAATGACATGTCTCCAGCCACACATTATCTCACAAACATTGTGAAATACACAAGAAATAAAAAGGAAATGAAGGTGAAATTTGCAGGTGGCTTTTAGCAGCCTAGCTGGTTTAGAGTATAGGACACTGCCATAGGACATCCCAGCTGAGAAATCCAGTTAATGTCCTGTTGTTTTAAAAATGTTTTTATACCGTCAGTTGAAAATATTCTATAAATGCAAAAAGTCATCTGTGGGTGACATTGTAACCCAAACCTGGAAGGATCTTATCTGAATTCCTATAATGGATGTCTGTAATAAAAGCTTGTATATAATGTGATTTCAAGAAATGCATTACCAAAGCATAAACACCTTGCTCATAGTGGCTGTGCACAGCATTGGCCTAAGGGGCTGTCAGATGATCAACATAAACCAAAATATCAGAAAACAACTGTGGGGGTTTCAGGCGAGTTAATTTATAAGGCAGTTAAGGGAAAGACATTATCACACAACTAAAGTTGCATTTACTTCTCAGGAGAGTATTTTGGTTTATATTGATTGCATCAGGGACCCCCTCAGGTGATATCGGGCATTAATTTGTGGTTACTCTCACACAAATGCACCAGGAGGTTAAAAAATATGGCCCATATAGGGAAAAACATCATTGTAAAAATTTGTAGTTGTTGTCTGTTAACTGGTTATTTTAAACACATTTTATAGACGATATCAGAGTAAAAGTAAATAGCCAAATGTAATATATATTATATCATAGATTTTAAAAACTTCTCTCTTTTAAAGGTTTTTTTTTTCATTTATCTTTGCATATCTAGCAATTTAGACAATACCAGGCACACTGCAGGTGGTCAATAATATTTGCTGAATTAAATATATGAACATTTCTTAAAAATACACAGTCAACATTTAGGAAAATACTTTAATCATTAATTGTGTTATATTAACACCAGTTTAAACCTGAGGATCAAAATATGTGAGGTCTGGTTTCTGTCACTAAATCTGAGATTTAAATCCTAAATATAACCTATTTTTAATCTAGATTCTTCCAGCAATTGATTCAATGAAATCTGACTCTCATATCCCCAAGTCAGGAGGATATTTAAAAATAAATCTCAATAACCATGATTCACATGATATGACTTGAGCACATATAACACAATCATGCTTTCTCCTTCAGTAATTATTTTAGGTACACCAGTAAGTACTAGTAAGTTGATGGTAATTTGCTATGCTAGAAATAAATATAACATATATTACTATATAAGACAGATTGTTTCTTTAAGATTTGATTTACTTATCTGATAGAGAGAGAGCACAAGCAAGAGGAGCAGCATGGCAGAGGGAAAGGGACAACTAGGTTCCCTGCTGGGCAGAGAACCCAGTGGAGGGCTTGATCCCAGGACCCTGGAATCTCAACCTGAGCCGAAGGCAGACGCTTAATAGACTGAGCTACCAAGGTGCCCCTATAAGACAGGTTTCGAAACCAGCTTTGGACACTGTGCTGGTTATTAAGCAATTGCCTTTCCATCCAAATCTACTCCTTCTGTCTCTATGAGACAGAAGCTGAACTCTGCAAACTGCATTACTTTTCTGCCCCCTGGCTCTCTGGTAGGTTCTGCCAGGATGGGACACTAGCTGAGTGGAAGGGAGGAGGAGGACCTGCTGCCAGGCTGGTGTACACAGGAGGGCCCCCTTGAATATACAACCCATATCTTTTAGCAGAGACAGTTCCTGTCAGTTCCTGACAGCACAACCTAAGCAAAGGTCCATTATCCAGGTGGTAGTGTTGGTTCTAAATTGCAATTCATTTCAGATTCTAGCTCTTTTCCACACTTCCAGACCCGTCATGACTCAGAAGATGTACCACTAGTGCCAACTTTTTAAAATCCAAATTCCATAGGCGCATCACCTGAGCTACTGGGGTCTGGATTCTATCTCTATGGAACTTGATCTTGATTCATAAGCTCTTGAGAGATCAGCACTAGCCAGGCAGGCCCCTCTGCTCAAAGATCTGGTCTCAGTAGGATAGGGTACCTGCTCCAAGTTCCTGGTTTCCAGACAACCCCTTCCCTTTACTCTCTTGTCCTAAGGATCCTAACCATTTCCAGCCGTTACTACTTCAATTTCCATTCAGTGTGCCCACTTTGTCATTTTAGTTAACTTTTTGACTATATTAAAAAATTGAAATAAACAACAGAATTTGTTTTCCTAATTTCATCCTGGCTGACACAAGTACTTTTAAAATCTTATTTATTTATTTTTTAAGTAATGTTTTAAAAGATTTTATTTATTTATTCATTTGAGAGAGTGCAAGTGAGAGAGCACAGCAGGGTAAGGGGGCAGGCAGCAGAGGGAGAGGGAGAACCAGGCTACCCATTGAACATCGAGCAACTCGATCCCAGGACCCTGAAATCATGACCTGAGCCAAAGGCAGACACACAACCAACTGAACTACCCAGAGGCCCCAACACAAGTCCTTTTAAAAAAGAAAAAAGAAAAAATTTATTTATTTGAGAGAGAAAAGGGGGTGGTTGGGGCAAACAGAGATGGCGAGAGAATCTCAAGCAGACTCTGGTCTCAGCGTGGAGCCAATGGACGTGGGGCTCCATCCCGCAACCCATGAGATCATGACCTGTGCCAAGACCAAGAGTCAGACCTTAACTGACTCAGCCTCCCACGTGCCACACAAGTACATTTTTTTAAAATCTTAGTCCCATACAAATCTTTTATTAATGAATTGATTGAACTGTAAACACAAAAATAGGCATGTCAGTTTTAATGTCTCTGAGTTTGAATGTGAGATTAAATGCAGTTTACATATTAGTTTAATTATGAGGAGATTATATTTGTTGTATTGTACAGCCATCTCAAAATTTTCAATAAGTAGTTAAATATTAAAATTTACATTTGTGAATATATATTAAAAAGCAATTAGAACATAATTTTCTTTGCATTATCATGCATTATCTTTGCATTTATCATGACACAGAAAATATGGACATGATGAGTAAACAATAAATTTAGCTAGTTATCCATCTCGATTTTTTATATCTTTATTATGTTGGAAATTACATAAACTCATGAATTATGTTTGTATGGTGATTAAAAAGCAGAAAATTATGCACTGATTAAAACTTACTGGTAATTAGAATTATGCTACAGGTGATATGTGAATCTGGTGGCTTTTTAAAATAATTTTCTGTGACTATATCACACTAAAAAAAGGAGATATAATTTTCACTTGTACTAAATTAACGATTGCTGAAATTTTATTTTATAATAATTCAATACTTCAGTAATCATTGGTGTGCTTTTCTGATAATTTTTAATCTTTCTATAGAAAATATGACAGAAATATTAATCTGTCCTTTTGCTTTGTGCCATCACCTATTTTAGAAAAGAGATAAGGTAACACATCTTATAATAATTTCTACATTCATAGCCATGCCAGGCAAAATGACTATTCTCTCACTTTTCTGTAAAGAAAAAGTATTCCTCATTCTATTCACTGGTTGTTCTACAATACGTATCTTAGTTTATGTCTACACAAACCATCATTCTTGTTGAGCAATGTAACTGACTTATGAATCGCAAAATTGGATCATTCTGGGAAGAAGGTTCGATTAATGGTATGCTGCTACGTAACTTCACTTTCGTGCCATCAAATGTTTGTAGTCACATTTTATTTGTTTGTTTGTTTGTTTGTTTGTTTTTACCTCGAATATGTCGACCAAAACTGATCTATTGGAATCCTCCATTTCTGACTTTGAAGGAGACACTTTGCTAGTTGTCCCTGCAGGTAGGACCTGTTGGGCTAAGAACTGCCAGTTAGCTAGGATCTAGCCATGGATGGAACAGGCTAAAGATTCATGGACTGAACAAAAGTTGTAATAAGACTACGCACAAGTTTGAAAGCTAGGTTTTGTCTTTGTTTGGCAACTTTGGCCAAGTCAAAACTCTTCCGGTCTTAGGTTCTTCATTTGTGAAACAAAGATTGACTCAAGGGATCAGAAGTGGCATCATTAGAGCCAACAGAGAAGAGACTGACTCTCAGATCTACTACTCATTAGCTAGGTGGTTTTGAAGAACCTATTGAAGAACCTCCTTGAGTGTCAATTTCTTTATCAATGAAATAGGTATTGTGGATTCATTGTAGCAATAGTTAAACAGTTCCATTTACATATAGGCCCTTTACAACCTGAGATTTCTTCTATCTCAAAATTCTATAACCACTAGAGGTTTTAAATTATTTCTTTTCTATAGTTTCTCTTCTAATCATTGGTTGTTAAATCCATCCTGCAAGGTTTTAAAGTGCCCTAGGGTATTTATCTTTTAAAAATATGTTCATTAAACAAGGAGAAATTATAAGTGTTTAAGCTATTTTCTTGGAAATCACAAATAATGTAATAAAATTTGAAGACACTAATACTAGTCATCCTCATGCACGATTTCATAAATTATTTTCTAAAAGTTACCCCCCAAAAATGCCCAAACTGAGGGAAAGTAATGCAGATAAATAGTAATCCTCTTCACAGCCTGCCATGTAAACCAATATTAGAGAGCAGAGCCACAGCAGAAGAGAGAGGGGATGGGCTCTCACAGAGGTAAAGAGAAATTGTAGTATACAAAGTTTCATGGTGGGAGCATTATTTATAAAACTATATACCACAATATTTAATATCTCTCTGATGATATGTGGAAGAATTCAGATAAGAGAATGAAGATCATTTTTAATTTAAGATTTTTTTAAAACAAGCTTTCTCAACAGCAGCATTATTGACATTCTGGACGAGTTAATGCTTTGCTGATGGGGAAGGGTGCTGTCTTGTATTTGGTGGGCTGTTTAGCAGGATCCCTGGCTTCAATCCACTAGATGCCAGTTGCACTATCACTTCTGGTCGAGAAAATAAGAAACATTGCTGTAGTATGATGGTTTCCCAACAAAAAACTGAACGTAGAATTATCTGATCCAACAATTTCATTTCTGGGTATATACCCAAAATAACTGAAAGCAGAGGCTCAAGTAGGTATTTATATACCAATGTACGTAGCAACATTATTCACAATAGCCAAAAGCTAGAAGCAACAAAAAGTCCGGATGTGGTATAAATGTGCAACAGAATATTATCTAATCTCAAAAAGGAATGAAATTCTAATGCACACTACAGCATGGAGGAGCCTTGAAAACACCATGCTAAGTGAAAGAGGATTGATGCTGAAGGACAAATATTGTGATATCACTGATGTGTGAAAACTGATACATGAGGTACCTAGGGTAGTCAAATTCATAGAAACAGAAGATAGAATGGCGGTTGCCAGGGTCTGTGGGAGGGATGAATGGGAGGTTATTGTTAAATGGGTACAGAGTTTCCACTCAGGAAGATGAAAAAATGCTCAGGATAGATGGTGGTGACGGTGGTGAAAGGCAGATACTTGGTGTCACTGGACTGTATGCTTAAAATGGCAAACTTGATGTGACGTATGCTTTGCCACAATGAAAAGAAATGTATTGAGACATTGTCAGACGTTCCCCAGGGGGTGGGCAGCAGGGACAAAAATCACCAATGTCTGGGTACCACTGCGTTAAAAAACATAATTTGCATTTACAGTTCTTTAATCGTTAAGCAATCATTTTTTTTTCATGTAATGCTAGTGCTCTTTCACATTTCAAATTCCTGTCTTAAAAGGAAAACATTTTCTCCAGTTTTAACGGATTAATACTACTTTTCTTGCAAGCCCATTTTTAATCTGAAACCATCTCCGTTTTTAAACGAGTCTTTCCTTAGTACAACAGAAAGTGATTGTCTAAAGACCAGCAAATACAGGACACATCACTGAACACCCCGGCTGAATGGCATGTCTGATATGTAGTGGGCTGAATGGTGGTCCCCAAAACTCTATGTCAATGTCCTAATCCCTGGAATGTGAATTTAGAAAACAAGGGTCTTTGCACATAAAGTTAAAATAAAGATCTTTAGATGAGATCATCTTGTAATATCCAGGTGGGCCCTAAGTGTAGTGACAAGTGTCCTTAGAGGAGACACACAGAGGGAGGACATTGGTGTGATGATGACAGAGGCTGAGATTGGAATGGATGCCACCACAATCCAAGGAAAGCCCAGTGTGGCTGTAGCCACCAGAAACCAGGAGAAAGGCATGGAAGCGATGACGATCTAGAGCCTCCTGAGAGCACGCAGTCTTGCCAACACCTTGAATTTAGACTTTTGACCTCCGAATTGTGAGAGAATAAGTTGCTGTTATTGAAGCCACCCAACTTTTGGTAATTTGCGATAGCAGTCACGGAAAGCTAATATAAAAAGCAGTTACAATTTGCATTTAGAAACACTATCCTCACTCTTCTCTAAAGCAAGGGACGGGGTGGCTGGGTGATGGATCCTGGGGAGGTTATGTGCTATGGTGAGAAAAAAGAATAAATTAAAAAGAAAATAAATTTTAAATATTAAAATAAATAAATAAAGCAGGATTTCAAATACATAACCACATTTCAACCCTCATGTTGATAGGAGAGACCGTGCTAGGCTCTGTTTTTCTTTTAAGGGGTGCTGTTCTATTGTGTGTCTATTGTGACCCAACACTAACAGCATCATATTGCATTGTCTACAACGGTCCTAAACATGTTCGTTTAGAGACGTCAGAAATATGCAAGAGAAGGTGCCTGCCCCCGTTCTGGGCTGTTAGGGCCGTTTGACTGTGATACAGGAAGCTAGTTAACATGCACGTCCTGCAGCAGACCCCGGCACCTGTATCGCAGGCACTAATCAAAGTGCTCCTTCATGGGGTGAAAGAATCGCTATTTGTAATGCAATAATTAGGCTGGGTGGAAAGGCCTGTAAAGTAAATCAATCTAGTCTGCTCTTGAGATCTGACTCCATTCTCTTGGCAGATTGTTAACATAATGAGACAGAAGCCTACAAGAAGTCCTAGAGAAAAAAAAAAAAGAAAGAAAAAAAAATAAATAAACCCGGTGTCATTCCTTTCCCTCCTTCCTTTAATTTTACAAAGGTTTCTCAGAACATAGCCGAGATTAAAACTCATATAAGCCGCTGATAAAACAAGGGATTCTAAGCTTCCCAAAAAGTTATGAAAGGATGAGCTGGTATGCAGTAGCAGTCTGAACCCATTATTCACAACTTCTGAGTTGTCTCAGTGCAAGCTCTCAAAAGAACACAAGAATTCCCAGTAAGTAATTACAGTTGAGGGAAAAACAGGGAAGAACACCCAAAGGCCAGCTGGAAAATGGTGGCTGGATTAATCTCGAGTTCAACCAAAGGAAACAAATTAAGTGCTCTTTATAAATGAGGAGGAGACTTTCAAAAGCAAACTTATTTGTTCTGTCAAACGGGCTGAACGGAAAAAAGTGCTGACCTACTCCAACAATAAGCTGTTTTCCTATATACAGCAAGATTCACATACAGTCATTTCAAAACGTGTCAAAGGAAATAATTTTCACACTTCAACAAATTATTTTCTATCCTCTCCATGCTTTGAAATCTTCTTTCTACAAATTCTACTACGTATTTCTTTTCCTTTTCTTAGCATAAGGAATTAAATTAGACTCCCCTTTTCCTCTACCTATATTTCACTGAATTCTAATTCTTGTTAGTTTTTGTCTGGAATAAACAAACATACACCCTACACACAGAAGTAAAACATAGAGATATTTGCACTCCTTCACTTGCATCAGACTGATATGTTTATGTAAAGGCTTTGGATATCTTGAAATGAGGAACAGTATCAGACTCGGGCAGTGAGACTTTTCAGATAGAATTGTGCCTCATGCTTTCTCTCTGATCATACTTCTGCAACATTGCTGCTGTGAACAAAAGTACTATATGTCCATCTCTCTCTCTCTCTCTCTCTCTATATATATATATATGCCAATATTTCTGTGTATACATATATACATATACATATATACCTACAAAGGTTTATATATGTATGTGTGTTTCTACATTTTGTTGAGGCTCAGCCTACCCAATGCTTGAGATTAATTCAACAGAAAGTTAAGAAACCATAAAATTCCTAATTTATCATGATTGTCTTTTTGCTTGGCCTGATATTTATTTATGTGCAGAATGAATCCACATTTTTTATTTTATTTTTTTTTAAAGATTTTATTTATTTAGACATTGAGAGAGAGAGCACAAGTAGGCAGAGAGGCAGGCAGAGAAAGACGGCGAAGCAGGCTTCCTGCTGAGCAGAGAGGCCAAAGCCTAGGCTGGATCCCAGGACCCTAAGATCATGACCTGAGCCTGAGCCGAAGGCAGAGGCTTTAACCCACTGAGCCAGACAGGCACCCCAAAACCACATTTTTTTAAAGGGCAGGTTCAGAAGCCTTTATCAATAACTGAGTTTACTCCTGTTGGTTTCGTTCATCTATTTTACCACTAACAAGATAATTTTTTGTGCTTTCGCAAGATGAATTTAATTCATCTGATATTCTGTTAAGGCGTGGTAAGAATTAAAAGTATAGTAAAGAAAACAGCAAAGTTTTCGTTTAGTGCTGGTTAATTATATGCCCAATACCACGCACATTTTCTAAATTAATCCTGACAATGTCGATTTCTGTGATACAGACATTGTTATTTGCTTTTTTTTTTGAGTGAAGAATTTGAAGTCTACCAAAATGAAAAACTTGCCCAAAGTCAGGAGTCTAGGAAAAGCATAGGTACGGAGATCTGATTCTAAAGCACATGGCCTTACCTGGAAACACTTCCTGTCCAGAGAACTTACTCATTTCTACTCTTTTTTCGCTTATGTTTCATTTCAAATAACAACATAGGACACTGACTCATGCAGAGTGTGATGACACAAAGTTTAATTTTCCTGATTTACTTGAATATGTACTTCAAGAAATGAACACATATTTGAAAAAAAACTTTGCAAGAGAGAACATTTGAAAATTATGATGCAGTAAAGATACTTAAATTATATTTTAGCACTAACATTTCTATCTCTAAAGGTATTAAAAGGAAACTAAAAAATAAAAAATCCTTTCAAAGCATGGATTTTAAGTTTTAGAAAACACGTATACTAATGTACTGTTAATAAAGGACATATGAATCAGAACATTCCAAATGATAATGATAAGGCTTGGAGTGTTCCAAGGAAAAACATAAATTTGTAATATATGTCATGTAAATTTTATTTGAATGTTTCAACCCCAATAGCAGCACTATCATAATTGAATGAGACACCCAGTGATAGAAAAATGAATCAATTTTGAAAAATAAAATGCCAAAATATAACATATATGTGTAGGTGTATATGTATGTATATATATATATGCATGTATGTATAAGTATATGTACATATGTAAGTGTGGTTTTTTCAAGATAAATTTGGAATAAACAATGAAATTATACATTGAATAAATATTTACACAGTGAAGTTACTATTGTTAGGGAAATTGTTCTAAAATAAATACCAATAGAGATTGCCCAGAGTTTTAATACTTCAGTTTACTACTATCATGCAATAATTATATAATGCAAGAATTATTGCAAGAATATAATTCTATTCAATGCTTACACTTGACCCAATTACTTCCTTCTAGGAATCGCCCTTCCCTCTCTTGCTCATACAAGCAATACCACAAATAACTCTCTGGCTTTGACTCTGCATTAATATAATGGATTATATTGCTTTGTTTATATAATTAATTGAGCAGAGTGATAGGATTTGAATAATTGGCCTAATGAACAACAGTTATATGCCAAGATAGATCAAGCTTTGTGTTAAAGACCTCAAACAATCATATTCAACTCTCTTGGTGTTGCTCACCTTTGGATCCAGAAGAGGAGGTAAAATTAAGAAATCATTTGCTTTTTCAAGATATTCTATGTGCATCTGATAGACAAATACATTAATTAAAATTAAAGATTTTTCTATTTAGTAAAATATTTATAGCCTTACATTCTTATTCATTGATGTTGATTTAGTCCACAAAGAATAGAAAGTGATGAAATATATCTGCCCTAATTACTTTTTCTTTTAACAACACTAAAAATGCTTCGTTATACTTCATTACACTCATGGTGCACAGCTTAAAAATCATTTCTTCAGAATATTTCTGTACACTCAGGTAGGTAAGACATCTAAGAACACAACTTGGAGTAGATGCTTAGTTCTGATTAAAACACCAAGCTTGTTCATGAAATGAAACTTGATATATTCATTTATGAACAAAATAAAATTACTATACATTTAGGAAAAAATGATAGCTTCAATTTTGTAACATGCCTTCACTATAGTTAAAGCATAAACTGATGTCTTATATGTGACAGGCAGTTTAGTTGCCTGAGGCTTAGCTGATATAAGCCACAAGACTAGACATTTCTTAGGGCTGTTTTCTTTCTGTAACATTTCTGTCTTACACAGATAATTCATGTTTTATTAAGAGTCTAAATAAAAGCAAATTTAGTTGGATTTATCCTTTCCTAAATGTAAAATGTAAAACTGACAATAAAGTAAGCTCTGGCATTTGAAAAAACTAAAGTAAATGAAAACGGCAGTTGGAAAGAGGGAAGATTTCCAATTCATTTTTAAATTATAATAAATTACTATTATAGAACAAGAGAGAATGATGACAATGGAAATGATGTCATGAAAGAAAAAAAGACTAAGTATAACTTTTAGCAAAGGAAAATAAAATCACATTTCCATCATAATGGATACTGTATGAAAACATGCTCTAGAGGAACAATTCTCTACATGCTAATTTAGAAAATGCAAGTGACTCCATGCTGTACAGTAGATCTCTAGGACCTGTTCATCTTGTATGATTGAAACTTTATACACTTTGACTAGTATCTCCCCATTCCTCCTTTCTCCCAGTCCCTGGAAACCTCCATTTTACTCTCTGCTTCTGTGAGTTTGACTATTTTAGGTTCCTCCTATAAGTGGTACCAGGCTGCATTGGCTGGTGACAGATATGCTTATGGTACAGATTATGGTGATGGTTTCACGGATGCAAACTTGATCCTCAAGCTCGTCAAGTAGCATACATAAAGTATGTGCAGCTTTTTGCATGTCAATCATGCCTCAGTGGTGTGGTTAAAAAAAAAGAAAAAAGATAATGCAAGTGATAGGAAGCACCTAATCTGGGGTGCTTGGCTGGCTCAGTTTGTTGGGCATCTGACTCTTGGTTTCCACTCAGGTCATGATCTTACAACCCTGAAATCCATTCCCAGGTCAGGTTCTGTGCTCAGTGGGGAGTCTGCTTGAGTCTCTCTCTCTCCCTCTCCCTCTGTTCTTCTCTCCACCTGTGCTGCCTCTCTCTCTCTTTCTGAAATAAAAAAGTATATTTTTTAAAGATTTTATTTATTTATTTATTTATTTATTTATTTATTTATTTATTTAAGAGAGAGAGGGTGGGAGCAGCAGAGGGAGAGGGACAAGCAGACTCCACATTGAGCATGGAGCCCATGAGGGGCTGGATCCCACAACCCTGAAATCCTGAGCTGAGTGGAAATCAAGAGTCAGATGCTTAGCCGACTGAGCTACCCAGGTGCCCCCAACGAATAAGTATTAAAAAAAAAAGATAAAGCACTTAATGTGTTCATTTGTGTTCTATTTTGAGTTTCTTAAAATGTACTTTTCTTCATTTGGGCAAATATTATGTTGGTATTGAAATATTAGCTCACCAAAACCTATTGTCAATGCTAAACATTTAACTATTATTTTACAGTTTATAGCAATTTGTGTTCATGAATGTTAAATATAAAAACTTAGTTAAATTTGCAAATTTTATTTTATAATTTTTAATATCCCATTAAACCTGAAACTATAAAATATATACCTTTAATGAAAAGTCAGTTTTTCTAGAAATGCTTACAAAGGGTTAAATTTATTGTGATGGTTTGTACAATAAAGATTTTATGGAATAGGTAACTCAGTTCCTTCTGTTCGTGAAAATATATAAGGTTTCTTGGGATAATTTTATATCATAAGAATATTATACATAACACATGTACATATGAGGACATCATTTTCTAAAGTGAAGAACAAAGGCGAAGTATGTAGCATATAAACTGCTGCTATTGTAATAATGTTTATAGGAGACATGGGATAGATTGTTCTCCATACTGGCATTAATCAAATTTGGATGCTAGCACATTTCTCCAAGCTTAACTATATGTTGATTCAACGTGTTTGTTGCTTATGTTGACTTCCTCTTAAATTATACAGTTAGCTAGAGGAAAACAACAGATCGCCCAGTCCCTCATCACACCTAAATAAAGTTCACCTCATCTATCTTACAAGGAGAAGCTTGAAAGTGCCTGTGAATCGGTGTAATGTATAGCATTTTTCATCGATAAATTCATATCCCTTATATATTAAAACTTTGGAAACAAACAAACCTCTTTCGTATGTGACAATACGTTATACAAAGGAATAAAAACCAATATGCAGTTTTCACTTCTCTATGCACATACAGAAATATAGAATGACATGAGAAGTACATATGCTAATGACAGAGAATATAACACATCATAAGACAGGATGATCAGTTAAAACTTAACTGAGGATTTAATTCAAGAAAGCATATAAATAATCATAAACATAAGAGGACTATAAAAAAAACTTGATTCTACAAGTAATAAATATATTCGATTGTTCATTATTTAAAAGTCCTTCATCTCACGGCTATTTTTCCTTGGCTCCGTAGGCATCTGATTTTAGACAATTTCCTTTGAAGTTATTCATCAGCTATTGATCACAACCCAAGTGTCTGTAATGAAATACTTTGATTAGGGAAGAATAAAAAGCACACTTGGGGCCAAAAGACAGCTAATATTATGTAAATGAAGAGTTATTAATTATAGCTGAGCCAAAACATGAAGAGAGAGTATGTACTTGAACAGGAGAAATACTCTTTAGAGGAAATAATTTAACTTGGAAATGCTTAGAAACCCGGGAGTGAAAGCAAGACCATGAATCTTTGGCATCATCATCATCAACTTTAAGAAAACCCTCAGGTATAATGGGCTATGCTGGGTGACAGAGAGACAAAGATACTGGGTTAGATTCAGAAACTTTTTCCTCAAAGTTCTTTAAAAAGTCTAACATTGGTTCAAATTCATACTCTCACTTACCAGATGCACAAATTTGGACAAGTTTCTTAACCCCTTTGAAGCTATTTCTTTAATAAATACAGAGTAAAGAAACACTTAGATCCCAGTTTTTTGTTTTTTGGATTTTTTTTTTTTTTTGGTTAGGATTGCATCAACTGAGATATATAATGTGATTAGTGAAATATGTGGTAAATATTACATGCTCAACCAACACTAAAACGCTAATACCTGCTAGTAGTTATTAACAAAAAATATATCTACATACCCAAGGCATAAGGCAAATGCCAAGTACCAAATTAAATTTTAGACAGTAAATATATGAGAAGTTGTGACTGACAAGTTAAGGCTGGAAGACTATGAAAGGTAAGAGGCTAGTCACTACTTTTATTCTTTACCATATGAAAACTTTGGAAACCAGAACTGAGAAAGAGTCAAGAAGCAAGGAATTTAGTTGTCAGGGCCAGGGCTAAAAATAGTCAATTAGACAATGGCTCACAGGTACTGCCCATCAAGCCAAGACAATGAGTTATCTGGGGAGATCTAGCTCAATCAGAGCATCTTCTATTTTGGCATTAGGAAAGCATCAGTCCCGGGATGTTGGGCTCGGCATTCTAAGACTGTAAAAAGATAGTTGCAAGATCCCAGGGCTAGGATGAAAGCTTTGAGCCAAAGGTAAGCACAAATCTGAATAAGTAATCTGTCATACTAGTATGTTCTGAGGTTCCATTCAAGTTTTCCCCCCAACAGATATTAACCCTCCTCACTACCCCAGATATGGAACATAGCACGAATGTGAAAGAGCTGAACTTGGCATGATAATACTTGGTCCTCAACCAAAACACAGAGCTGGAACATGGTCCTGAAAGCTAAGCAGTTGCCATTTAAGACAGGCTCAGCTTGATAATTTTAACTTCTATTTTGCCATTTCAAACACTACAGGATATCTTTGACTGGATCTCTTACTCTAAATATTTGTGCTGTTGAGTTATTTCACAGCCCTGAATAAGGAGATACAATGATGAGGAGGCACGTAGAAAAAATAAGTGATAGATCCACAAAGCAGCATGTACACTCATTTAGTAAGCTACAGTACCCTCACGTACTGGTAATTTAAAATGAACTTACCTTAGCTTAGGCAGCACTTAATTCACTCTACACTTGGAGGGAAATGCTCACGTTTATTTGTTAGTACTGATCAGCATAGGGATAAATGAGATTACAGAGGCTCTCTTACTAAACTCAGATAATAAACATTAATTAATTAACTCATCAATGAAAATAACCCATAGAGATTATCAAGATTTTAAGGATGACAAATTAGTAGCTATGGAAAAGCGACATGTTCCTCTCTTTGCTCAGGTCACTCATTCGATTGTATGCAAGGGATTGTTCGGCAGGATTTTATCTAATCACTATCAATTAACATTTATTGAATACTTTATGAATATCTCACTCTGTATTGAATTGTCAAGCAATGTAATAACAATTTACTAGTTAAAATATTTACAAGATTTAATATGCTTTCCTTGATGTGCCATGATAAGCACCTCTTGTTCTTCCTGGAAAATTATTCTGCCTATTTACTAATTTCTTGTGTTTACACTAATTTCTTGACACCAGTCTTCACACCAATTCACAGTAGAATTTTCTTATCTTTTTGCGTCTGTGTTTCCTTGTTTATTTTCAAGGGAATATTCAAATTAAACACAGGAAAACCCTTTTATTTTTAACTCTTATTCCTCTTTTTTTTTTTTTTAAAGTAGGTTTCACAACCAGCATGGAGCCTAACGCGGGGCTCGAACTCCAGACCCTGAGATCAAGACCTGAACTGAGATCAAGAGTCAGACGCTTAACAAGCTGAGCCACCCAGGCGCCCCTCATTCTCTTTAAACTTAGAAGTGTATGTGGTGATGTAGTTCAAGATCTTTTTCTTTGTGTCGAGTCTAGTTTGAAAGGGCTGGGCAAGAGCTGCAGTTCCGGGAGGTACTCCACAAAACACTATTTCCTCAGGCATAATATCAGTTTTAGAAAAATTCGTAGCTGTGGAAAACTACAGCCTGATATGCAAATGTCTCTTAGTGACAATAAGGGGAATCCATATTTCAGTTTGCGATCTAAGAAAGGACTGTGAATATACACTATCGCAGAATCATTTTCCACATCAAAACCATACAGATGTATTGAAAATACATGTCTTCCTCAGTCTAAGTGTGTGACCCAAATAACAGACACTGCTTTCAGTGATAGGAGAATCAAATTTGCAATTAAACCCAAGACCCTGTAGCTCAAAAGGAGAGTGTTGATAAAACCATCCCTGGCTTCAAAAATAACACCCAAGAGCAAAATCCATGACATTCAGCTGCTCTTCTGATAGAGATCACTCATTCTGCCCCCAACCAAATTTTCAGAGGTTTGGTTTTAGGGAGATGATTATACCACCCAAAAGTGTCATAGTAGTTATGGTGTGCTCTGATATATCTTTGGGAAAGATACCATTTCTAAGTGAGCCCTTGGTTCAGGGACAAGATCAGAATTGAGATTGAAAGCTTTAGCCATAAGATAGTCTTCAGGCTTTTTCATTTGTAGGATATAGCGAGATGTGCTGGTAGAAAACACGACTTGACAATTGATTTACTGCACAACTTCCTGGAAGGAGGTTTTTCCAATCCACTGGAAAATAACATAATATTTTCTATACTGCCGTTATTAACGTTTACAGACTTAGGGAATCGTGGCACTGTGAAGGACAGGAAGAGACGACGCACTGAGGTTGATTATTTTACTCCAAAAATAAACTATATTCATGACTATGATTTACACTATTTTAAAATATGTTTCCTAGTCCCAGCAATAACTAAGTACAACTGTCTCAAAGAAGATAATTATTTAGCATTCAGAAACACTTATTTGCTTCTGTTTCCAGAACAGGTTACGTGCTACACTCCACGGCCCGGCCCGATGCAATCACCTTGTGATTTTTTTTTTTTTTCCTAAAGCCAAATTTCGAGTCCCCTTCTCTAAGTAAGCATATGAGTTAACACACATCAGAGAACAGAAGCTTGATTAGTGAGCTACTGACAGGCCGCTTTACTAACAAAACAAAATAAACAAATAAACATCAATTCCCTCTCGAGTGCTGAATATTTTACTGTCAAATACATTGTTTTGAGTCAAGACACTGGCCTTTGAATATTGATGTTAAAATGAATATGTTTGCAACACAGGAATAATATGTTAAAAATAACTGCCAACGGCTAATTCAATTTGTATTCTAGCGAAGAGCCCCAGTGCTGTGATACAAGACATGCATGTTTTGATGAGATGATAGAAGATGTGGAAGAGGGAGTATATTATTGACAGTGTCAGGGCACAGGCAAATTTGAGATCTCTCTTCATCTAAGGAGACAAATGCATTTTAGAAGAAGGCTGTAGTAGACAAGTTAACAGGATGTCAAAGAAAAATATTAGTGTCTTTGTTATATTTTCTGAGGCTAATCTTGACCAAGGATTTGGGTTGAGACAATCAATCATTCAATATATGCATGCATAACTGCATACATACATATGTACTTATTTACATATGTAAATAAGCAAAATATTTAAATACTGTCAGGAAATGAAATATTAAATAATTTAAATACCATCAGAAAAGAAAATATCTTCTCACTTAAAACAAGTTTATCACAATGATTTAAAAATATTAATGACTTTCTCTATGTTTTTAAAATCTGTGGGCCTGGGGCACCTGGGTGGCTCAGTCAGTTAAGTGTCCAACTCTTGAGTCCACCTCAGGTCATGATCTCAAGGTGGTGAAATCAAGCCCTGCTGCTTGAGGTTCTTTCCTTCTCTCTCTGCCTGTCCTCCTGCTCATATTTTCTATCTCTCTGTAAAGTAAATAAATAAAATCTTTAAAATATGTGGGTTAAAAATTACTCAATGGTCAGCCCTTAAGTCATGTTTAACAAATGCAACCACCAATTGATTTGGCATTAGATACACTACTACCCATGGTCTGGGATGAGACTCGTGGAATGAAATCTATCTTGTTCAACATATAACTGGAATACTTTTTTTCTTACTAAAAATTAATATATAACTTTCTTTGCACATTTTATTAGACTGTTTTATGTCTTCTATTACTTTTTGCTATGGTGTGGCAATTGACTTAATTTGATTTCACTTTGAGCTCCAGAACACAGAATGCATTTCATTATTCTGGTGCCATAAACAATAATACCTAACCATTCACCTTTTAAAAGAGAAAAGCAAAAATGATGACAAGACAGTGATGCCCTTTATTAGGTATAAGATTTGCTTTTACTGTAAAAGATATATGTTTTTTGACTTGGCAGCCTTTATACCTCTCTTGAAACACCTAAAGCATGTAGTTTTCTGTAGTTTAGTAACTCTGTTTCAAGAATTGGTTATCTACAGAAATGTTAATACAAGCATAATGTATTCATTTTCTCTTGCTGCTGTAACAAATTACCACAAATAGAGTGGCTGCAAACAATCCAAGTTTATTATCTTACTTTTCTGTGGATCAAAAGTCTGATTCAGTTCTCATCGGGCTAATATCAAGGCAATGGTAGTGCTATATTCCTCTTCAGGCTACATTTCCTTGCCTTTTCCATTTTCCAAAGTCCACTTGCATTTCTGGGCTCAAGACCTTTCTCTAATCTTCAAAGCCAGCAATGTTGCATCTCTCTGATCAATCTCCCATGGTCACATCTCCATCTAACTCTCTTATTCTCTTTTTCTTTTCCACTTTTAAAGACCTTGTGACTACATTGGGAAAGCCCTGTTAAGCTACAATAATCTCTTTGTCTCAGGGATGCCTGGGTGGCTCAATCAGATATGTCTGCCTTCTGCTCAAGTCATGATCCCAGGGTCCTGGGATAGAGTCCCATATTGGGTTCAGGGAGCCTGCTGCTCCCACTGCTTGTGTGCTCTCTCTCCCTCTCTGGCCAATAAATAAATATTTAAAAAAAAAAATCTCCCTGTCTCGAATTCTTTAGTTTATTTACATGTCGAAGTTCACTTTACCATGCAAGGTGACATAGATTCTGGGGATTAGGATGTAGAATCTGGGGGGAAGTGGGTATTATTTTCTCCGGTACAAATAAACATATAAAATATTATATAAATTCACATTAAATTGGAAACTACCCATTAACAGAGAATTGACCAAGATAATTTTGAGACATCCATGCAATGCAACATTACGCATTTGTTACAAAGGCAGTCACATATATAGTGGCACAGAAATATGATAACAATACATATTAAATACAAAAAGCAAGGTGGTCTCAAGTATGTTTATTGAGACAATTGGATCCATGGATTTAGATCCACCATGTTCAGATCCAACTCTATATATTGACTTTTTATAGGAACGAATCTTTACATATTGAGGAAGAAGGAAATTGTAAAACAAGTTAACCTGAGTAGCAGCAACCCATGTATTACAGGTGGTTTTATTAAAGGTTGCATGGAGACTGTGATGTTCAGAGTGTGTGTGTGTGTGTGTGTGTGTGTGTGTGTGTGTGTATTTAGCCATATTCTTGAGCATTACCAGTGCCAAAAATAGAGATTCAGTAGTATTTTACTTAAAAAAAAGTGTTATTTAATTTTCATGTTTTACACATGAGATTATAAAATCCAAGACTGGTAGACACTGGGATATGTCAGTAATTTTGGAAATAATGAAAATTGGAGTTAAAATTACATTTGAAATATGTTCATTCTTTACCACAAATTACTTATCTCTCTTATCATCCATGGTCACATTATCTGAATCATTTATACTCTTAGCCTTGAGCTTTTTGGAGCCTGCTGTATGCTCAGTGTTTCAAGGAACATCTGCTGCAATAGTTTCAGTTGATTTTTTAGCCCTTGTTGGCTTCTGCTCTGGACAGCAACATACTGCTGAGATTTTATTCAAACTCGCAAAACAGCAACTTCACTTTTATTTTATGTCTCTGTTTCCCAATTCCCAAGTTTACGACATTGCATGATCCCTTTCCAGCTCATGAAGTTTGGTTGGTTTTTTTTTTTCCCCTTTTCTCCTTCATTATGCTCCTCCTTCATGGGTTATAGAACAAGAGTACTACTTACTTGTGAATCTATATTTTTAATAGTTCATAGACAGATATTTGGAAAATTAAAAGAGGGAATATTTTGTTTGCATTTGTTGAGATTCAGAACTAATTTTAAAATAAATCAAGCTATTCTTTTTCATATTATAGTATTCTAGGAATATTATTCTTCTGACTTTATCAGAGACATTGTGCATGTTAAAATTATATGATATACTGCATTTGTTAGATTACAGTGAACAAAAAAAGAATTATTATTCCACAAAATTGACAGTCAAGAGAAGTAGGATGAATCAAAACAACAAAACAATAACAAAAAGCACTTATTCATTTGCTACTCAGCTTCACTATGATAAGGTCATGTTAATAATGCTTGTTAAAACTCAAGTCTGAATTTAGAGTTCTGATTTTCCATAAAATAGCCTTGACACAAATATGATGATTTTCATTTAAATATGAGAATAAATACTGAAATGGGCACAAGGAAATAAAAAGCTAATACATTTGAATGTAGAAGAATTTCCTATTAAAATTTTAAAATAAGATTTCCTTTTAAGAGGAAAATGGACAATGCCAAGCCTTTGAAGGCAGAAGTTATTTGGATAACCTTGTCTGTTGTTCTATAGCAGCTGTCTTGACTTCAGATGACTATCTAATTATTTTTTCTATTGTTATTAATTTTGAAGGTAGAATTGTGGGACTATTGATGTTGCAGAGACATCACATATTTTCTAGTATATTGTAACAAAATTGAAGCCTTTGGATTGGCTTTTTCTACATGAGCTAGAAAGGCATATATTAAATATGTACATAGAGCAAATGGTCAAATTCAGCCCTCAATGGCAAATGTACTTGCAAAAGTAAGAGGACAATTAAGATATCATCTTAGATTACCCAAGCCTTGAGTTCTGATTTTATTTGCCAATAAATCTTCTAACCTTTATTTTATTTCAGTGAATGTGTTGGCAATCCAATATCAGTATGTTTCCAAATGGCACAGCAATTTTATTAGACAGTATGAGCTAGTTTTTTGTTGTTGTTGTTGTTGTTCTTGGGGTTTTGTTTTTGTTGTTGTGTTTGTTTGTTTTGAGGTGGGTGGGGATGAACTAGTCATTCTTCAAAACCTAACTACAGAGTTGTTGGGGGTTCAGAAAGGAAGGTATAGAATAGTCTTAAAATATCATAAATTTACAAATGATCTAAAAAAAAAAACCAAAGTAGAAATAAATAAACAATATCAAAAACAAAAATATACTAGACAAAAGTCCTTGCTTATTTTTAAATGATGTATCTTATAATAATGTTTGTGTTGTGTGCCTCATGTCATTGTCATATTGTTCTGAATAAAAACAGTGGCTCTCTCTTTTTTTTTTTTTTTAGATTTTTTATTTCTTTATTTCAGAGAGAAAAAGAGATCACAAGTGGGCAGAGAGGCAGGTAGAGAGAGGGGGGAAGCAGGCTCTCCACCCCGATGTGGGGCTCGATCCCAGGACCCTGAGATCATGACCTGAGCCGAAGGCAGAGGCTTTAACCCACTGAGCCATCCAGGCACCCCAAAAACTCTCCCAAAAACACCCAAAAAAACTTTCCCTAAGTGGCTCTCTTAGGGAAAAAAAGAAATAGGAGCTAAACTATAAGTCGTACTTTGTTCAAATTTCTTTGTAAATTTTAATACTATAAACATCTCTGCTCCTTCTTCCTTCCTTTTTTTTTTAAATTCCTGATGGTGTTTACTAAGTCTGATTATCATTTTCTCCAAGTTTTGGTTTTCAATAAAGTCATTTGTTAAAATAAAGGAACTGGACTTAAATAACTTAAATACACAGGAGATCAGACACACCAAAAACTTGAGTCATATTTATTTTTGATGTAGAAAAATTCTTCTGAGAAAATTACTCAAATCCAAACTAATTGAAAGATCTAAAACATAAAGTGTATCCAGGTATGTGTGTTTCTATGTGTGTGTATATGCATGTTTGTGTGTCAGCGAAAACCAGATACTGCTACTTGGTTTATATAGTCTTGAGCTCACTCATAATAATGTACAAAATAATAGGGTTTAGCTTTTATTTTATCCTTTTAAGGATTTTATTTATTTGAGAGAAAGAGAGAGCATGAGCAGGGGATGGGAAGAGGGGAGGGGTCTAGGGACAAGCAGACTCCCCACTGAGCTCAGAGCCCATTCCAGGACCTCCATTCCAGGACCCCAAGATCATGACATGAGCCAAAGTCACACGTTTAACTGACTGAGCCATCCAGGTGCCCCTAGTCCAGCTTTTAAAGGAAAACATATAAATATTCACAAATAGCGGGTATCAATCCAGCTATTTAAAAAAGTCTTTTACCTAATCTCAGGAAGGATACATTATTTTTTTTTCAATGAGCAGGGACTTCCTGGGAACGGAAATTTCCACTTGATTCTTTTACCTCTTCTCTAATATAGGAAGGCAGGTGCCATTCCTGAGTGAAAAGGACAACTCAACTGCCACTTCTCCAATATGTTATTTTGACAACACATTCATCCAAAATATATTTTCTGAAGCCATTTCCCTCGTGAAATTATTCCCAATGCAAATATAAAGGTGTTTTGCTAACCCATGTAAAGTAGAAGATACCTCATTCAGCAAACAATAAAATCATATTAAATATTATGGAAAAGTATGAGTTCCCATCTGGATTTTTGAAGGCTGCATCACAGTCTCCTCTAATCGGATAGAACAAAAACTATGTGTTGCATGAAAATTTAATTAAATAGGCATGAATTAAATAATATATTAAAATTACATATCTTAGCCTCTTTTTGGAAATAATGTTTCTAGAAGTCGGTGAGAAAAAAGCGAGGCAAGATGGTAGTTAATAAAATTATTACCATGAAGAGCTTCAAATATAAATCCCTACTTATGCATGGTTAGGTAAATTACAATTTAAGACTACCATTTTGTGTCATGAGAAATGTTTTATATTCAGGGGCAGGAAAAATTAACTTTTAAAAAATTGGATTTAATTTCAGCGGGTTAATACTAGAAGAAAAATGCTCAGATAATTTATTTTTATGCTGCCTTAAACATTATATGTTTCTTTAGCATGAATAATCTAGACAAACTTGTATCATTCAGACTTCAAAGGGACATGATAAAGGTTAAGAATAAATGAATGAGTAACATTCGTGCTTCCACCAGGATATACTATTCGCATCATATGGTTATGTTTTTTAATCATATGACACTAACATTGCAATGAGTAATGGATTTTCATATAATAAAAGTCTTAAATGCATCCAAAATAGAAATATATGTTAATAACAGAACCAATCATAGTATTTCTTATATTCCTGTTGGAGGTCAGGTAAAGGGGATTCTATTGCTTTCTTGATGCAGAGCTGTATTGGTGAGATTTAAAAAAAAATCTTATGGTGCATTTCATAAAATAAAAAAGAAACATTAAATCAATGGAATCCGACTTCACTGTCTTATAAAGCTACAAACAGGAATGATTGACAGATAAGATCACAAACATTAACTGCCAATTGTAAACTGTTTTCAAATAAGCTTGATTTGTCTACTCTCTTTACTTCAGAAATATATATATGAAATATATATACATACATATGTAGAGAAAGACAGAGAGAGAGAGAGAAAGAGAAACAGAGATAGAGACAAAGAGAATTCTAGCAGCTCTCCCTCTTGGGATTTTGTTTTCTCTCTTTCCCCCCAATAATCTAGACTACTTTGCTATAGTAAAGCATTAGCACTACCGAGGAAGAGTAACAGCAGGAATGAAGAATTAAAAGAAAGGTTTCTGTTTTATTTTAGTTCGTAAGAATGTAAAATCTGGAGGGAAAAAAAAAGGTAACCCAGTAGTCACTCTTTCCTTGTAGCTGTGTGAATACAAGTTCTTGACCTAAAATATCTGAGCCTGGAGTATCTGGGTGGCTCAGATGGTTTAGTGTCTGCCTTCGGCTCAGGTCATGATCTCCAAGTCCTGGGATTGAGCCCCACCTCTGGGATTCTGGTTCAGTAGGGAGTTGGCTTCTCCTTTTCCCTCTGCCTTTCCCCCTGCTCATGCTCTCTCTCCATGTCTCTCTGTCTCAAATGATAAATAAAATCTTTAAAAATAAAATTAAATTGAATTAAAATAAAATAAAATAAATATAAATAAATAAAATTATCTGAGCCCCAGTTTTCTTCTCATTAGGCAGGGCTATTATGGCAGGTGAGAGATAGTATATATTAGTTACCTCTTCGACATGCCCATTTTAAAGATGGTAGTTTAATGATGCTCTAACCAATGGGTTCTGCCTCAGTATAAAAGATAAAATGCTCAGAACTCTGGTTAAGTCTGGAGATTCCATTGTATAGTTGTACTTCATTTCATTTCTTTAAGAACACAAAGAATCACTGCTATCATTTATTTTTTGAGCATTGATTGTGTGCCTTATTCTAATAATAGAAAAAGAGTAGTTAAAAAAAAAAAGCCCCCAAAGTGAATCTTATCTTTTACTGCAGAAAAGAGACAATAGACACAATAAATAAGTAAAAATAGGTAACCACGACACAGTGAATAAGCGGAAGGGAAAATGAAGAAAAGAAAAAAATGTGAAATATTTGGCAGAGTTTGAAATTTTAGATTGGGTACCAAGGGAAGGTCTTACTGAGGTAGCATGCAATAAAAACTCAATAAATAAAAGAGTAAATGAGTGAATGAGTTTCACAATCCAGTCTGGGATGCTATTGACCATTCATCAGGTTTACCCTACTAGAACATTTTTTGGGGGTTCTAAACAATTGACTTACAAAGGAACACAAACTAAAATATACTAAAGTCAAACTATACTCTCTAATTAAACTGTAAGTTTCACCAATATCATTTGCTGGCTTTTCCAAGTTCCAGTGGACCTTAAAATAGTCAAAACTGTACCCAAACAAGATCAATTTGTAAGTGCCAAATACAATTCATTGTATCACCCTATGGAAGCCATAGCAAGAGTGTAATGATACCTGAAAATGTTTAAAATTTTTGATATAAAGGTAAACCAATGCATTTCCTATTAATTATTTTATCTTTTATAATTACTGCAAATCTAAGGAAATACATGAAGACCAAAAATAAACTATTCCAAAAGAAATGAAACTGATGTTTTCTATAAAATAAGGGTTGACAATGATCTGTTGCCTTTTATCCCCTTATTGGTGGTTATGCAACCAAAGATAATAGGATAATATCCGAATTTTGTAGAATTGATGCTCAATAGGTTCACATTGAATTTAGTTTTATTGTTATGTTTACTATTCTTGAATGTATCTCCATCTTTTCGTCAATCTTTTTTTTATAAAGGTCCTTTCTGATGTCACCATTGTTTAATACCTTTGCAAAAAATTAAAAATCATTGTCCAAATTAGTTTAAAAATGTAATGATGAGGGGCTACCATTATAAACCACATGTAAATTCCAATATCGGAATATCTGGATTAATTATTCTTCTTTCAAGTTATTTTTGCAATGGTTCATTTCTTTTAACTATTTATGACATATAATGTATGTTTATATGTGTTTCATATTTCTGACCTATCTCTATCATACTATACCTAAATCATACCTATTAGTGAGTGGATCCATCTACTCCCATTTTCTAAGACTATAGATCTGCTCCTCTTCAATAATAAGGAACATGTGGAGAAGGGTATGCACCTTTCCCTTTTACCCAGTTAACAATTATTGAGTCTCCAAATTTATGTTCAAATGTCCTTTTCTAGCAGGAATTCTCTCCCTCCCTTGATGTTTTGTTCTGGTTCCTATATTACCTTATTCTCAAAAATTATCTTATCCTACTCTGAGTTATTGCCTAGGAAAAAAGACAGACATTAAACATATTGTCAAATAAGTTCATAAATATAAATTCGTATAAATGGGAAGAAGAAAGGAAAGCGTGCATGCTCTCTCGGTATCTCTATGACTTAATACATTTTTGAGATCTGATGAACAAATGGATGGTACCATTGAGAGTTTTTAAGAATGGGGGGATTTAAAGTTACCTCAATGATCCTGTGTGAATTCAAAACAAAACTGAGTTTTATTTTTTTTATCCTTAACTCTTTCCTTTCGTTCCTAATCATTTGATCTCTACTTACTGCTTGTGAATGATTGATCCTTTAGTTTGATTACTCTTTCCACAATGTATAGTTTATTCTAAAGGTGATAAAATTCATATACTTTTTAAGGTTACTTCAGATTTCTAGGCAAGTAGATAACTATGTATATGTTAATGCTATGTAATATAAATAAATACATAACTTTACATTAAGGTATAGAGTACATACAGAGTATTGCTTATCAATGGTGTTTTAAAGAAAACATTATATGTTACTTTACGTGTGGACAACAATTTCAGAGTCCAACAATGCAATAAGTAATGGAAATGAAAATACTAATAAGATCAGTAAATAAATGGTATATGATTACATTTCTATCTAGCTAATCTGGTTTACTTAGGTTTTGTGCAAATTGTTTCCATTTCTATCACACTACCACTTCAACTGAGCTTATATTAATGGCTATATACTGAACGTTATAATAAAAGTATGATTTTGCCATTTTTTGTGGCTTGAATTAGTAAATTAGGATAAAGGCCTCCCATTTTCCTTGAAACTTAAAATAGTATTTCCTTTTCTTGAGGACCAGTGATCATCAGAAAATCAAATATTTTAAATTATTTAAATTCTATTAACTCATTGTTACTACCTCTCCCCAACCCCAGCACAATAATTTATGGCCCAGCATGACTAAGTCAGATATCAGCAACTGATTGTGAATTTGTCTAAAAGCAGTGGTCATATAGCCCCTATCGGAGAAAGCAAGAATAATAAGATATTTGTGGTCTTACAGAATTACCTGGATAGAAGAACAAAAAAGTCAATATCTTTGGAGCAGAGAACAACAAATACACAGCTACTGTAGCAACCCACTTCTAATTTCAGCCCTAAATCATCAGTCCTTTGGCATGTTTTTGTTGCTCTAAGCTGACAGAGATCCCTAGTACTCCAACTTCTTTAATATGTATATGGCCAAAATTCTAAATTACTTATCAAACTGCACCTGCTATTTACATTTTCTGCTATCTTGAACCTATGTTTCTTTCAAATCTGAGTTGTTAAACTACCTCACCAAAGTGATCAATAGTTCCCTTCTCTAAGTTACAGGTTTTGTTGGTGTTTCACTAATGCTAATCATGGGTTTACTTGGCTTCCAGAGATTTGACTTAAAAATGAGGTGATTAATAAGAAGAACATGTAATAATGAGACATTTGTTTACCTGAAAATAAGAGGATCCATAATACAGCAGTCAACATGTTGTATTTATAGTATGCTTGAGCCATATATAACTTATAATTGGGTTTCAACTCAATAAATTAACTCAATTATTTACATGGCACTGAAAGATGTTAGAGTACAGATGATATACATATCTAATTCATCATTGTGCACGTCCTGGTGCGTAATGTGCTATGTTTCTACAACATTCTACTTCCCCATAATAAAAAGTCTAGTCTTTATCTAATTCCTCTGAGTATAAGGTTGTCAATAAATAATGCAGAGACAAATAAATGCAACAATAAACAGATACTAAGAACCAATAGATCAATATGAATGTGCATTAGTGTCTACATTTCAGAGATGGTTTAACTTAAAGAAAAGCTCCATTTCACATGCATGCCTTGCCTTCTTCCTTCTTTCAACATCTTCTGCTTTCCTAGATATACTAGTATAAAGGAGCACTTGGAATCTTCAAAACATTTCATAAAGAAAAACAAATAATAGATTATTCCTATCTGCAGTATAGAAACAGCTCTAAGAATAGACCCACTGTTTTTGTATAAAATAGAACTAATAAATTTCATGCTTGATCTTATCAGAGGGAACTAAGAGCATGGCTGCAAAGCATTAAGAATAGGTTTACAGCTCTGATTTCTAATTGCTGTTTTTCAAATTTCAAATGATGAGCTCTTAATTTACTTGAGAAATTGTTTTTGTCTAGAAGATTAGTAAAATCTCCGCTAATATAAAGAGTGCTACAGAAAAATAGTTCTGTTTGCCTTCTGAAAGCAGATTCTGAGTTACTGAGTCAACATGTGGGCTGTCTACCAAATGCCTCTAGAGAGATAATTAAGTAATGTTTAGGCTTGGATAAATTTATGTGAATCATCAGTAATAATTTATAATAAGAAGTGCAGAAAAGACCGGAGAGGTGGAATCATTTTGCCTTTTCATTCTCTTCCTCTGTAGGGATGTTAGCATGGAGGGATCTTGGAGGGGAGGGAGAAGAGCAGGGGTAAGGTTTAGGTCAAGACTGATCCAGCCACGGCTTTATAAATAAGGAGGCAGATGCTGGTAGGATTCTAAAATGGCCAAATGAACCCATCTCACAATACAAGCAATTTTGCTGACAAAACTCAAATTCTCAAATCTTTGATTCTTTTTGGCATTGCTTGGATGGACAATGTCAGTATTTATCTCAGGAATTCTCCTGGTTATGCCATTCCCTGGCTGATATACTTCTTTCTTATTGACATGTTCTTCCTTCAAATATGCTCATCCGTTAATCAGCTCTACTCGCTGGTAGACTAACCCTGAAGCTCAAGATGCTTAAGCTTTCAGTTGAACAAGTCTCTTCCAAGGCCAGAGAGAGGCCAGAACAAAGTTCACATGGTAATATATTTCTATAACATCTGCACAAGGAAGGTATTTATGTCTGAAAACTTCTTCCAAGGTAAACTTCAGTCCCCACAAAACCTGAATTCTTTCCTGGTTATGGTTAAATACCATAGTCCTAGTCTGGGAGCCATTGTCATATTATGGTGATTTTACACGTGCGTATTCTGATCTTAAAGTGTAAGTTTCATAAAATTATCTTATCTTCTTTGTTTTTAAAAACTTAGATGTTAATAAAAAATTTTAAAAAGTAGAATATAAAATACCCATTAATAATTTTTATATTGCTTACATATTAAAATGATCATATTTTAGATAAAAAAAACTTAGGGAATCTTCAAGGTGTTTTCCCTACTTTAAAATAAATGAAACTTTAAAATAAAAATGCAACTTTAAAATAAAATGAAGACAAAATTTAAACAGTAAAGGATATGTCTGACAGATGAGCGCAACTTTGCTTAAGAGTTTTATCAGTCTCAATTTATTTACTGTCTGCTATTTAAATAGGCCTATTATTTTCAGGGCATTTAAACATGTCCTGCAAAGTTGCACTGGGTCTTTGTGTCATTGTTCTACTTCCAACCTCTTAAATATTCTTTAGTGTGATATTTTATAAGCAGGCACTAATGTTAATGTCTATTTTTGGAGCAAAATTTCCTAAATGTCTCACATGTTCCTTATTGAGATGTCCTATGTAATTTGTAAGTAGGCAATCTATTTATTTATATAGTCTCATGTTTCTCAAATAGAGCAAGATAGAGATAATTTTGGTATTCTCAATAATGGTCAAAATAATCAAGATCATTATAACACAAACCATTGTCTTTTCGTACTTAAACAACTTCAGTAACTATGTTTTCTTTCACATTGAAAAAGAAAACCACCAACTGAAAAAGGGCCCATCAAGCAGATTTGGACAGTGGTACAGTGATGGAATGAAAGAAAAGTAATTGTCTTTTAACCATTGTTTAAAATATAAATAAAATACTTATTATATAAAATAAAAACAAACAAACAAAAAACCATTTATTTAAAATATGCTCATGGTCAAAATACCCTGGAAACAATTATTTTAAATTACATTTTGTAGATGAGCAAAGTAAGGCTCATATACTTAGCTAAATTAAAAGTTAAGTACGAGGACAGGAACTTATACTTCGCTTATTCACCTTAAGATTTCTCTTCAAACTAAGAGGGAAGGTATTATAAGTGTAACAATTTGTAAAGTGTTTTAATTTATGTTGTGTTATTTATACTTCACAGCAATTCTGTTGAGTCACATTTTTTCGTAGGTGTACAAACTGAGGTTCAGAGGGGTTAAATGACATTTAAAAATACCCCTACTCTAGCATATTCCAGAGAGACTTTACTTGAGGACTCAGGTGTATTTGAATCTGATTCAATGATCCACTATACTATGCTGCTAGAAAAATGACTCCTGTTTATGTGTATACCTTAAAACCATGAATAATAGAATTAAAAAGTTATAGAATATTCTACTGTCATTCATCTTAAAATTGCTAAGTACTAAGAGGCAAAGAAAGGCATAAAAGTTATCATCAGATAGTAATTTCTAGAAAGCTTATAATTAAGTTGTCATGAGAATTATAACCAATTGGGGAGGGAACAATAACAAATGGTTTTGATGATTCAAACTTTACAATGAGACAAACGCACCTAAAAAGTGTTGGCTCCCCAAATAAACACCAGATTCAAGCATGTCTCATGGTCGTTCTGAGTTTAAGCATGGCCTGCAAGAGAAGAATTCTAGTATCTCCTTGAACAGATTTCTTTTCATCTCCTCAAAGCCTTGGTAGGACCTGGCTGGAAGCCTGGGGCAGCTACCTTAGAAAGGGGCAGGGCTGCTCTGGGGGGCCGGCCTAGATATTAGCCAAGACAAACTTGAAGCCTATGAGTTGGTGAAAAAGAAGCTTGTTAAAGTATTTCTTGCCTACAGATTTAGTTTTTAATCTAAAGTTACAAAACTTAGTTAATATGGCTTAACTTTTTAAAAAAAGATTTTATTTATTTATCTGAGAAAGAAACGACGAGAGAGCGCACAAGCCAGGGCGAGAGGCAGAGGGAGAGGGAGAAGCAGACTCCCTGCTGAGCAGGGAGCCAGACAAGAGACTCCATCCCCAGAGCCTGGGATCATGACCTGAGCTGATGGCAGACACTTCCCAGACCGAGCCATGCGGATGCTCCAATATTGCTTAAGTTTGTTTTCTTTCTTTCTTTTTTTTTTTTTAAGATTTTATTTATTTATTTGACAGAGAGAGAGAGAGGTCCTAAGTAGGCAGAGAGAGCGGGGGAAGCAGGCTCTGCACTGAGCAGAGAGCCCAATTCAGGGCTAGATCCCAGGACCCTGAGATCATGACCTGAACCAAAGGTAGAAGGTTTAACTCACTGAGCCACCCAGGTGCCCCTAACTTTTTATTTCTTGTCTTCAAACAGGAACCCATTATATCTATAATTATACCCATTACATCATAAATCTCAATAATGCACTTTTCAGATGTTATACAAGGAAGGGTGATTTAATAGACTGAATTTGGTCTTGGAGGTAGCTATACCTGGGCTTCCATTCTGTAGCTAAATGGCCTTAAAGAAGTCTTTAGTATCTCATTTCCTTAAAAATAATCCCCCTCAGTTCCATGAATGTGGTAACATTATGGATTAAATATGAACATGAAATGTGATTAGTACTCAGCATAAAGTGACGATAATAATGATGAAGGTAGCTAAACATTTGTATTACTTTTATTTAAATGAATAATGTGATGAAGATTCTAGACCTCGTACTGAACAACCATAGTGAAGTCCTCTGGCATCAGAATACAAACAACATAATAACTTGAAAATGATTTCACATCTTTTACTAAGCAATCATGATGAAGCTATTCAGCCAGGACATAATTAATAACAAATAAGGGGACAGACTGATGAAAAACCCAATGGCTTAAGTAAAAATAAGATGGCAGTTCAAAAGAAGGAAGCGTCTGTGGGCCTAAAGTCATAACTGAATCCTCCTCCTCCTTGGTTGGACCCAAGTATCAAGTTAATTCTTGATGGTCCAGCCACTGTGTCTGAGCTCCTACATAGCCTAAGGCAGGAATGGGCAGAATCAGTATTAAATGTTAAATATCTTTAATTTAGGACCAATTCCTATATTTCATTAAATAGCATTTACAGGGGCGCCTGGGTGGCTCAGTGGGTTAAAGTCTCTGCCTTCAGCTCAGGTCATGATCTCAGGGTCCTGGGATCGAGCTCCACATTGGGCTCTCTGCTCAGCAGGGAGCCTGTTTCCCCTTCTTTCTCTGCCTGCCTCTCTGCCTACTCGTGATCTCTCTCCTCTCTGTCAAATAAATAAATAATGTTTTTAAAAAAATAGGTCTTGGATTGGTGATTTTTCTTATGAAGACAGAGACAGAACTGGAGAGACAGAACTCATATTCCCCCATAGCCATATGCTGATTCAGATAAACAAAACACATGGAATTTATAGAGGGGATTTGTATTTTTAAAATACTCCCTGCCATTTCATCTGACAATATTCTTCTGAAGCATTCACAGCTACCCCAGATGTGAAATCAGGAACCCTCACACCACAGCTAGATCTCTGATAACCAATACCACTCACACCTAGTCAGTCTGTAAATCCTCCAATATTTTTTCAAAAACACTGAAGTCCATATCTTTTCTTTTGGCCTGCCACAATCTTCTAGTGCTACTCTCATTTTATCTCAAGTGCCAGAAATTCCTCTTATCTCCCCAAACTCCCAACAATATGAACCTCCAGTTTATAACCTTACTATGGTTTCTAATCATTTTCTGAGGGGATACATTTATGAACACAGACCCACAAGAGATTTCCTTCTGTTTCCTTCTATTGGGTGTCATTTATCTGTAGCCATTGTCTAAATACACTTGCTCAAAGGAAGACTTAATACTCTCCTTACTTTCTGCAGTACTTAGGATGACCTAGAAAATCATGGACATTTGCCAGAACTGTCATCCATGTGCAAATGGCCTCATAATATTAAGAGGTAAGTGCTGCTCGCATTTTCTTAAATCTAAGGCTATATATCAGGTGCGTGAATATACCAAAATAGAATGTACTCCACAATAATTACATAGTTAGAATATGATGCCCTTAATGTCGTGTTTTTGGCAATAATAACAGCTAGCAAGTATAGTTGTTCTTAATGTGGTAGGTACTATTATCCCCATTTCACAAATGAGAACACTAAATCTCAAAGAGACTGAGCACATTTTTCCAAGTTGAACAATTAGGAAGTGTGGGAGACAGACTTCCCTGGAAGCCATGATTAACTGTACCGTGTCACCCTTCTTCCTCTCCAGCAATTATTAATTGGACTCAGTCAGTGTAAACAGGCCAAGCAGAGTACCTTCCATCTCATATTCTCCTGTGGGAGACATTCCTGTCTCAGTGTCAGCTAATTTTTTAAATGTGTGATTTGTGGGGCAGCCATTTTCTTCCTCATGGAAAAAGACAAGTGAAAGGGAGAAGAATAAAAAGAATGTGATGAGAAACAATGAAAGATTCCTATTTCTTACTCTTGCAAATTTCTAACTTCTGCTCTTATGTTACAAGGCATAATGAATCACCACACAATTCCATCTCTGACTTAAGCAATTTGGCATCGCTTTCTATTATATGCAACCAAATAGTTCTCACTATTTCTAATACCCTATGTCTGCCTGGTTCTTTTGCCCTATTACGTCGCCTTTCCTTTAGGTCTCCTTCTCCTTATGGGAGAGAGAGAGCCAGAGGGAGGGAGGGAGGGGGAGAGAGAGAGGGAAAGAAAGAGAAAGTAAGAAAGAGAGAGAGAAAGATAGAAAGAGTGAGTTATGTAGGCCCCTCCTTTCTAGAACTCTATAAAAGACAAGGATCTACATATAATATCTTGCAGAAAAGGAATCATCCCTGATAAAACGCACAATCATTTCTAATTGAAATTTTTAGAATAAAGTGTTGAAAAAGGGAATAGCATTAGGTTTGACAAATTCAGGGAAATGGTATAAGAAAATTATACTAAAAGATTTGTGTATTTTTAACATAACTGTAAAAATGAAAGTTATCTCTGTGCTCTATTTAAAAAATCAGTTGCAAATAGTCAAGTAGTTATACAAAGTATCGACTGTGGTTTAAGGTAGGGAGTTTGCTTGGAAGCAGATGGCCTAAAGAAGGAAGGAGCAGAGCATAATCATAAATCATAACAGAAGAAGACAAAGGACAAAGAAGCCAGGCAAGGAGGGTAAAAGAAGCCGGATAACAAAAGATCCAAGCAGAAGCAAAAGAGAAGGGGGTAAAAGGAAGGGCATAGTAATAAAGGGAAGGATAGGGATGCCAACATGATGTAACATGCCCAGAATTCTAATGAAAAGCTGCAGGACTGGAGAGCATAGAGCTAAGGAGCAACAGTAAAAGGCCACACAACAGTTGGACAGTTTTTAAATGTAGCATTGTGCCAGAGGGCTTGTAGTGGGCCTCACCCCACAGAGAGTCCTTTAAAATTTAAAGTACATGGCTTTGCTTAATTGGAAGTCATTCTTTGAAGGAAGGCCACAGGTTTAGGGAAGAAAAACTTAACAACAGAATGCAATGAAAGAAGAAAAGAGGTGAAAGACAAAAGTGGGCAAAATTACAATAACAGCAGTGCTAATCAATTATGATGTTGACAGTGCCCAGAATTTTTTTTCTCTCTTTAGAAAACCTCCGGATTCTTTCCAAATGACCTTGACTCATGGCTAAGGTATCTCCGCATATCAATTTAATACTTAGGATCTCCGCACAATTCATTTGATTATTTTTTACTACAGATGTTATTTAAACAAGGCAACAACAATATTTCCGTTAGCTTGTCCTTGCAGAGATGAGCTGAACTTGGATCAGAAGCGCTATTGGAAATACACAAAAGCATAGGGCTTAAAATTGCCACTAGGAGTCATGCCTCATCCAATGTAGCAACAAAATTCAAGACACATTGGTATGATATCAATCTTCCTGTTTCCACCCTTATCTTTTTTACCTAATTTACTTCTGGTGTGAGAGACTGACTACGCAGACAATGACCAGATAAATATGACAACTGCACTCTGACCTACACAGGGTGTCCATTAAGCCAAACCACAATCTCTGCAGCAACTATTTCAGAACAGTTAGTACTCTGTCAACAAATGCTTGCTATTTTGCTACCACCCCTTTCCCTTTACAACTCAAGCGAGACTGAACAGAAAGCCAAATCACCTTCTTGAACCACTCAGTCGAAAGCTCCGCTTTTCATTAGCCCACCTCCAGCTTCTCCACGCCAATAACCTCCAATCAGAGCATATGTGAAATCTTCCTTTCTTTTTTCCCTATTGTAAAGCTTTCCTACTCCCCTGCCTGCCATGAAAGAGGCCAAACACAAGAGATGGCTGACTCCCTTGACATAATAAGCCCTGAATTAATAGCCTCTCTCTGCTCTTGTTTGGGTGGTCTTTGTATATTTCCACAAATGCTTGGGATTAAAATATCATATGGATGCTAATGACTCCCAATATTATATTTCCAGCCCAGACTTCTGAATATCTGGCTCCCTCCACAACATCTATACATGGAGATTTAATGAGTTTGTTAAACTTAAAGATTTAATGGGTGTACAAAAACACCCACATGGCACACATTTCCTAAATACTCCACCATTCCAATTTCCTCAGTCTAATGTCTTTTTCTTTTTTTAAGATTTTATTTATTTATTTGACAGAGAGATCACAAGTAGGCAGAGAGGCAGGCAGAGAGAGAGGGAGAAGCAGGCTCCCCACCGAACAGAGAGCCCGACGCAGGGCTCAATCCCAGAACCCTGAGATCATGACCTGAGCCGAAGGCAGAGGCTTTAACCCACTGAGCCACCCAGGTGCCCCACCTCAGTCTAATGTCTTGACACAGCTTATGATTTCTCTCATTCTCATTTGCCTTGTACCTAATTCAATAGCAAATTCTGTTCGCTCAAAAGATATCCACAATACGAATAAATTGTAACATTTTGCCATTGCCTACTTAGTTGTTTGTCCAAGCTATCATCACCCCTCATCCAGATAACTGTAACAACCTTTTAATTGATTTCCTTGCCTCTATCCTTGACCTCCTGTTTCCTGTCAAAACCACATCCACAGTAGTCCTTTTAAAGTGTCAATCAATTTGGCACTTCTCTGCTCCCTTTCTCACTCAGAATGATTGTCAAAGTTGTAAAATTTTCTACAAGGTCTTACATAATCTAGTTATTAACATCTTTTTTTTCCCCAGTTCCCTCCCAGCTACAGCTATTTGGACTGTTAAATCTTCAAAGGCTGGGCAATGACCTTTGATGGAGTCTGTTGTGAACAAATAAACAGAATTACAGGATACATTTTAAAGCGAGAATGTAGGGGCTCCTGAGAGGCTCAGTCAGAGTTGTGAGATCAAGCCCTGCTTCAGGCTCAGTGCTGAGTGGGGAGTCTGCAGGAGATTCTCTCTCCCTCTCTCCCTCTGCCCCCCCTACTCTCCCCCAACCCTGCTCACCTGCTCTTGCATTCTCTCTCTCAAATAAATAAGTCTTTAAAAAAATAAAAATAAAAAGAGGGGGCTCAGTAAGTTAAGCGGCTGCCTTTGGCTCAGGTCATGATCTTGGGGTCCTGGGATGGAGCCCCGCGCCGGGCTCCCTGCTCAGTGGGGAGCCTGCTTCTCCCTCTTCTGCTCCCCCTGCTTGTGTTCTTGCTCTCTGTGTGTCAAATAAATAAATAAAATCTTTAAAAATAATGAAAAAGAGAATGTAATCATGAATCTCACACAAATATAACATGAACATTTGTCAAATAATTTACCTTCTTAATTAATGAGGGAACCACTAAGATGTTACAACTTGTTTAAAAGAGAATCAAAAAAGCAGAGACACATACCGAGAACAGCAATTCTGAAATGAATTTGCAAATAGATACAGACCAGAATTGGCCAAAGGAGCAATCAGTTTTCTATGTCAAAGGATCGTTTCCATTATTATCACTTTTCTACAACCTCTAGAGTTTTAAAATAGTCCAGTAAGAAATTCACATGGGTGAGCTAGAGAGAACTTAGTCTTTTAGTCTCCCGGCCTCTTCTTTTTTCTTTCTTTTTTTTAAAAATTAAAAATGTTTTAAAACTTTTCTTGGCAAAAGGAAGAAATTGAGAAGGAGAGAGAAAGGAAGAAGGGGGAGTGGAGGGAAAGGAGGCATAGAGGGGAGGGTGACAGGGAGAGGGAAGGGGAGGGGAGGAGGATCTAGGAGAAAGAATGTGCATCATGGGAGGGGGACTGAATTTTCTTTCTTTAATACTTGAAAGATGCAATGTAGAAGTCACACAAGTTGAAACCAGACTGAAAGTGGTAAGATACACTGTGAGAACTCAGGAAATAGATTCTGAGATAAAACAGGGAAGAAGCAGAGGTGGACCAAAGGAGAATTGATAAAAAAATTTTAAGGTAGTGTAACTTGCATGATGGAAAGTAAAAGAGAAAGCAATTAGATGATAAAAGAAGCAATTACATGCAAAGAGGGTAAGAAAAATGGAGCACGAAATGAATATCTGTAGAGCACTTTAGGGTGAAGATGCAGTAATGCTTGCCACTCTAGTTCCTAGACGTACATTGGAGTACTGTGTCTCTCATAGTTATGAGAATACACTCCTACCTCTGTGAAGTCCAGCTGTTCCAAGGCTTTTGTGGGATTCCTGCTCTACTTACTCCCAAAATTACCTCAACATAATCTTGCAACACTTGAGGTAGCTTGAACTAGCCTTTTTCCCGCTCCCACATAAAAAAGACCCCAAATATAGCACTATTCATGTTGGTATTTGATTTCCACCACACTTCCTGGGGTGTAGCATGTGTTACATAAATACTCAGACAAGTAAAGTGACTTAGACAAATGTAATCAAATTTCTCTAAGTTAGCCAAGCTGGCTTTTAGAGACTGTGAATCTCAAGTGTATTCACTAAGAGTAAAAAGTGTCTACTCACGTATTAGTCTCTTAACCACATCATTTCTTACCTATCTTTAGATATATTATTTTAATCCAAAATGTTCAATAACATGATTATTGACACAGTAAATTTACAATCTCTTTCAAATATGGTAAAAGAAGATGGTTCAGTGGTTCTCTTTAGTCACCTGCCTAATAATGAAATTTAAGCATCTGTTGTTCCTTATCTTTCCTCTATCCTCTATTTCTCAAAATAAAAACTGTGAAGATACTTGCTAACATTATTACACCAACAGAGGAAAAGATTCCCAGTAGAATGTACTACAAAATTTTGAGTTTTAACCAAGAATAAAGAAATGTCAAATAAAAATAGATTATACTTTTGCAGATAACACTCCTCTTTGTGTGCATGTCAAGGATATAGATATAGAAACAGGTATAAATATGACAGGTAGAGTCAAATTATTCCCTTCTTCTTTCTCCTCTCCTTCATCTTCCAAAATGTAATTGATGTAGAAAATTAATGTAAACTGGGTACAAAAAAAAAGCATTCCTATGGTACATTTCTGAATGGGGTATCAGTAACAGGAACATCATTTTATAATTTAAAGAATTTTAAGGCCTATATAATTTAGAAGACTATAAAACCACTAGTAGTTTTTTTAAAACGCTTTTGGAATAGTCAGTGTCAAAGAACTCATTATTTTGATAGGCAGACATTTCATGTACTAACAAATATGAGTAAATTCATTTTTGAACACTAATTCAAAATACCATTTCCTATAATTCTTACTTGGTCATTAATAATAAAAAATAAACAATTTTCTTTCACATTATATATCTTTAAATTTAAAAGAATTGTTATACCCTTCCTAAAGCATCTCAGTTCAGTTAACCATCCTTCATAGTATTTGATGTACATACAATTCACTACTTTAATTGTACTGTTCGATAACCCTACTTTTTCAGCATTATTTTTAACTTAGAGCAATAATACTATTCTGCTCAATTCTTTTGTACACTGGATTTTACAAATAACTGTTCTTAAACCATATTCTCATCTCTGTGGGGCCTTTAAAATTTGGAGATATGCCAATAAAACCTAGAAGCCTCATTAGAGATTTTTTTGTTTGTTTTTAATTTTGATATTTTCTCCTTCTGTCCCTGTCTGTCTCAGTCATCACATTGTATTGCTATTCCTTAGGAGATAATAGTCAATTTAATTTTCCAGGCTTACTACTCTTCAAACTAGATCTTGCCTACTCTTAATTTGTGTAATTGATTCTTTGATTTTAATTTGGTACTTTTATATTTATCTTACTAAGATTTCTTTTAAGTTTGATTTTTTAAAAGATTTTATTTATTTATTTGACAGAGAGGAGAGAGATCACAAGTAGGCAGAGAAGCAGGCAGAGAGAGAGGAGGAAGCAGGCTCCCTGCTGAGCAGAGAGCCTAATGGCAGGGCTCAATTCCAGGACCCTGAGATCATGACCTGAGCCGAAGGCAAAAGCTTTAACCCACTGAGTCACTCAGGTACCCCAAGTTTGATTCTTTAAATATATAAATCATCAATCTTTGGACTAAGTAAATATCATTTGAGGGGAACTGCTTCAACTTGGCAAAGACTATCTACAAAAAACCCATAGCTAACATCATACTCAATGGTGACAAACTCAAAAGCTTTCTTACTATGATCAGGTACAAGATAAGAATGTCCCCCTCACCACTCCTTTGCAATGTGGTACTGGAAGTCCTTGCACATCCAACAAGACAAGACAAGATAATAAAGGTATACACATTAGAAAGGAAGAAATAAAACTATCTTTGTTTACAGATGACATCATTCATCATCAATTGCCACTTATTTGTTGATGATTCTTCTGAGCCTTCAACCTATAAACTTGACTTTTCATAGCATTGAGCGTCTATGTAATATTTACTTGAGTGTTCTAGAAATCTCTAATAACCAACATATCTAAAAGTAGACTCAACATCTTATTCCCAAAACTGTTGTTCTTCTTGTGTTCCTTTGAAGAGTGAGATAAGATAGTGTCACACCCTTCCCAGTCATGTGATTCCCAAATGGGATCCCTGCTGGATATCTTTAGTCCTCCATTTCTCTATAGCCCAAAATTCATCACAAATTCCCCTTGGATCAGGCTCTTATCATTTCACTCCAGTGTTAGTACAATAGACAATCAAGTGCACTCCATGCTTTTATTCATGTGTGTGTGTATGCTACTAAGAATGCATTTTAAAAAATTCACTATTCCTCTGCTTCCAGAAATATTTCCATAAAATGCAAATCAATTTGTGGTACTCCCCTGTTTAACAATCTTCAAACCTTCCCCTAAGCTTCATTGGAAAGTCCAAACTTTTTAGAATATCATGCCATGCTTCTGATGATAGTTTCAGTCTTTATTTTCAGCCGCCTTTACTTCTAAACTCTGAACACATTTCTTCCCGCCCCTGAACACATTGCTATTTATTCTGGTTACCAACTTACATTGCTATTGTTGCTCCTTCTGCTTGATAAAAACTGCTTTCAACCATCTACTAAGCCAATTTTGCCTATTCCATTCTTTTTTCAGTGTTGTACTCTGCCATGAAGACTTCCTTGAGAGTTCCTGACTTTTTATGCACTGACTGTCCTTTGTGCTAAGATTTTAGAACCTACCACAATGTACTAAAAAGTAAGTCAGACTTTCCACTTGTCTAATTTGCCAAGTAGACTATGGATTATTTAAGAGCCCAAAACGCAGCAACTTATTCCATTTTAGCCCCTATAATCTCAAAGACTATAGAATACACATGTGTAGGGAAAGTTTTCTGAATGGTTGTCAAGCCATTGCTTTGTGTTTGTTTCATTTTTAAACACATTTCACCAATTATAGTGGGCCTGTTGCTCCACTGTGCATTTTCTGTAGTATATTCTACAAATTCAAATCATTTAACTATTTAATTCTACTGACAATATCTTATATATTCACACACACACACACACACACACACACACACACACACAGAATGAATAAATATAACTCCAAAGAGGGATAGTCAAATGTGATTCAATAAAAAACCTTAGGCTTAGAAAAGGAGCTTTCCAGGGCACCTGGGTGGCTCAGTGGGTTGAAGTCTCTGCCTTCGGCTCAGGTCATGATCTCAGGGTCCTGGGATCAAGCCCTGCATTGGGCTCTCTGCTCAGCAGGGAGCCTGCTTCCCCCCTCTCTCTGCCTGCCTCTCTGCTACTTGTGATCTCTCTCTCTGTCAAATAAATAAAATCTTAAAAAAAAAAGAAAAACTCCCTACATTGGGCTCCCTACTCAGTGGGGAGTCTGCTCCTCCCTCTGCTTCTTCCCCCAGTTCATGCTTTCTCCCTCCCTCCCTCCCTCTCTCTCTCTCTCTCCCTGAAAAATAAATAAATAAAATCTTAAAAAAAGAGAGAGAAAAGATACCCAGTTATTTCTCAAATCTATGCAGGAGGAAATGGTTGTAATCAAAGGAATAAGCCTTCATTAGAGGTCTTAATTTATTTCCAATGAAAAGCTTTAGATATTGAAATAACCTGCTAGGGAAGTTTATGGAATTTCTTCTGTACAAGCATCATAGTTATATACAGGATTGCTGTTGGAGTCAGACAGTTTGTATCCAATTTGTATCCAATTCAGACAAATATGGTTCTAGTAAAAACAGAGAAGATAGCTTTTTAGGGTTATTTTTAGCCTTTAGATTTTGAATCCACTTTATTTTACTTATGATTATGAAACTCTTGAATCGTATGCTCAGATAATACTCTGTATTATTTCATTAGCCTAATAAAATAAAACTTTGTGTTTCCTATGCAATAGAAATGTAAATTATCTGTACAATATTAAGTTTATAAATGTGTTTTTCAAGACACAACATGATGGATTATAGCCCCACTGAACATTCAATATGAGTTCTTGCATGGAAAGGAAAAGGAAATTCACTTTGAACTGAATTGAGATAAACATATCTCATAAGTGAATCAAGTTTCAATAATTCACAAGCAGTAAAACCCAAAGTCAGTCAAAGGAGATATATAATAAATGCCATAGCCCAAATCCAAACTAGTATTATCATAATATTCAATTATATGCCCTATTTATCAGTAGATTTCTCTTCTACACCTTTCTTGAAAACACAATTTAAAATGTTTTATATCAATATTCAAGAAAAGTGTGTATTTTACGTCATTAAAAATAGACTGCAATATTTCTTAAAACATTTGATGTTGCTTTATTATCTTTTGTGAACAATAAGAATGTCACCATATGTGGATTTCCCTTGAAGTCCACATTTCCCTTGAAAAGTCAAAAAATATTTGGAGAATTTTTTTCATTTTCTTTCTTACATTTAAGATTTTCTTTTGGTTTGAAAATAAAACACAATCTTTAACTTTTTAGGCAACAGTATTTTTAAAAGTCAACCTGCTACTGCTATCATCTGTGATGTGATATAAAATTTACTATTTACAATGATCTGGCTTCAATAATATCTAGATGTATTCATATAGGCCAACTTCAGAAAATAATTTAAAATTATTCAATGATTAGCTTGTAAGAGACAAAACTTCACACCCCAAGGCAAAACTAATTCAACTTTAAAAAACTATTTTTCAGGGCACCTGGCTGGCTCAGTCAGAGGAGCATGTGACTCTTGATCTTGGTGTCATGGGTTCAAGCCCCATTTTGGTGTAGAGATTACTTAAACAAATAAAAATTTCAAAAAAAATTATTTTCTAAAGTCATTAAAGCCAAATTTCTAAATCCAAAATACCCACCAGAAACCTTCATTGTTTTGTTTCGGTTTAGACCTAAATATGACTGATACTTTATTTCTGCTAAATTGCTTATATTTCCAAATTGTGCTAATATAAGACCAACTGAGTTCTTGAATTTAGACAGGTTCATTTGAAAACTGGTATTTTTATTCGTATAAGGACACTTCATATATATATATATATGAAAATTAGCCTAGGATTAATTAACCAACAACTTCAAAATCTTCCAAGAAATGTAATCCATGAGAGACCTTGTGATAAGTATTAATTGTTGATATTTTACCTACTTAGTTCTTGTAACTCACATCACCTCACTGCAACTCACTTCACTTCACTTCAGCTCACTTCAAGTCACTTCACCTCAACATGGACATGTGTAATATTTACCGATACTAAAATGGAAACTTACAATTTAAGCATATATGCATATACTTTACTAAATTAAATATTCTACTAGCAACAGGAGTTGGTTACACCACCGATAGCACAGATAAAGCCTTATAGGTCATGATGTGGACCATGATCGCTGTACAGATTTGAGACCTGGCTCTGTGGCTTTGAATCTAACCTTGAAAATCCTTTGCATATAATTTTATAAACTTAGTCATCAGGGAGTGTTTTCATTTACATAATTATCCTATTGAGGATATTTCCATCTCTCACACTGTCCCTCTAACTATGACATCAACAGGAGAGAAACTTAGAACTCTTCCTTACATTTCTATCAGGCGTACCACAAATCATTCCTTTCACATTTTTAAATTTAGAAAGTGCTACTCAATCACCTTTAGTTAATTGTTTAGATCACCTTCCTCCAAACTAATCAGTTTTGATGGACATATTTATTAATTTTGTAACTGAAAACATACAAACTATGAAACTGGTGCCAAGAATTGGTTCCCCAAATAGCAGGTATAATTTATTGAATATGTGCTCATATACTATAAATTAACCATCAGGGCAGATAGTTCAATTCTCTATTCAGATCTCAACAAATTTCTGTGGAAAATACTTATACATATATTGTGTTCTAATATTTATAGATATATATTAAGATTAATGATATTTTATACATAGAAAAAGGTATCAAAGTGAACTTTTTATTATAGCATTAATACTCTGAAGGCCGTACAGCTGTCAGTCCACCCTGTAGGTATGTTTATAACATTAAAAACACCATTATAATATTGACTGTTGGAGATTATACTTTGAAAATGTTCATAACAATTGCAACATTTTGTATTTATATGTTCATATTCTATACTATTTCACTAATCACCTTACTGGGTTCTTATAAAAGAACAGTTCGACAAACACATAACAAATCAACTTACCAGTATAATTCTGGCCATGTAACTGTGTAGTCAACAATTTAGCCTTGCCCAGTGAGAGGCCTGGACTTTTCCCTCAGCTTCTAGAAGTTAATCCATGTCATAGCTGACACGAGTGACTTTGGCGCAGAGACGGGCCACCTCAGATATTATAGTGATGCTAACCACATCCCAATTATCTCACAGGGTGGGTTGGCCATGCTAGAAAGGACCAACAGACCAACCATGTGACTCAGGGTGTGCCACTGTATCAGTTAACATGGTGACTGAGTTCAACCATGTGGGCAATCAGTCAGTCAATGAGGCCTATGTTATGATCCTCAACAAAAACTCTGGACATCAGAGCTTTCAGGGAGCCTCCCAGATCGGCAGTACTCCCTGAATACTGTCATACATTAATGACAGGAAGATAACACATTCTGAGGACAGTGGAAGCTTTGCATTTGGAATCCTCCCAGACTTGGCCCTATGAGTCTCTTTCTTTCTCAGATTTAATATTCATCCTTTTCTTATAATAAACTTAATGATATTAATAATATTAATAATAATAAACTTTCTTATAATAAACAGGAATATAATAGCTTTCATTGAGTTCTGTAAGTTCTCTTGTCAATTATTGTACCTGAGAATGGTTTTGTAACCCCCAAATTTGCAAGTGGTGTCAGAAGGGGAGGTGGTCTTGGGGACTGTGCCTTCAGCTTTTGCAGTCTGGCACTTTTTCAAACTTCTAGCATACTACTAGCCTATACGAGAAATCAATATTAATTAATATTTACCTCTGCTTAGTTGAAAATTTTTGAAAAATAATTAAAATACATATCTGGGGGCACCTGGGTGGCTCAGTGGGTTAAAGCCTCTGCCTTCGGCTCAGGTCATGATCTCAGGTTCCTGGTATCAAGCCCTGCATATCAAGCAGGCTCTCTGCTTAGCAGGGAGCTGCTTCCCCCTCTCTCTTTGCCTGCCTCTCTGCCTACTTGTGATCTCTCTCTCTGTCAAATAAATAATTAAAATCTTATAAAAAATAAAAAAAATACATATCTGGTAAATAGCAGCTTTCTGTACTGAATGCTAACTATATGGTAGGTTCTATACATGTATTAAATGCTTGGTTTATCTCATTAATCTATGAAATAGATGATGTTACATCTGTTTCCAGAGAGGAAGAGAAATAAATAACTTTCTGAGATTCAACATCTAATGTGTGGCAAAGTCAGAATTCAAAGCCAGCTCCATTTCAAATCCCACACTGAGAATGACTATCAAATACAGCCTCTCCTTGTTAACACAGCTCCCGAACCTATTTTAAGGCTGAGTTGATTAAGTCTGAAATATCTTAAGGCTAAAAGCATATGCAATTTTGATTAACATGATTAGCAAATATACAAGAAATAGCTGGTTTAGACACATAAATATAGTGCTGGACACTTTTGGTGAACCCAAAATATATAGTTGTTCATTGCAAAATTATATCTACAACAGATTGTGCTACTGACTTCTCAAAGTTTCAAGAGTTATCAGCTAATTAGGGCAGCTGTGAAATCTCAGACTGATTTTACTACTTTCATTTGACACAACATGCTGCCAAGACGTTCCCAAATATGATGTAAAGTTTAACTATCAAACACTTGCAAAATCTTATGTAACTAAAGCTCATTCTATTAGGCTGGAGAAGCTTCTGACTATTAAAATAGGGAGAGATTTATGAGATATCAGAAAATGTCTCATAAACTAAAGATTGGGTATACTTTGTGCACAAACACAAGGCTATCTGGTACCACATATATTTACAAACATTTAGATACATATGGAACTATATATGCACAGAAACCTCTGGAACTTACGCAAACTAAACCAAAGAGAATCAGAAATCTTCTAGTCCAGGCACATATAGGAACTATATAGGCATGACAGAAACTCATAGAAAAAGCAATAAATTTGGAGTCAGAATTCCATGAATTTTAATCTGAGGTTTGTGACTGTATGATTTTGCTCATCTTCTCATGCAGTAATTATAAGAATTTAATGAAACATAACGTGTTTGAAAATGTTCCTTATATATGTTGAAACATTATAGTTATTCAATAAAATTTGGTTGAGGATATTAAAATTTCAATTCATTCTTATAGTATTAATTAAATATACTATTGTAGTGGAATATGTTTATAATATTTATTTTTTATAGCCAGAACTTTGGGATTTGTTATGGAATGAATTATATTCTCCCCAAATTTATAAATTGGGGCCCTAATACACAGCACATCAGAATATCCCTGTATTTGAAAGTAGGGTCTTTAAGAGATAATTATGTTAAAATGATGCGGACAGGGTGGGCTCTAACCCAGTTTGACTGGGGTCCTTATGAGAAAAATAAATTCAGACATACAGAGAGAGAGGGATGTGTACCCACAAAGAGGAAACCATATAAAGACACCATAAGTAGGCAATGATCTGCAAGCCAAGGAGAGAGGCTCAGGAGACACCAAACCAGGTGACACCTTGATCTTGGACTTCAACCTCCAGAAGAGTGAGAAAATAAGTTTCTCTTGTTTAAGCCATCTAGTCTTGTTTAGTATTTTGTTATGGTGGGATTTTGTTATGGCAGCCCTAGTAAACTAATACACCCTTTTAATATAAAATAGTTTTCAGGGTAACAATTAATTGGAAGTACAAATGCTCATTCAGACATTGAAAACTGGTCACTACTACAATAGTTTTCAATGCTGCCAAGAATGAATCACATAATACGAGAAGGGGGCTCTACTCTCTTTACCTTGAAGATACTTACGAGAGTCTAGCTTTTATGTGTACTCATGGAGTTCCCATTTCTGAAACACATGCATCCCTTACATCTATCTGAATCTAATCTGTCATGCAGAAACTAGCTTTCTCTCTAAAGACATAACTAATGATTCAGTTCCCCAGAGATCTTTCCCCTGAATTGACCCTTAACTAGTATCTTTTTTATCTGGTAACCTTTCAGGATCATTTGCCTTACTTATAAAACAATATAAAATGTCATTTCCTGAGAGGAAAAAAGCACAGGAGCCTATATTTTTGGTATTTTACACAAGACCCAGGATAGTGCATTCCATAAACTAATAAGCATTAAAAAGATGCTGAATTAATGGATAATTTTAATAAAATATTCATTCATCAGATAATAACTATTTTATACAGGTTGCACTAACAAATGTAAAAAATATTTTTGCTCATTCTCTACTTAATTCATTTTGCCATGTAAAAACACACAACTGTAGGCGTCTGGGTGGCTTAGTCGTGAAGCGTCTGCCTTTGGCTCAGGTCATGATCCCGGGGTCCTGGGATCAAGCCCCACATCGGGCTCCCTGCTTGGCGAGAAGCCTGCTTCTCCCTCTCCCACTCCCCCTGCTTGTGTTCCCTCTCACTGTGTCTGTCTCTGTCAAATGAATAAAAAAAAAAAAAAAAAAACTGCTCACATTTTCGTTTGGTCTGGTTTTCTGCTATGTCATTAGCATAGTGATTCAAGATGGCTAAATTTAGCCTACACATAGTTGTCCAGTCCTTATCCTTAAATCAGTGGTTCCTGAACCTTTATTTATCAGATATCTCTTTCAGAATCTGATCAAAAGCTATAGGTCTTCTTTCCCCAAACTGAGACACACACACCCACACATACACACACTTTTCTAATAGTGTCAGAAGTTAACAGATAACCCCAAATTCATGTCTATGAATATCGTCTTAAATACACTTATCTTATGGTGATTAATAGGCTATTACCATGGAGCTCACTAGTTTCATGTAGGAGTGAGATATGTGAGAAGGGTCAAGGTTCCATTTAATGAAAGTATACTAACTGTTTGAGAAGGACCTACACACTAGGCTTATGAAGCCTTCACGGTGGTGCAGAAATAACTTGAAAGAGCAACTTTCAAGAAACTTGCAAAAGTCACAACAAGACATTTCTTGCCATTAAGTAATCTAAAAAATATCATTTCATTGCTTTAACCAAACAGGTTATTTTATTTTACTTTTATTAATTTTTTTTAAATCTTCTGTAAGGGAACAAACAAAAACCAAGTAAAGTCACAAGATACAACTTAAACTTGTGTAAGACATAGTGCCTGCTTTTAAAGTAGCTTCAAGTCTACCTGGCAAAATAGACATGGCCACAAAAAAGACCCAAAACAAACCAAAACAACAACAACAACAACAACAAAAACACCACAAAGATGCAAAAGAGGAAGGATATATGAGGTACTAAGTTCAAAAATAGCCAGCCCAAAGGTGCTGAACAAGATGAGTGCTTTACCCCTGTTCATTTGTAATCCTCTCAGTACTATGACTGGAAGCAGAGAGCCCTACAACTCTAGATAATGGAATTCTGATACTTGTGCCTGAAATTCCTAACTGTAACACATTTTTTAAAAATTTATCAATTCTTAGGATGTACTATCATCATTTTAACAGTTATCCACTTATATATCCTGAAAGAAAGATACTTTATGACTCTATGAAGACTAAATGGGTGTGACAGGACAAAAATTCTTACTCTATTTATGAAATAAGCTAAGCAACTCACTACATGGATCAAAGGCCCAAAGCTATGAAGATGGAATCTAAAGCATGACTTTGAAGTAAAGGTTAATCGGGAATATCAGTTTTTAGAGAATTACTGTTATTTAGAGAATTACTGAATTACTGTTTTTAGAGAAGCCCAAAACTAAATGAAAGGCATAAAACCACTGTCCTAACTAAACATTATAATTGTGTTGGTCTTTCAATATCCATCACACCCAATACATCTTCATACAAAAAAATTACACTTCTTGGGTGCCTGGGTGGCTCAGTTGGTTAAGCATCTGCCTTTGGCTCAGGTCATGATCCCAGAGTCCTGGGACTGAGTCCTTCATGGGGCTCCCTGCTCAGCAAGGAGTCTGCTTCTCCCTCTGCCCCTCCCCACTTCTCATGTGCTGGTGTGCTTGCTCACTCTCTCTCTCTCTCTCTCTCTCTCAAAAATAAATAAATCTTAAAAAAGAAAATACACTTCCCAAACCTGGTTAATTACACATAAAGTCAAGCGTGCCATTATTTTACTTTGTATGGTAAACAAATGGCATGTAATAAAGCAAATCCTTATTAGATTGTCCCATCTAGACCCCGTACTATACCCAACAAAAACACAAGAAAGAAATCCAGATATAAAGAATCATTTTGTGTTCAGTGTTACTCTTCCAAGCTAGATATAGAAAGAGTTTTAGATGGAAAGGAAATATGGCTTCTAGTCTCAGTTGGACCACTAACATAGTGACTTTCATAAATCTGGTATTTCAAATTTATATTAGTTCTGGCATTTACTACATTTACTAGCTACTTCCTCACCTATAGAAATAAAAAGACTGCCTCTAAATATCTTAGAAAAGTTTCTCATTTCCTTTCACTTTCTCTGTTTTATTTTATTTCTACATCCGACTGTATACACTAAGCCTATAGTCTAGGCTCAGACTGTCTGGACTTAAATTCAGGCTCCATGACTTACTAGCTTTAGTACTGTGCATGATTTATTTTTTTTCTCTGGATCTCAGTTTTCTTCATCTGGAGAATGAGAGTAACAGAACCTGACTCATAAAGATGTGGTGAGGATCAAAAGGGTTAACACATGCTCAGCAATTAGAACGATGCCCCACATTTAATGAAAATTAAATAAATGTTAACTGTTATTGTTGCTGATGATGGTGATGATGATGTCTTAGTCATTTAAATATTTTATGGATTTTTTTTTCTAAGTATTATACTTGAAGAGACTCATAAGAGACAGAAAATCCCTTCCCCTCAAAATCCTAATACTCAATTTCCTTCTTGAGTTAAATTTATCATTGCTTATAAGACAAGCAAAAGGAGCACCATCTTAAAATGTAACCAGAATAATAGGCTTTACTCAACAAAAAGTAAATTGCTCCTGAGCAGGAGGTTCTTAATTTGACTTGAGAGATCAACCAAGCAGGAATGAGCTGGTTCCAACACCTCAGTACAATGCTAATGATTTTTTCATGTTGAATTAATAGGATTGAAATGTTTGTGATTTCAGCAGCTGTTGGGAACAGTGGGAGAGCTCCCACCAATACACCGACAGCCCGGTGCCCCTCACATGGCTATGTTTAGATAAAATGGGAATGCTAACAGTCTGTCTAGAGTATGCTAATCTTAAATTAATAATAATTATTTCCACCAAAGGCAGATATCGAACATCTCCTCCATCCCATGGAGAATTTGTATACTTTTTATGTGTGCATGAAAGGGTAATTTGTTGTGCACATAAAGTAAAATTTGTGTTTCGAAGCAGGTGAGTGGCTAGTGCTTAGCTGTCTGATTAATTATCACAGCAAGAAATGATTAAGATTTGCCAACATAGAGAACATTTTTACTTTGCTCAAACAAATTATTACCCCCTCAGATCCTTCACTGGCTCCCAATCGCCTCCTGTTTAAAATTTAAATGTTTCCTCTACTTCTGTATTGAGCTTTTCTCCTCTCAGAAATGCTGCTAACTGATTCATTTCTGCTCATTTTACTCAACACATTGATATATTCATTTCAATCATTTTTTTCTTATTTCATTCTCTTTCCATTCATTTGGCCTTATCTGTATGTTGTCACATACGTTTAATTTGTGTATTATTTTAAACAATATAATGGTAATATTTCCCTGCCGTGTATTTTGCTTACAACACCTAAAAGTGTTGCAGTGCTAACAAGGGGAATAAATAGAATTTTCAGATATGAAAGCATGTTTTAACTAAGCTTAATTTAAGGAATAATGATAAATAGAATAAGGAATATTAAATAGAATAAAGAAAGGAATAATGATACAGGAATCAAAAGAGGATTGAAAGCCATTACTCATAAAAATCTCTAAAACAAATATGAACAAAAATTCAGTTGAAATTCTTTTCATAAAAATCAACAAAAGTATGTACAATTTAATTGGCATAAAAGATATTTAGGGGTCTTCTTTCTAAACAGTTAACACATCATCTATTGCTCTTCTGAAAAGTAATTTGGCATCAAACTTCGTTCAAATTGAATAGTAATATTTTCACTCTGGAAAGGCAAATCAACCTAAAACGTGCATAGCCAAAACCAGATTAAAATTTTCTCACCACCTTTGAAAAAAAAAAAAAGTAGTATGTTGGAAAACCAATGCTAGAAGTGGCAAGTCTAATAATGTTTGGCAGTTTTTGTGCACCAAGTGTCTTGGATTCCTAATGTGGCTGCTCCTCCTTCCCAACTTTCACAATTTGTTTGATTTCTTGCTCTTATTTCCCCCTAAATATCAAAATTTAACAAAATTTATAAAGATTTTATGCAGAGGTATATATTTATAATGAAAACAAGATGCTTAAATCTGTTAAGCATATGGCATGATCCTAATGCTTTTCATCAGAGTATTTTAATTGTGACCAATATGAATATTTTGTTCAAATTCCAGTCCAGAGAAAGAGGGAGAGAACTAGCAAGAGAGAGATGTCCCATAAGTACTAGATACATTTATGAGACAATATATCAAACTGGAAATAAAAGCTTTTGGTAAATAAATCGAGATTTTGATTATTACGTAGTATTTTTCTCCAATATATGTGTGCATGTTACATATACATACACACATACATACACTTATACAGATAAGCTAAAAATAAAATATCTTAAATGCACATCTTGCCAGACATTTACCTAAAATAGACATACACAAACTCATCTGGATACATTGAAGCACACGTGTACAAATATAATTTCCACATTATAATGGAAGGCTTAGATTTCTACTTCCTAAAAATATGAAGATAATCACTAAGTGTGGTGTGTAACCTCTAAAACTGCACTGTCAGACCTTGTTCATTATGCAGTAATTAAAAAGAGACCATTAGCATCAATGCTGTGAACTTTTCAGTGTAGTTCAGGATATAGTGTGGTATAACCAATTAAAACAAAAACATTTAAGGAGGCAAGGAAACCATTAAAGCCAATTCATTAGACCTTCATATTTTGGGTTCAGTGCTACTGAACATGCACATTCAAGCAGAAAAACTGGAACTGCTGATATATCCCAAAGCATATTGTACATTTGAAAGGTAAGTTAGCCTTAGAGTACTGATGATACATTGACAAGGCTATGGTATGATTTAAATAGCTATTAGGAATACAGAGACCTAAACCAATGGCGATGGGTAAACATAAAGTAGATTCTTTTAGAATTATGTTGTATATTGTTTAGACAACTTTAATGAGATAAATTTTATTTTACATATATCTTGCCTGGTTTATACAGTTGTCAAAAGTCAAATTCATTCCTAAAGTGGATGAGTGCACAATAGTTAAATGAGAATAAATCCCAAAAGGAGTTTCAGAACTTTTTCCCATTCTGAAATGCTCCAGGTCATTCACGTATCACTAAGATAATTCTCTAGAAGTGGCCACTATTTTCAAAAGCTAATGTGATTTGCTCTGATCCTGATCATTCTCCACATCTGTACTTTATATTTTTGCCACTGTCTCTTCTTGATCACACAGATATGGTGTGTCAGCAGAGCACAATCCAGATGCCACTGATTTGAAGGTTGCTCATGGTGACTCAGGAAGACACCAACAGTAAGGATTATACAATTATTTGTGAGATTCTCCCCTTTATAGTCACCATTATCAAAACATAATATTCGTGAAGGTTACACATGCAAATATATATATATATGAATCACTCATCTAGATTACTGACTCTTCACTAGCACAGAGAATTTTATCTTTTTAAATGTCATTTCCACCAATAATATGATGTGTGTAGGGAGAGCATTGCAGCACTATCTGTAACAGGTAACAGCGGCTGAACTCATTTTAAACTCTGCCAGTGTCAAGAGCTATGAGGACAGGATGATCGAAATCCATCTGCCCCTTCTTGCACCGACCCCAGGAGCAATAACAACAAACATTACATGACAATCAACAATCATTTGTGATTGTTGATAGGCAATTATCTCTTCTTATCCTCAGAACAAGGCTATGACGTAAGCATTACAATTTGATTTTTCACATGAGAAAACTATAGTTTAGAAACTGAAGATATAATCATATTAAGAAAGGTTGGTATGATTGGAATTCACTTTAATTCCAAAATCCATTATCTTAACCACAACAAAATGTTGGCTTTTAGAAGGAGTCCAGAATATTTCAAAATGAAAATGCACAGTCCCTAAAATCAGGGTAAATGTCTGTACTAGAAGTTGGACACCTACCCCTCTGGTTTAAGCTTTGCTTCAGGAGTAGAGTGAACCAGAGGACAAAATCTACTTCATAATCAGAGACCTGACATTGACCATCTCTTTCATACTAGCTCTAGATTCTATAATAGAAAACCTCTGCAAGAATAAGCACAAAAACAGTGTGGGTACAAAGAGAAAGTTTTGGTCAATCCCTCCCTCTCTCTTTCTCTCTTGGTCACACAAACACACACACACACTCAGAGGTAAGATACTGAATGCCTCTTAATAAGTGGGTATCATGGGACGCCTGGGTAGCTCAATTGGTTAAGCGGCTAACTCTTGATTTCAGCTGAGGTCACGGTCTCAGGGTGCAGGGATTGAGCCCTGGGTCAGGCTTCATGCTCAGTGAGGAGTCTGCTTGAAGATTCTCTCTCTCCCTCTCCCTCCACCCCTCCCCCTGCTCATGCTCTTTCTCTCCCTAAAATAAATAAATAAATCTTCAAAAAAATGGGTATCATCTAATCTTAGATACAGAGGAAAAACACCATTACTGTTAAACAAGAAGAGAATGATGAAAATTCTTTACTCGAAGAAATTGTCAAATTACCAAATCACTAAATTACCACCAAATACAAAAAACACTCCAGAAACATATGTAGAATAGAAAAATAATTTCACAAAAAGCCGTTTGTCATGGGTAATAACAATCTCCTAGATAAGTGGCAATCTGGGTGATATCTTTTCTTTAGATGATAGCTCTTGCTGATGTGTGAAGGCTAAATTATAAAGACAAAACAGAAAGATCCTATAATTACTACAATGGTCCTGGTGAGAAACTATCTTATCCTGAAATAGAGTGGCAACAGAAATGAAGAAAAGAGGATTTAGGGGGTAAAAAAAAAAGACTAGATAACACCTGATGACTGATGAAGTGTGGAAGTAGACAGAGAAATAAGAGATACCTCTAACACTAATCTGGTTAATATTGTTACGGGTAAGATAAATTAGGATTGGCTACATCATTTGTGGAGCCCAGTGCAAAATGTGGACCTCTTGTTCAAAACTATTAAGAATTCCAAGATGGCAGCAGTAGAACATTTTTTAATAAGGGCAGGACCCTTCTGTGGGCCAAAGTCATGGAGCCAGTCCTAAAACTAACTCATCCGTTTCCTAGAACATCGATCAAGGAAGCAAAAGAAAATAAGTCAGAAATATTACTCAACCAACATTTTAAATAAATGCCATATTAAAAAAAACAAAACAAAACATGATGAACAAGAGTGAATCTCTCACATGGCCTCCTCTTCTGTCTTCATTTGGGATTCTTTTATCTGTGGCAATTCTGCCTCTCCAAGCAAACTTTGCCTTTTACCCCAGGGTGGGGATAGGCACATCCACTCAGGTCTTGGCACTCTGGGAGAGCAGCAGAGCCCCACCACCTCACTGAGATGCCTCGGTGCCTGAACAGAAAACCTGTGTGTGTGTGTGTGTGTGTGTGTGTGTGTGTGTGTGTGTGTGTGTAGGGAGGTGAAAGGATGTCACTGTCCTGCCCCACCTTCTTCAGCCCTGCATTCCCCAACACTTTCTGGGTTCTGGCAGAGCTGAGAGACTATTCTTCACAACATTCCCAAAAGCAGGGCACTGCCTGTTGAGGGGCCCCAACTCCTAGCCTCTTGGAGCCAGAGTAAGAGCAATCATGGAAGAGGACTTCAACTCCTTCCTCCATTTTGACCTCAGTCTGTGCTTCCTAACTGATTAAGTTCCCCTTTCCAGCTTATCTTTTAACTCTGGCCAAAGACCCAGAGGGCAAAACCTCCTGAGTTGGAAACAGAAACTACACCTCAAGCAATGAATACTTCGCACAATGGACTTCAAGCCAATGATTGACCTGACCTTTACTGCCCAGCTGCACTGCATGTACCCACTGACCTTTGTCCCACATTTTCCTAATATGAACATGGAAGTATTTCAGCACTTTGGACACAGCTTTTATAACACTAGTCGCCTCTTTTCCCAGTGTGGGCCTCATTGAAATAAACTCCTTTCTTGTTTCACCACCACTACTCTCTCTGCCTTTAGGATTTTGTCAGCGGCTAGTGGCTGAGCCTGGTCTGTATGGGACTCGGAAACAAGGCGTTCTTGGACCCCTTTTCCCCAGTTACAGTCATCCTCACTGTGGCCTCTTCTGTGTCCTGTCATTGGGGTTGACATCTGCCTAACAGAGGTTGTAGAAGAGAAATGGGGAGGCTTGCTCACCTTGCCGTTAAGCGTGTCATTTACCAGACAGGCATTGAGACACAACACTGCGTATTTCTTTTTCACCCTCCAAGGCACATTACTTTTGCAATCAAGGGCGCCCCACCCCCCTACCCCTGTCCTCATAGAGAGAGAGAGAGAAAGAGAGACAGTTTTTTTAAATACAGGGCACACTTTTATATTAATGTGGGTGTGCACATATGGGGCGGCAGGGTTGGGGAAGCTGGGCGGGGAGGCATGGGGACATTGGACCTGTGTTCCTGCAGTTACAGTGAGAACTTCCCGACATGGGATACAATTCCCAAGCTGGAACTAGGGGAACAGAGGAGGGCTACTGCCCTGTTACTGCCAATTCAAGGTATGGCAGGGTAGAGAAAGCATCTCCCTGTTGGAAAGAGGCAGAAACTCTGAAGTGCAACTCTGTTTCTCTCTATGCCTTTCTGTCACTGAAGCTGCCTTGGCTTTTGTAACAAAACAAAGCCATGCCTCCATCCACTTTTGTACCAAGAAAACAAAAAAAGATAAATCATAAAAGCATAAATTAGAATGCCAAATGAAAATTTAACTACTGTAACAAAATATGATGAATATAATCAACTAAATTAACTCATTAAAATAAAACATGTATCTTGGGGTGAATTTTTTTTATCTAAATAGATCTTGCCTAAAACAGACACAAGGAGGCTTAAAAATACAATTTCTAAATAAATATAAAAATGAAATAAACATAATTACAATCATTCAACTTGAGAAAAGGGAAGCAGGTACAGTCATATTCATATCAAACTCATATTTAAACTTTCTGAGGCCGGATGATGTGTTTTACTTATATTTGTAAACATAGTGCATAGCATTTGTTTAAGACTTAGTGAGCTACATTCATGAGAATGGATTCCTAAGTCATGAAATATCAGACACACAGAGGCACTTTCAGGCTGTATGAAACACTAGCACACAACGAACAGCTAACAGTAGACCCAGGCATTCATATTCTTCTACTTCGTATTTTTTACAAAGTTGCTCACCACACCTTCTAACATTTTCATTCCCTCTTCAGTCACTCCAGTTTTCCTTAGCATCTATATTTCATAACAACATAGGTAGCTTGCAAGTTTTGAAGCAGAGCAAATAGACTGGCAACTCATCAAACATATTTTATTTCATTTTATAGATACATGAAAAGAAACAGCATTTTGGCCCCTGGCACAATTCCTCTATCTCCTATTCCTGGTTGGATCTCCCAATGGCTTCAAAGAAAAAAGTTCTGTGAAAGAAGTGAGCAAGGTTTGTAATATATAAACTGAAGTTTTTTTCATGTCAAGACATTAAATAACAAGAATTCACTTTAGTTAAAAAGTAATAAAAAAAGGGGGCAACAAAAACAAAATGAGTAAACAAGTTTAAAAACCTCCCACTATTAAAATCTCTCTGCCTTATTATAGAAGATAAAATTTTACTAAGTCCACGTACCAATAATGTACGATTTTTATAAATCTGCGTTATGTTAACAATTGTCTCAGGAGAATGATGTAGAAATCTCTCAAAAGCAAGCCACTTAACTGTTACTCGTTCTAAAGCAGCACTGTTCTTTTTTCAGTGAAGTCATGGACATATTCCCTACCCTGTCTCATGCAGTAGCCACTAGCCTCACGTGCTTATTTAACAAGTGAGATGTGGTAGGTACCACTGAGAGGCTAAGCCTAATTTTATTTAATTTTTAATTCATTAAACTGTAAAAGCCACATGTGTCTATTGGCTACCAAATTGGACACCACAGTTCCACTGCACTCACAGCTGGGGATCCGGTAGGCAGGTGTGCGGTGAAGAGTGAAACCAAAACCCATAGAATTTATGGGTTAATGCTGGCGACAAGGAACAAAGAAAGGACTAAACAAAGAGATTCAGATGGGAACCGATATGAAGAAAAGTATGACACACATTCATATTTGTATTCCCAAGAACTTTTTACTATGTTGTTAATACAATTTTTGTTAAGGGAATTTTCCAATTCGAATAAAAAATGAATGGGGAAATATCATCCAATCAAGAGAATTGGCTTAGTGGATCCTGAAGGGGGGGTAAGGTAAACAGAGTACGCTGTCTATTCTACCATCTCTATTTCCCTTGTTGTGACTACACTTCCACTCTCATATTGGCTCTACCTATAAAAAGTTTCAGTGCATTGTCCTAAACTTCAACACTGCTTAATCATTCTAGATAAATGATACCATAGTCCCACTCTTAGCAGAATGGTAAAAAGTCACAAAATACGCCACAGTTTCTTTAAACATGGCATCCAGACAACCAAATCTGTCAAAAGGTACATGGGGACAAATAAATATTGTGAGCGTAAACTTTCTTGTAGTAATGTTAATATTGAATCTTCCTATTTTTGTCCGTTTTAGAAATTCATTGATTATCAATAAGTAAACTTAATCATTAATTTTTTCTTCCAATTTCTGGTAGTGCTATCATCCATTTCTTCCTGAACTTATCTTTCTTAACTAAATGGCTTCTTAATTACTTTTTCTTCATTCTCTTTGTTGGAAGAGCTGTGTGTGTGTGTGTGTGTGTGTGTGTGTGTGTGTGTGTGTGTGATGCTGGGGTAGGGAAGGGGTAAACTGATCTTCTGAAGCAAATCTTGTAGTCCAAAGTTGTGAAGAAACATTGCACGAAAGATTTTTAAAAGTATATCATAACAGGGGCACTGGGGTGGCTCAGTGGGTAAAGCCTCTGCTTTGGCTCAGGTCGTGATCCCAGGGTCCTGAGATCCAGACCCGCATCCGGAGAGCCTGCTTCCCCTCTCTCTCTGCCTGCCTCTCTGCCTACTTGTGATCTCTTTCTCTCTCTGTGTCAAATAAATAAATAAAATCTAAAATATATATATCTATATATATCTATATATCCATATATAGATATATATCTCATTACATACTTAATCTATATAAGCTTTAGGTTAGGAATTCTGATTCCTTGAGAATTCCATAAAGAAACAGAATTGCTGACTGCCTATTTTCATGATTATGTAATAAATACATTAACCAGATGAAACCAATATAAGTGGAAATACATCAAGTATTTATATTAGAAACTAAAATGGAAAGTCTAGCTCTTCCTATATCAAGATTACAGTACCAATCACATTGGTAATTGATTGACTCCTCTTATTTGTGAAAAGTATTAACTAAGGAAGAAATTACATATATTTATAAATACATGTGTATATAAATGTAATATTAATATTCTAAGACAGGTTGAAGTTCATATGAAATGAATATATCTCTGGGATTTTTTTTTTTTAATATTTTATTTATTTATTTGACAGAGCGAAAGAGAGAGCACAAAAAGGGGGTGTGGCTGGCAGAGGGAGAGGCACGATCCCCACAGAGCAGGGGGAGCCTAATGTGGGACTTGATCCTAGAACTCTGGGATCATGACCTCAGCTGAAGGCAGTCACTCAATTGACTGAGCCAGCCAGGTACCCCTAGGATTTATTTTTATATGAAGAAACCACCAGTGAAAAATGAATTATATGAATTATAAAAATGTGAAAACAGTTTGTGATAAATTGTTTATCACCAGTTTGTAATGTACTTTAGGGAAATTTACTTTTTGCTTCCTCTATGTAAAGTCAATATTCAAACAATTTCTATAACTATAATGTTAAAATTTTTAAATTACTTTAGTCCATAGAAGGAAAAATTTTCTGATCCCAGAGTAGAAACATAAAAGTTCATATTCACTATAATAATGGGAATTAAAGAAAATCATTTAATTTCTCATAATATTTTTATGAGGTAGATCTTATTCCCTTTCCACAGAGAGGGAAACTGGTACCTACAAATATGAACTAAATTGTGTATATCACACAGTTAGCAGACTATAAATATTTTAAGGGCCATACCTGCCTTATTCTTTTCTGAACCTACAGTGTATAGTTAGGAGAGTGACTGACATATCATAGAAATGCAGTATATGTCTGTTCAGTCGAAATAAAGTATTGGAGCTGGAAATAAAAGTGAGTATTTTTTCAGCATTAAGACTTAACATCTTTCCACTGTGTTATATAACACTTGTAGAATAAAGAATTTTTTTGTCACAAAATATTATACACTACATCGCAAATCCCTATTGCTTAATTTTCTTTAATGTGAAAACGCAATTTTGGTTTTCTGAAATATATAGTAGCTACATTCCTCCCTAAAAAACCCCAAAAAACCATAAAAGTAATGGAAATTGGGAGCCTGAGGTATTAAGGGATGGAGATAGAGGAATCCCGTAAAATTAAGGAAATAAGAAATATCTGTCCTGGATTTTGAAACCTTGTCCAGGAAAACAAGGATGAACAAAACAGTAGAAGATTACAAGAAGAAAATTCCAATGAATTAGAAAGTGACAAGAACAGAGAATTTCTCCAGAGTGTTCTTTGAATCCTAGATCATGTGTCCTGATGGCTATGGACCATGAGGCCTCTGTCCTTAAGTGGTTCCATGTGCATGTCAAAAACTTTTGCATTCCTTAGGGCTCTCAATAAGGTGCCTTAATAATAACAAGTGCCATCTTGGTACCATGGGCCTGCAGAAGGTCCAGGGTAAACATACATTACTTAGGGGAGGGAAGACATGGATGCTCTTTAAAACAGTCTAAAATGAGATTTAGATCTACAAACTCATAATTAAATAGTTATCATGGATAAAACAGTGTATTTTGGTGCTTAAGGATAAAAGCAATTGTACATCCCAAATAAACATATTTTAAAAATTATGAGGAATATAAGATTAATATGAATATATTTATCATAAATCCTAGCATATCAGAACAATGAAAAATCAAAGAATCTTGAATCAGAAAAGATTAAGATAAATGGGTGTTTTGTAAATCACAAATTAACTCATTAAATTAATTATCATATGAGGCTATAAAGTGTGAATATGTAAATAGTTTTAGGAACTGTATTAGATGATACACCACTGCACATTATTAAAGAAAACAAGGAGATACTGGCAAAAAGATCAATCATCTCTGATGTTGATATCAGTGAGGTCAACAATAATCTTTGATGCAATACCAGTATGAGTCTAAGGCTGCATATCATAGGAATGGCAATTCTAATTTCCAAGTTTCTGAGATTTCTTTCTGAACTTTATACTCTTTTAAAAACATATTTGTTATGTGTCAAAGGGACTATGGTGGATATTGGTAATTATATACCAAATTTTGTTCTTTGTTTGTTTTATAATAATAGAGCTGTAGATGGGAGTTACTGACCATCTAGGGACTGTATTTTCCAGCAATCCCCACAGCTAAGTATAGTCATATGGTTGATTTCTGGACAAACTTGCATGTTAGATCCTCAGTGCTTTTCTTCCTCCCCCTTTTCTAGAATGACTGTGGAGAACACTTGTTGAAGATGACACAGCTGCCTTTACCTTGGGTCTCTCAATGACTTCATGGAGTACAACCATTGATTGAGCTGGAATAGCTAATTTAAACCATTAAAATAATGGTTTTTGTTTTACTTTATTCTTATTTTTTGTAGTCGTTAAGTCACTGAATTATCTTGGGGTCCCTCCTAAAGGCTTAGTCAAATTAGCTACTACAATATAGTTCTGAAAGTTAAAATGCAAGTTTACTTAAATTATCATCATTTGGTTGTTTTATTCATCTATTCACTCAATTAATTTCTATGTGTCCTTATTAAAAAAATGAAAAATGCCTAGAGTGTGGATATGATGCAAAATAGACTAGAGGGGCGCCTGGGTGGCTCAGTCGGTTAACTGTCTGACTCTTGATTTCGGCTCAGGTCATGATCTTGGGGTCATGAGATCAGGCCCTGCATCGGGCTCCCTGCTCAGCAAGGAGTATGCTTGAGAGTCTCTCTCCCTCTGCCCTTCCCCCTGCTTGTGTGCTCTCTCTCTCATTCTCTTTCTCTAAAGTAAATAAATCTTTAAAAAAAAAAAAAAGAAAGAAAGAAAATAGACTAGAGCTTACCTTTCAGGATATAGGAGTAGAATTCAAGGATAACATATAAATTATAGAGTCTAACTTATATCTCACATGTGAGGGAAGATATTACCTCATCCTACCCAAAAAAGGGAAAATATCTAAATACTCTGGAAAGAAAATATCCAATACTAATTATTCAACATCCTCATATGCACCAGCTAGTGTCAAGTATCTCAGTACCAATTAAAATGTTTTTGTGTAGATGAAAGAGTAAAGTAGTACAGAAAATGGGTTTTTACCAAACTCTAATCACATGAATTATAGAGAAAGCTCTTCCAATTTTCTATTTTAAGGAACTGAAATAGCTCAAAGGCATAGTCAAAATTCCTTAATTTATTCTTAAATGGATTTGAAATTTAAAATGTCAATAATTATCACTTAAGTACATCCAACATTATTACATGTTATTGACATGATACTAAATACAAGGAATATGCAAAGTAAACAGATTGCTTCTAAGGTATATATCTTAAAATTTATATATTTCATGTTATGAAAGATAAATTAAGGTAAGTCATTGGATCAGTCCATACCACATGAGTATACACATTTATTAGCATAGAACTCTTGAGAACTGAAAAATAAATTTAATAAATAAACTCTATGAATCAGTCACATTTAAATTCAGAATTCAGCATTTAAAACAAAAGTATAGTAAGTCATTTTCTAGAATTACAAGAGTACTTAGTTTTTTGTGTATATATTTTATGTGTGAATATATAAATTTTATAAAGTAGCACATATATTTTCTCTATAAACTATATACATGAGTAAAGGACAACAATTAATATATATGAAAACAGAAAGTAAACAGAATGCAGACGGGACAACAGGCAAACAAAAATAAGCTATAATTAAGTAGCAGTTGTATTGAAAGATAAAATCAGAACCAAATAAGAGGCAATATTTAGTGGCAAGTGTATGAAGTATGTAAGCACAAGGGAAAGTACAATGAGATTGGATTAAGATAAAGATGATTCCACTAAGGCTAACAGAACTTTAATTCCATATTTAAAATATAGCTAAAGCCAAATACTTTATACCCGTGACGTTCTTCCACTCCATTTTCCTAGAGATGCTTAAAGAGACTTCCAAAAGAGAGGAAGAAATTATGTTGTCACACAAAGTGAAGAGGGACGTAAAGTCATCCTTATTACAAGTGTAGCATTCAGTAGGAGAGGTGAGGTAGTGTCAAGGCTGCCTACAGGGGTGCCATGAGCAAGACAACCAGTTGACTCAGTCTATGTTTCCATGGAGTCCGTGTTAAGTTTGTCCAACCCAGAACTCGTTTATTCTATGGTAGGTCAGAAGAATGTATTCTCTTTGATAGTTAAAACTAGGCAATTATAGGTAGGGCCTTTTATAGTACATTTCTTAAGAGGTGGAATATGGAAAAGGTCAATGTAGTAAAAATAAAAACACAATATTCAATCATGCACACGTACGAACATGCATGGGTGCACCAAAACAAATAAAAAGCCTTGAATCTCATTTTATTTTTATTTTAGAGAAGATTTTACTTAAATTAAACAAAGTCAAGGTCAATTAAAAGATATGACCCAGGCAACAAGAAGCCTGTAACTCAGAAAGGACTTAACTTACTTAAATTCCTTTGGGTTATAGCCCTTAGCATTTGCACGTAAAACTTTCTATACAGATCATATGAGATGTTCCAATTCCAGACCTTGAAACAACCATAGATCATTAAGTTACACATCTATTAAGCTAAAGGTTAAATAGTTTGAAGAAAATGACAAGAATTCTCCTAACAAATCATGGCTGTGAATTGCGTAGAACAGGGCATGGTACAAAGTATTCCTCCCACAAATATTAGGTAATGATGGTAGTATAACTTGTCTAATAGCAATTACAATTTAATTTTTGTTACTCTGAAAAGAGTCTGCCAGGATCGTTTGGTGTTAAATGGAGAAAAAGCCTAGCCTCTGAGCAGCAGCAGAATTAGGACCTTAACAATCATACCACATGCACTGTAACTGCCTCATTCATTCACAGTATAAAATAACAGTAATTTCATTTGCTTGACATAAACTGGGGCTACTTTTCAGATTGTGATGGTACCAGAAACATAACTCACCACCACAGAGAGAGGGGAGAAAAGAGAGAAAAGAAGAGGAGAAAAGCGGAGTTAAGAAAAGTACAGGGACGTACAAGTGACACCTGCTCTAGAAGGGACTTCGGAGATTGTTGACAGGGCCAGATAGCAGCAGTTAGTATTGGCAGCTGTCGAGACTCAGTAAGCAAGAGAGATCCACCAGCACACGGCCCATAGAAGAGGCTATTGCTTAGGAAAAGGAGGTGCCAATTCCAAACGTAACTGGACATTACAAGGAAAAGTAATAGAATCCAAGATATATCAAAACACAATCCCTATAGAGACATTTTTGGGTTTGTCCAGATGATTCTAATGAGGAGTAGCACAGTGGGAATCTACAGGTCTGAGCTAGAAAAGTATTTTTTACGTCACAGAGGATAAGAATAAGAAGAAAACGAAGAATGAAAATAAGAAAGAAAAGGAATTAGAGGAAGAGGGACAAAAGAGAAGAGGAGAAAAAGACAGAGTTGGGGAGGGAAAGGAGAAAGGGGAAGAGGAGAGGAGAAAGGGAAGGAGTAGAAGGAGAATACTAAAAATAGTTCTAGTTGGTCTTGACAGCACTGAATATTCTAACATTCTAAATCCCATGTATTTGGGAAAGCTAATTACTGGATAAGTCAATGATCAATGGTGCTAGATGACTGAAGATTACTATGTAAAACAGCAAGCCCAAATGCAAACTGAGATTTTAGCTTCCTCAATAAATATGTCTCACCACTGACACCAGCTCTTATAACATGGTGTTAGAGTACCACATAGTGGTTTCATTCAATAAGCTTTTTGAGTATCTAATGTACTTGTCACTTGAAGCTACAGTAGGGTTCTATACACAAAAAAAGTGAAGTAACACTGATTTCAAACATGTTAAACCATGTAATCAACACCTAATGGTCTGAATGGAGATGTTTAAAATCTCTTTATATAAACTGAATCCCAGGTTTGATCTAGAGTCTAAAATCATTACTGAAATAAAAACATATGTAAAGAAAAATTGTGCCCATCTGAAGGGGGTATGGCTGACAAAGCAAGCAAGGAAAAGGAGTCACTGAAACACACATTAGCAGCAACTTTCAGGCAATGTGTCGGGGAAAAGATTTTCCATAAGACCAGAGGGGAGGTTTTATCTACAAAGTGTAGAGGCATCAGCTTTAAGGCCATCTTAGCCTAATTCCTTTAAACAGAACCCACCATGGGAATTCCTAGATCACTAAATGGTATTCTGGCAATTTCCTTCCCTTTCAATTTCCCATCCAAGAAAGACTATGAGTCAAGATAATCTAAATTGTTCCTGACTTAATGTTTGGAACATTATGAATGTTCCAAATGAAGTAGTCTTCATTTGCATGTAGGAACTGGAGACTCTGGTTTACATACCTTTTTGTTAGTTCATGCCAAAGGGAGACTAAGATTGACACTCACCTTACTAGCAATATATTCATTGATCCTTTTGAACTTCTATTAACAGTACACAGCAGGTCCCTTTCAGGGAAAGAGTTAATTATGTTGACCAGCCTGGCAGCAAAAGGTGGAATGCGGGGTGAAGTGAATTCTGTTGAACTGTGTTCCATATAGACGTTTATTCCTTAAGTACTAAAGAATGTGTGTAGTCGTCACTGTTGTCTATAGAACAAGCCCACCACATGGATATTAAAAGCAATCCTTCTTTCTCTTCTCCCTTCCTTCCAGAAACATTTATTGAAAGCCCTGTAAATACTCCAGGCAATACAAAAATCTCTACAACTGCAGAGAATCCTAAGGCTGAGTCCTACATTTACTCAATCTAGCAGAGTGGAAAGACTTGAAAAGTAATAATAGCAACAAAGCCTGATAGTTGCTATGAGGAAGAAATGTATGGGTTGAAAAAACCAACTCATCAGTGGAAAAGACTAGAATTGAGAAATTCTGGAGTCAAGGTCTTAGTTTATCATTCTAAAAGTTCCCAGTCAATAAAGATTTATTTTACTACAAATATTATATCTTCTGGGGTTTTTTTTTTGTATATTTATGGCTTTCATTGTTCATTGACATCCTAGATAAATAAGGGCTCCCAATTAAATGTTTCAGTTTTTCCCCAATGGCCATATTAGGCACAATCTAAGGCATAAATAATAAAGGAAACTGGGCTAAATTTATATCTCATGTGGTTAGCCAGATTTTCTAAGTAAAAGTTTAAATTTATACTTATTTATATTAGGCTGAGTATATATAACAAAAGTTTTTGAGGTAATTCAGTCCTCATGAAGGCTAACTTCCTAAATTCCTGTAATGTCAATAAATTTAAAGATGAAATGGTTTACTTTCCTTCCCCCCAGGGAAATGCAGTCTATGCCAGTGAACAGGGTATGCAGGATACGACAAAGGGAATTGTACTCCTATAAAGTTGTACCAGTTCTGGATTTAATGAGAAGCTTTTACTCATATATAAAACAATATTTTTAACAGCTTAGAAAGTTGGACAAGAATGACACAATTTTAGATTTTAATCTACAATTTCAAAGAGTTTTCTTCATGAACTCTAAAAAGAAAGCAAGAGTATACCAGCTACCAGAAAGCAAATATAAAAGAAAACTTGCTGACAAAGCAACCTTTTATCCTTCGTACTTTATCTATGGCCTAGAGGAGATTTAACAGGCAAAATGTCACTGTGGATCAAATGTCTTCCTTCTAGAGCTCACTTTATTATATCTTAATTTAAAACATAAATTAATGTCCTTAAAGGTAATAAAGTTAACAGGTAGATCAGATAATACAAAAAAAGAAGCAGTTAATTCTGTGCCAATTTTCATATTCAGGGAGATAATGCAAAAGATCAATGGGATTTAATAAGAAAAATGTTAAACTTAAAATATACAAGAAATGCCTCATCTCACTTTGTACATATTTGCATTTAATTTTCCCAGAGAAGGACTTGCATTTATATCTCTACTCAGAAAGACTCTAGTTAAAACTATCATCTTTATTAAATCTCAACTAGCTATCAAACAAACAACTACATTTCAAAGTAGTATCCCCACCCTGCAGGGTTCCAGTAAAGGAAATAATAAAGTGAAATATGAAAAAAAAAAAAAAAAAAGATTGTTCTTTGAGAGGAAGAGATCTAATTAAAAGGAGTACCTAACAACTCCGTGGATTAATTGGGAGCCAACTGAGATAATTGGACCTATGGGAATATGATTACACCCATCATAAACTGCTTTTTTCACAAGTATAGGTTAAGTGCTTGATGCTTTAATTGGGTGTAACACTATAATAAAAGTAGGAATAATATAGAAAAATTAATATTTGGGAAGGCAATCTCCTGAAGTTCTCTAGCATCATTAAAAGCCATTTTTTTTTCAAAGATGCAATTCTTTAGGTTTCTTGGAGCCACTTTGATAACAGTGTGGTTATAATTCTATCAACCAAAATATACTTGTGCTATTAAAAGTTGACCTACAGACCACATGTAGTTGCTTTGCAATTAGAAATTCAACAATATCACATTACTCTGTGACTGAAGTTAAAATGGGCTGCTTTTTTGAAGATGATGTCCTTAAATGCTCACTGCAACAAACACTGACTTTCAATTAGATGATCTTCCAGGAAACAGAACCACGAAATTGTAGAGTCTCAGGGAACCTAATTGATCATTTATCTGGTCTAACACCCTATTTTTACAGCTGAAGGGAGTGCATGAAAACAAGTGATTGAAAGTTCTAGAAAAAATCTAGGCCTTCATTGGGGGCCAGGACGTGTGGGGGCTCATTTGGTCAGGGAAGGGTGTCTCCTTTAGAAAAATAAATCCCTGAGAAAAAGTAGTCATTTGCATAGACCTCAATACCTTGTGATTCTATAATGTGTTAAAACAACTATTAAGGGAAATATAGAGGTGGCAAAGAGAGAATCCCTCTATTTGAACTGGGAAATGGAGTTACTTGTACCATTTAATAATGAAAAGTTATTCAATTTTTTAGGTAAAAAGGCAGAAAAAATATTCAATTCTTACTATCAACAGAAAGAGTAGAATACCTACCTAAGCAAATAGGTCAGTTTAAAAATCAGTTTTAGGGGGCACCTGGGTGGCTCAGTGGGTTAAAGCCTCTGCCTTTGGCTCAAGTCATGATCTCAGGGCCCTGGGATCGAGCCCCGCATTGGGCTCTCTGCTCAGCAGGGAGCATGCTTCCCCCTCTCTCTCTGCCTGCCTCTCGGCCTACTTGTGATCTCTCTCTCAATCTAATAAATAAATAAATAAAATCTTAAAAAAAAAAATCAGTTTTGGTAGGATCTAGCATCTGTAGGTTTTATAGTAGTATTGTCACCAGCTAGACCCTAAGACCTAACCTTTTCTGCTCATCTGCTTGTACCCACTGACTTTTGTCCCATAATTTTCCTTAAGCTTTTCTTCCAGCTTGTCTCTTAACTACAGCAAAAGACTGGAGGGACAAAGTATCCCATGATGGAAACCAAACCAGCCCTCAAGCAATAATGACAAAGAGTTCCCAGACAAAGAGTTGAAGCTAGCCCAGGATCATCCAGATCAGTTTGGTCTTAACTCCGGACACGCACTGGCACAGATAGACCATGGAGTGACCCACAGACTAATCAACCAGTTATCTTTGCCTCATTATAATACTAAAATATCTGCCCAATGAGGAGCACAAGTTTCATTTACATAGCACACAATGTATATATAGGCATGTTTTCTTCAAGTGCACATGTGACTTTGTGCCTACCTCTACATAGGATGACAATGCTTCCCTATCCAAATATTCATCCTAACCCTAAAACAAAGAAACAAACAAAACAAAACAAACATAAACACAAACACAAACATTCACTCTTGCTCAGGCAGTCATGGCTTTGGAAGTTATTTCTGTGATCTCTTTATTTGTTGCAGATAAAGTTTACTTTGTACAACAATTCCATCTGGTATAGTTTCTATCTGTGACTCACCAAGAAGTGAACTCACATTAATTCAGTTATGGTATGCCCAAAAGTCTTAGATCAACTCATTCAAGAAGACTAATCTCTTTCAAGACGACTAATTTATAACTGTGCTGGATATTTTGCCTTTCCACCTGCTTTGGGCCCAGAAAGCTGACCCCTAAAGACACTCAACAACAGGACCCTCCTTCCCTCTGTCTTCTTATTGAGTTCAGGTAGGTGACATCAATAGAGGATTGGATGGTGGGCAGAGATACAAGTCTGGGTGATTATTCCCAGGGATCCCTATGAAAAGTCTGTTCTTTTGTGCCTCCAAGAGAAGTCACAGCTTTTGCCAAAGAGCTTCTCTTACTATAAAACAACAGTTCTCTCCCTCATCCTGGAAAATTCTTCCCTTTTGGGCTCTTCAGACAAAAAAAAAAAAGAAAGAAAAAAAAAAAACACATTTAGCTCCCTTAAGTCCATTTTAACACTGAGGCCAAAGAAAAATATGTTTATATTTTATATTATACTTATATAATAATATTTTTATATTATATTTATATTTCAAAAATACAAATATGGTCATTAATAAATCCTAAATTATTAATCTGAGTTACAAAACACAGTAGGCCCTGGCTACTCCCTAACACCCCAATTTCACCTGAATCACCTCCTATTTATCCTTCAGGACTCAACCTAAGTATCACCTTCTAACCAGGTTCCCATCCCTATTGTGTTCCTGCACTTTCTCATAGCAGTCATATGAATGTGAATAATTTGTTTAATTAGCTTTTGGCTTACAGGAGAATACGGGCTGTTTTCCTTCTTCCCTCCTCCCACCTCTCTCCCTTCTTTCCTTCATTCATGTCTTTAGTCTTTATCATTCAGTTTTTCTTTCAGTTTACTCTTTTCATAACTATTCAGCAAGAGCTCACCATGGTTCCTGCTCTCCTGGATATTACACGTTGACAGGGAAGGCAGATATTAAACCATTAATTGAAATACTAATCATTTAATTATAATCATGGTAAGTGCTAGGAGGACAATGTTCAAGGTCATATACCATCTTTACTACATTAACATCAGAACCAACAGAAACCAGCAGATAATAGACTGCCATAAGGCAAGGACACAGTGTAGAGTTTTGATAAAGAACACTGGTGGTGTTATCAGTTCTAATTGGATTCAAATTTTGGACTCTGACTTTTCTTACCTGTGGACAGTAGGCAAATTGATTTACCTCCCTAATTCTCAGTTTCTTAATTATAAATAGGACTTAGAATATCATCCCTATGGAATTAAGTGCAAACATCAAATAAGAAAAAGTTATATAAATCCCTAAGAAGAAAATGTGATAGACATATAGAGGTAGCATTAAGGTAGTATTTCTAGAAAAGCAAAGCTATCTTGGTCTATGTATATAAATTTGTAAGAAAAGGAAAACACAATCAAAAGTAGTCTATATCTTTTCTATTTTTAGGAGGCTATCACAATTTAAATCAACCATAATTAAAATTTCACAAAAACATGGAACAATTGAATTTTAAGCACAAAGCATAAGGTAGCTAATACTGTGGCATAAGGAATTTGAAAAAAAAGAAAAAAACAACCCCACATCATATGAGCTTCAGAAATATAGCTTTATGTACAAGAAGCCACCTGGCAAATGCAATAAAACAGCTTTATTAATACAGTACGTTTCATGCATAAATCTGATCAGATTTGCTCTAGCAATCATCCTGTATGCCTCAAGACACCTGCAGTAGGAGAAAAAATCATGTTTCTATACATTCTTAAAATTCCCATCCTTTGTGGCCTCTGCTGAGTATTCATTTGCAATCCAAAGTTAAAAGTCATACCTCTTTATCAGTGGCAGGCTCGCTTATATGCAAGTGTTCGATTTCTAGCTTATTCTTGTCCCTTTTATAAGCTCGCTCTTGGAAGTTTTTTTTTATATTTGGGAAATTATAAGCAAATAAAAGCTGTGTATTTTATCATAGACTCTGTTTTTGAATTGTTTGAATTGTCTCTGAGAAAATTACACCAATCAGAAACACTATTGTCTTTTAATTTTATTACATATCATGTAAACTGACATATAAATAACTTCATACCATACTGTTCCTCTTGGTTTACATAATATCTCTAAATGTCACAGAGTAGGGGTCAACATAGAGAAGATTTTAATAAAATAAGAATAATAAAAATAAAACCATAAAAACTTGGTGTCTGCCCTAATAGTTAAAAATACTATTTTTTGATCACTGTCAAATATCAAATTATATAATGGTTTTGCATAGCATTACAAAGCATATACCAATGTCACAGGACTATCAATATTTATGCCTAGCATATAGGTCGTTATTATTTCTCTACTCTCTGTGCATAGATTCACATTTGGTGGAAAGTAAGCCAGGAAAAAAAAGCTCTCACAAAAATAGTTTTAGTCATTTAAATTTAGTTGATTACAAAAGATGCCAGCAACCCTCTTAAGTTTAGTTGATTGGACATGAACTGCATAAATTAAACTAAATGTATAAGTTGTGGAATTTCACTTCTTATGGTAATATGAAGTATCCATTCAACCACATGACTGATTCTAAGTGAGCCAGCTGGTGTGTCATCCATTTATGACTGTTCCCATGACATCAAGTACAGAAGAAAGAGGAACTTACATGCTTAGTCAGTGCTTTCCAATAGAACTTTCTTCAGTGACGGAAATGTTCTATATCTGAGCTGTCCAATATGGTAGCCTCAAGCCACATGTGGCTATTGATCCCTTCAAATGTGCCTACTGTGACTATAGGCATGAATTTTTTATTTTATTGAATTTTAATTAATTTAAGTCTCAACGGCCTCATGTAGTTGGTGGCTACCATATTGGACAGCAGAGGATGGTCTGAATTAGTGTCCCTGCATCTATTTCTGCAATTTTTTTTTAACATCAGCATCTAGAAACAAGACAATATGTCCAAACATATTAATAATAATCTGCTTCAAGATGCAGAATATGAATCTTCCTGAGTCTCCTTAGTTATATTCGTAAGGGACTGAAGATCACAAGAGACAGACTTGCTATTATGAGAGGCAATGTCTGACTCACCCCATCTTTACCCAGGGGAATAAAAAGCCACCTTGCAAACCTAACATGCATGCACTGTCCCTGCGTGAATCACCGTCTGCTTCTGTGATGAGAGGAAGAAGGCAGCTCCCAAACAGATGGTTTTCACTGTGCAGAAAGATGGGCAAAGTGATGGAGTCATTTTTTTTTCCCTGCTCTTCCACTAGCTTTTCACTCTGGGGAGAACTCATCAGCAAATTTTAAAAGATATTTAACATATTTCCAAGGCATATAAAATGGACAGATTGAGGATGTCATGCCAAACAAAATGCACTCTGCTTATATTTTAGTCCTACTTGTTCTATAAAAGAAGCTAGTGTATTTATTGTGCTTCATCAAGGTACCAACACTTGGGCATTGTTTACCCTAGAGTTTTCATATTGATCCCTCGAGGTGATTTACAATACTCTAAATGACGTATTGTTATTATCACCTAAGCATTAAAGTGGCCTACATTCAAGCAAAATCAGTACTCAGTGGGTAACAATTCTATTGTGTATAATTACAATTACCCATGTCCTCCTAACTTTTAGCCAATGTTCATATTCATTCATTTTCAAACAGACAGCTTTGTTTTATGTACTCAAGTTTGGGTACTTGGCTGGTTTGGAAAATGTTCCTTCTTACCATCAACCAGCTTGTTACTTTTCCTCACTTGATTTAATTTTGGTATCATTTTCTAGGTATATGACATTGAAATCCTTTATAATTATCAGATTCTGTATATACAATTAAGTTACTATTTTTTATGCTGATTACTGCTAATGCTTTATAAAAGGAAGAGCCTTTTACCTGAGCAGCTTTGATTTTTGGATTATGAACTAATGCAGTGTTTCTTTCAAAAATGACCTAACATTTGTTTGCTTTTTAAAAAGGATCACTTTTGAAGACTAAGAAGTGGAATAAAGAGATTTATCAGTTTCTCAGGAAGCAGGGTACGTATGTGGTAAAATTAAATCACTTCACCTTTTCAAAATGCCTAATGTTAGCTCTCAGACTTGGGTAGGGTGTCCACATAATTTATCATCCTAGAATGGGACACTTTTGAGAGTGAAATCAGGCTATTATAATTAAGCTAGCAGCTGTAAATGGGGTAAACCAGGACATGGTGACCCTGGATTTAAGGACGCTTGGATATTTCACAGGAATTCTCCTTCAGTGGAGATGAATCCTTGGGAATACAGTAGAGCAAGCTTTCCCTAAAGTCAGGCCTGAGTTCCCCTTTGTTACAAGGTGGTTCATTAGTCTACCCAAGTGAAAGCCCCTGTAAATGCTTCTGTTTTTATCTCAAGTCTTGTCACACACTCACGTTGTTCAAGATTTTGCTGTTCTCATTCTCTGAAATATCATTACCAAATTCCACTTCAAAATTCTTCCCATGAGTCCTTGGTTATAGACTGAATGTTTCTGCCCCCCAACATTCATGTGTTGAAACCTAAGCCTCAACGTCATCTTAGTTGGACATAGAGCCTCATGAATGGTATTAGCACCCTTATAAAAGAGAACCAGAGAGCTCTCAAGTCCTTTCTATTACATGAGGACACGGTGGAAAAACTGCCATCTATGAACCAGGAGATGGGCTCTCACCAGACACTGGCACCTTGTTCTTGGACTTCTCAGACTCTAGAACTTTGAGAAATAAAAGTTTGTTGAGTGTAAGCCCCCCAGTCTACAGTAGTTTTAGTGTAGCAGCCCAGACCGAGGCATTTTCTTTTCTCTCCAGTATCACCTCCAGTAACAGCTGTGAAAGTATTTACTCTGGCTTCCAGGTTGAGACTGTACATTTTACCTCGAATTTTAAAATATGTTCCTTCATATTTGCAGATAATTATTTACATGCCATTCTTACCGAATAGCAGAAATGGTGCCTCTTCTATGTTTGACTTGCCATGATGCCTGTCACAGTGGACTTCTACATACTGTTTATTAAGTTGATTAAACGGATTACTGAAGATGTAATAACACAGGAATTACCCTACAGTTACTGTCTACGTGCCCGGAACTGTGATAAGTGCTCTGAAATATTATTTCACATAATTCTAAATCACACATATCTAACAAGCCAATGAGGAAGCTAAGTGAGATTCAAAAACTCAAATATTATGTCTTGAGTCCTAGAGCTACTAATTGACCACTCTGGGATTCAAACTCAGGCCTGTCAGTGTTCTGTGGGGTTTTTGTTTTGTTTTGTTTTGTTTTTTAATGCAGTAATATAACCAGCAATACTCTACGATTCCCTGTGTACTCTCTTCTGTTAACACTAACCTTAGGTGGTAAACCTCACCTTGTTTATCTTATTTACAACTGTAGGTTAAATAAATCACTTTTAAATTCCTTGACATTTCCACATATTGAGCTGTTAGAACATCATTTTTTACAAATTATATGATTCTTTAGTATTTATCTTTGGTTCACTTCCAGTTTATCAATATTTCATAGTATCAAAGTAGCAGTTTGTTAGAGAGCTCCCCATGCACTCACCTTTCTACTGATCACTTTCTCACTGGGTTTATTCATAATTGCACAGTATAATTCTGCTTTTACATTTCCCTTCTCCCCGAGCGCTATTTCAATTTAGAAAGGTTGTGCATAAAAGCAGATCTCTCCTTTGTTTTAAATTTTATTTTTAAAATTATATTTCCCAAAGATATGGTTTTATATTTCAGTAGGAACAGCATCTGTGTCTTTCCACTTTAAACATGACCATGTGAGGCCATGCAGAGTATGGAAGAGAGTACACTCTGGTTGCCAACCCCTAGGCTCAAATCCTGACTGCATGCCTTCTGCTGTTCCTCAAGCACACCAGGTGCTCTCTTGACTTAGGAACTGGGATATTTCCTCCGACTAGACACCCACATGGCCAGCTTGCTCTTTCTCAAGATCCTCACTGAAGAGCTCTTTTTTCAGTGATATTTAAGGCCATTCTATTTAAAACTGATTACACTAGTCAATGTATTTAACATTACATATATTATATATATTATCTATATAAAACTTACTTATTTCTTAGGTCTCTCACAATAGAATGTAAGTCCTAGAAAAACAAATGATTTTTGTTTAGCTCAGTGCTTCATTCCCAGTGCCTAAAACAATACCTACCATATAGTAAGTACTCAAATATTTTTTGACTGACTGAATAAATTAAAATTTTCTTTTACTTTTTAACCATAACACATGCAGTTTAAAAGAACAATAAAACATTAACTGAGGTAATGGAAGCCATGTGTTGGAATTTCAGCCCATGCTAAAGAATGACAGAGAGCTAGGAATTTCAAGAGAATTTACTATTAAAATATCATATGATAATAACATAATATTAATAATAGTATTATAATATAATTTGTAAGTATAATTTCCCCACAAATAGCTCATATGGTGTAGCTAATATTAAGAAACATAAAATTGGGTAGGTCTTGTTATAGATATGTTTTTGACTACAAGGGAATCATGACAAGAAATCTTTTATTTCTCATTCAGTCAAATTATCGCACTTGCTTGAAGTATTATTCGACTTTATTTCAGTTTGGATTATATTAAAATTAACTAAAAAACAGAAAATGACTTTTGGTTCTATTACCTCTATGCATTCAGTCATTCCACATTCTGCCCTTAACAGCAACAACTGCGCTAGGATTCACCTCTTCCAGGGCAAAGTCAAAACATGGATTTAATCCAACTTTTAATCAGCTGTACAGATGGGTTTATTTCATGAATACACTATCCGGCACAGATGGAAGTTCCCGAATGCCTGACAAGGTGTTAAAACTGTTACTGATATTACAAAGGAATTAAAAATCAGCATAGGAAATTATAATTAGTAGGGGCTTGATCTCTCAAGATTCGATTAGCTCAGCATTTATATTTTGTCCTTGGCAGGAAAAGAAACATATTTGGGAAAAAAAAATTGTAAAAGTACACATTAGGCTCACATATTCTCAGGTTTCATATGAAATATTTTTTGGCCCAGGAAGGACTAAGTCATTTCAGTCACATGCCAAACCAGCAAAACATATGAATTCGTGTGTTTTAAAGAGTGTTTCAGGGGTTTGGATTTTTAGAATTCTATCCTATCTGAAATATAATTATAAAAGCAATATTTCAATCATGAAACTAGTATATAGGTTATGGACTTATTTTAGCGATATGTTAAGCTATTTCAATAAAATAAGTCATATAATAATGAGTTTCAGATGAAACGGCTGTATCTAGGTCTCAAACAACCAACAGCATCTGCACACAATATAATAATTTGCCCCAAACACCTCTACTTCTTTATTATGAGTTTCTTTCCTTCATGTTAAAGAACTAGTAAAGAGATAAGATAATTTCATTCTTCTGTTCAAGTAAACCTCAATATATTAAACTTCCTGTATTCAGAATTTGATATTTTAATGTTTTGCCATTTTCTAAGCATTAACATCTTGCATTACATTGTATCTCACAGTCTCATCATTACACCTCACATTCTTAACCTTACAACATCTTGCTTTGGGTGTTCCTCCTCCCTCCAAATTCCTGTTCTCCACCCCACCCCACCCCACCCCCATCAGCAAATGTTCCCATAGCTATACATTCCTTCTACTTATGAAATGGAAAATTCCTATCTCTTATGAATTAGGAACTAGAAATAATTATATCAGCATAAGCACAGATCATAAGGTATTTCCTAGTTAATAAAAGAACTAGAAAACGCAAGAAGAGTTTATGAGAGATGGCTGTCAGTTAGCTGATTTGTTTATTTTACACTTGGTCTTAGCCAAAAGGCTGAGAAGTGATTGATTGATTTATTTTAAAGGAGACTAGAGGCCAATGAAATCAGTCACGGTAATCTCTAGAATGAGGCTGCCCAATACAGTAGCCAGTCAGCCCATATGGCTATTGAGTAGTTGAAATGTGCTTAGTTCAAACTGAAATGTGCTTGAAATGTAAAATATACATTATATTTCAAAAGAAATATAAAATATTAGATTGATATTTTCACACTGATTTCATGAAGTGGGAATGTTTTAGATATATGGGATTAAATGAAACATATCGTTAATATTAATTATTTAATGGATTACAATTCATTTCCCTCCATTTCTTTTTACGTTTGCTAATACAGCTACTAGGAAATTTTAAATTGCATGTGTGGCTTGTATTTGTGGCTCACATTATATATCTATTAGACAGCAGTGCTCTAGAATTTATTCAGAGAGAATATCTTAAATAGGGGAGTGTGTCCTGCAAGAGGTAATTACACATAACTTCAGTCAGATAAATAAGCTTTCTTCTCTGTCAAATCATAATGGATATCATTAATATTTCTAAATTAATGGCCCACTATACAGCTATGGCTCATTTAGCGTAAATTAATCTAAACAATTTCACATTTATGTGTTTTAGCTTTGTTCTTCCCATTGCAAGAACAGAAACTTTTCTAAAGCAGCAGGGCTGGTCTGGACTAGAATCAAGGCAGCTCCAAAGGCCATTTAACTCTCTGAAGAGACACATCAATGGTCTTAATCACTCCACCGGTTTCTACTTTTCTTTGCATTTTGACTCTGGCTTTTCTCTCTAGCCCACGTTTTCTCCACTCCTGCCCTGCTTTATTCCTTGTCTCCCTCAGCTTTGGCCATTACCTGATTCCAGAAGGCTGTCCTCCAGCCTCTCTCTGATTGTGATTTTTTTTTTTTTTTTGCGTTTGTTCCCAGTGGTCTCAGTCAATTCTCTCTTTATTTTAAAATACACATTTCCTAGAAAGGGAATTTGGTTGTCCTTGCTCATCTTATGCTCTGCATAGCTCAGAGGTTACTGGCTAAACTCTGGATGCTGCAACTATCAGGGACAAGGTCACTTGGCAAAAAAAAATTAAAAAAAAAAATCCTACTTTTGTCCAGAAAAATGAGCATAGCACTTTTCTTTCAAAAGTGCCATACTAAGGCAGGTATATCATGAACAATGTCATACACAGTGAAAGAAATGGAATAAATCTAAATGAAACTAATGAACAATGCCCAGTACCAATATAGAAACTGTATGTTTACCAAAAACATGCATAGTTTTTAACAATTACTATTTTAATTTATTCTAATGTATTTTTTAAAAGAAACAAAAAACATAATACACATACAAAAAATCCCACACACATTATTGAATGAAGAAACAAAATGAAGGAGATAATCATAGTGCCATATTTCCTAGTAATGTGTAATGTTTTCATTAGACATATTACATTCTTTCTCCTAAAAATTATCACTCCTTTTATCCCTATATATTTTCTGACCTACTTTAGGTACAACACAGCAAAATTGAAATATCTTGAGTATTATCAAACTGCAAGTTTGCATAGTTATTCCTTTTAAATTCATTTTTAATGATTGCTGTATCACTAAAATATGATTTAATTTCATCTAAGGGCTGACACATAACAGGATAAATCTTTGATTTTAAGATGGTAAAATGGGATTATATAATTGAGAAGAATTTCATAAACAGTTTAGATTAAATACAAATTTCATTAAGGAAAGGACAGTGGTATCACAGGCATTGATAGTAGAAACTTAATTATGCAGAAAAAGCTGCTGAATGCCTACCCCAAGAGTTATTCTGACCTTCCACTTTAGTACTAGTATTATAATGCAAGCACAGCACTACCACACATTAAAAAACATCTGCCAGTGCCCCTTGCACCCATATACTACCCAGTACATAAATTTGAGCCAATGGGATATCAGCAGAAATGTGTGAGACATGTGGGAAATCTGTAAAAGAGATTAGATTCACCCATCTTCTTCCCTTTGTCCCTCCAGTTACCTAGAATGAAGGGATGCAGTCTAGAGTTCTAATAACCTAGGATGTGTGATGAACTTGAGAATGGAAGCCAGATGCCAGGATGTTGTGGCGGGTCTTAGAGCACACGAGGAATCCATCCAGAAACCTAGGACCACCCATCTCCAGACCTAATTTATATGCAGATAAATAAACCTTAATATATTTTGTGTTTTTCTATGACATGCAACTGAATCTAATCCTTACTGTTAGAGTATTACTAATGTAAAAGTCATGTTCTTATTTTAATTCACCTGGGAATTTTTCCCCAAACTTTTAAGTTTAAAACTCTTCTATCAGTATCTCTACAAATGTTGTATTTAAAAAAAGTCAAACATATACTTTATAATGTAAAACATTTAGATTGCCAAAAGCATCTTCATATAAAAAGGACATCAAAACATATTTCTTATGTCTAGTACATCCAAAGGAAAATCATAATTATGATGCCTATTCTTCCATAA
>CM053605.1:133353028-133446980 GCA_028646535.1 Procyon lotor
TCCCCAAACTTTTAAGTTTAAAACTCTTCTATCAGTATCTCTACAAATGTTGTATTTAAAAAAAGTCAAACATATACTTTATAATGTAAAACATTTAGATTGCCAAAAGCATCTTCATATAAAAAGGACATCAAAACATATTTCTTATGTCTAGTACATCCAAAGGAAAATCATAATTATGATGCCTATTCTTCCATAAACTATATGTAACCTCTAAGTAATATGCATATAACTTAATAATTTTTCTAAACTTTAAAAAGGATCTGTTAAAAACTATCTTTTCCTTTACTCTCATTGTTGAAACTCTGCTTCAGGAATTCCACTATTGTTGAAACTTAAACTTCTAAAATGTATTAAAAATACTAATAATTATTATATTTTTTCCTTAAAAGAGATGACACATGGGATGACACTAACTGCATTTTTTATATTTGTTTTGTTCACTTAACATGATAACAACTTTCCTAGCCATGACATTAAATATCTATGATTGGATATTGTTAGGTTTGTTTAATCCTTTACCAAAATACAGCATGACAACAAGTTAATAAATCCATGTCTGCATCAATTATGCTTTTGGAAAATTGGTGAGTATAATTTTGAGTTCAAAAGCATGAGTATTTTTAATATTATTGTGATGAATATTTTCAAATTGATCTCTTTGAAGGGTGTATCATTTTAATCTCTTTCACTGAGACTTTGCCCAAATAACTCATTTTTTAAATTTTATTGACAATATTTTTTATTTAATTTGCATTTATTTGATTAATAGATTTCTCTTGGTTTCTAATATGGGAGAGGTAGGGTTTTCCTAGAACCATTTACCTCAGGAAACATATATCCATCAAGGCAGGAATGGTGTCATTGGTTTTCCTCTGCTTCAGAAAATTACTTTCTATTGATAACTGATATTTGATATTTGATATGGATAACTGATAATTGATAGGACATCAGTAACATCAAGGTGACATATCTGCATGTCTCTCATTCTGATTTACATCCTCTTATTCTGTCATCTAATAGAATGTTTCTGGCAAAATTAATTGCCTATTAATTCACTATTTCACTATTCACTATTAGTTCACTATTTCACCATTTTCCTCAATTGAAGGACATCACTGAACAGCGCATGTTTGGGTCATCCTGTGTCATGACTTCAGCTCACTCATTACTGCTGAGATTTCATAGTTCCTTACAAAAAAAATTTTTTTTAACTACTTGAGAATGTCATTTATTTAGTTCATAGAAACTAGGGAGAGACAGCAATGATCAATTATCACATTTGAGAAATAATAATGATATGAACCTAATACTGTTATAATACAACTATGTAACCGTTTGACAGCAGAGAATTGCCCAGGCATTATATTATTACCTCATGCTATGTTATCTCATTTAATATCTTAGTTCTTTATGAAATAGTTTTAATCTCTGTATTCATATTGCCCTGAGAGCTTAATCAATGTTTTCCTGATCACACAGCTAATTAGCCCCAGTGGGTAAGTTGACCCACTGGGTAAGAAATGGGTAAGAAATATCCATTTCTTCCTCTCCACTCATTACAGAACACTGGTATCATTTGAGGTGTCTATCGCTGCTACCTACAGCCACATGCATCAAGAACAGCTGGGCACATGCCAAGCTCCAGAAAGTAAATAATCATGAGAACCAGCCATGTGGTACTGTCCTGGTGACCGCTCCTGATCAAGGATTAGAACCATTTTACAAGCTGGTCAACAGGATCAGAGGAGAAGGTTCCATGTGTGGGGAAAAGGTTTGCCTTTATGGACTCCTGCCTGTGAAACTGTTCAAATTGTCACTTGCATCATCTTATAAACATGAGAACTAGAATGACCCTGACACTAGACAGCAGAATACACAAGAAGTTCTGGATTTCTCCATGACATTATTGAGTCATTGATCTGACTACATCAAGATACTTAAGAGAAGTACATATTTTCTTACTTTTTAAAAAGTTCAGTTTGGATCAGGGTTTTGATTACCGGCAGCCTAAATTATCCAGTTTATTCCTGTGGCCTACCAGAGGCAACAACCAACCTCCTTCAACTGCCCTATCCTTCCAGAAAGTAGGGCTAGCTTTCTTTAGGAAAAATCCCATTCGGGCAAACATATGATTTAAAGGTAGAAAATAGTTTAATGATTCAAACTGGAAATCCTGACAATTAAGACAGTAAACAAACAATAAAGGTCTTCATGTGGAGAAAATTTAATTAAATTTAATTAATTAATTAGTTAATTAATTAAAATTATTTAAAATTAAATTTTTAAAAAATGAAACTTAAGAAAAAGACTTTGACATGTATATTAAGGAGAGAGAAAAAATTCACAACCGATGGTGTGTTACATGAGACGTCTAAGCAATATATTAAGAAGAATAAAGAAGACAACACAAATGGCAGCAACGGATTCTCAAAAGCAAATCAAAATAATAATATTTATCTGACTTCCTAAACCAAGTTTCCCCAAACCACTAAGACTTAGTTAAAAACTAAATTTAGGTGGGAAGTAAAATAAATTACAGGTTTCTAGTCTATAATATTCTATCACCAAAGCAATCAGGTTTGTCACTTTTGTGCGTGTGTATGTTTGTATGTGTGTGTGTAATCAGCCTCATGACTCAACTTGTATTGTATTAGTACAACTACATTCAGTATTGTATTAGTGTAATAGAATTAGTGTAATTCTTGTCTCTTAAACTAGGATCTTGGACATGCAAGGTTGGAGCAGCGGACAGTAAAGAAGACAGAATATTTTATATGTGGAACTATGGTACTAAATTTTTTCAAAGTCAAGTCTGTTAAAAGGTAAATGTTGAGAAAATGCTGAATTTGTTAATTGCTTAAAGCAGCAATTCGTTATTCTGAACAATGATTTTGAACTGTAACGCAGTGTTTCTCACACCTAGCTAGCCTTTAGTATCACCTAGTGAGAACTTTTTCCATCATTTAGGGACCCAGGGCTGTAACTCCCTACTGTCGGGGGGGAACATATGCCTTCCATATTATCAATACACCATATTAAAGTCTTTGATAAGAAAACATGTTAGGGCAATTAACCCATTTTTTAAAAAGATGGATTCTTCAAAATTTAAAGATACAGACCTTGGAAATATCCAATGTTGGTTTTTTGTGTCTTTTTTGGTTTTCTTTTCTGTTTGTTTGTTTTTCATTTCAACTCCTGTTTGAAGCAGTCAGGGAGACGGCATGGGCACGAGACACCTAGACTTGGTTTAAATCCCTTTTTACCATGTTACTGTTTGGCAACCTTGGGTAAATTATATGATTTATTTGACTGTTGCCTTCCTCATCTTAATATGGTAATAGTAATAATATATATGTCATAGAATGTGACTATTAAGCTGAATAGCATTTGTATAGGCATTTAATAATGCCTGGCACATTTAGCATCTCCCTGTTGTTCTAATATTAAGTTTTGGAATTGCTTGCTGGCTCACAGACTTCCCACTCTGAATTTCAGGCTGAAATCTCAGTCTATCATCTCCCAGGGTACAAAAAGAAACAGTATTTGTTTCTCCCTAGGCTTCAAGTCAATATCTTAAAGGCTCTAAGGAAAAAATCAAAACAAAATAAAGCAAAAAACCCCAGCAAACTACACTTATTGTACTACTGTCCTCTGTGTTTGGTCTTCTCTGTTTCCTGACATCACAGGATACAGGCGGAGTTTACTAGAGATAAGAGTTCCACTCTGTGTAGTTCATCCAAAATTCCCTTGGTTCTTTACAAATCCACTGGGCTTTAAAAATTTCTCTGCTCTTCTTCCTCTCCTGGCCTTCACCAAGAAGACTTAACAATCCTAAACACCCAAGCAGCAATTACAACAACAAATATCTCCCATTTATGAGTGCTTCCATGTGTCAAGGGTCTGGAGTGAGACATTTAAAGATGCTGTCCAATTTAATCCTTGTGAAGTCCCTGTGGATTATGGGTAATTCTGACCCTGAGGAACTTGCTCATGTTCAGCTGGGTAACATCTGGCAAAGCTGAGATGTGTATAAATGTCTATCTGACTCAGTAGCCCAGACTCTTAACCAGCAGTCTTCCAACTCAAGGCAATCTCCTAGGTGGCTTATGGTTCCTATTAGCCAGGCCATTAACATTACAAGAATTTTTATTTCAACCAGTGCCTGCTGTTCGAGGCATACTGAAATGATTCTTCCTTGGCAATTGGGCAAACAAATTTTTACCTTCAGCTATCAAAAGAGTCACCACATAGTAAGGCATCAATTTACTCACAGTGATTTTTTTTTTTTCAGTTAGGAAGTTTTTTGCTCCCAACCTAGCATCTACTTACAGATCAACTGAAGCTACTTCCGGAATCCAAAAAAGATTACATGTTTCTCTAGCTCTATATTCTCTATTAGTAAAGCAAAATTTAAGAGTGCAACTTCCTGGGGCACCCGGGTGGCTTAGTCAGTTAAGCATCTGCCTTTGGCTCAGGTCATGAACCTCCAGTCCTGGGATGGAGCCCTGCGTCTGGCTCCCTCCTCAGAGGGTCAGAGGGGAGACTGTTTCCCACCCCTCCCTTCCCCTGCTCTCTCTCACTCTCTCTCTCCTGTTCCGTCTCTCTCAAGTAAGAAAAAAAAAAAAAGATTGCAACTTCCTGCCAACACTCTACCTTCTTTTCTGTTTTTACTGGTCTTGCTAACAGTTACCATCTTCTAGTACACCGTATAATTTATTTGCTTCTTTTGTTTATTGTCTGGCCCTTCCTCATAAAATGCAAGCTCCATGGGGACAGAATTTTTTGTCGGTGTTTTTTGCTGCTATATCCTCCACATCTAGAACAACATCTAGCATATAATATGGATTTAATAAATACTTGCTAAATTAATAAGTAAAAAAGTGAACAATGGACAGATGTGTCCACTCTCTGGTAAAGAAGTCTGTTAATTTTGAGTAATGCTGAAGTCTAGAATACTTTATCAACCAAGACTATTTCCAGGGAACCTATTTTGTAGCAGAATAGCTGGATTGCAGGATACTTACTAGGTAATGCTAATCTGTCATTAAAGTGGCTTTTCCAATTTTTGTTTCCACAATGAATAGGAATTCCACTGAAGTCACATGCAGACCACTTGGTATTTTGAGACTTTTATTTCTTTTTTTCAATCTGAGAGGTGTGAAATGGTATTTCACGATACTTTAATTAGCATTTCCCTTGCAGTTAACGAGGTGAGATATCATCTCATACATTTATCATTTCAATTCTTTCTCTTCTGCAAAATTATTCTGCCAATTGTTTCTCCATGGATTACTGGCTTTTCTTCTTATTGATTCATAAGAGTTCATTATATACTTCACAAAGTAATCATTCATAGGTTTCATAGATTAAATAAGTGGAAAATATGTCCCAGTTGATGGTTTGAATTTCATTCATTTTTTTGGTAACTTCACAGGGGTTTTATTAATTGTACTTGAATTTATTAGCCTTTTTCTGCATGGTATATAATCTTTTGTCTGTTTTAAAAGAGATTCTTGCATGCAGAGATATATTTCTATATTGACTTTTAAAAGTTCACTTATTTTTTCTTACATATTTGGTTCTTTAATGCATCTGGGATTGATCTTGGTGTATGGTGTGAGGCAGGGACCTATTTAATGTTTTTATTCAAATGAATAAACAACTAGCCTATCAATATCTATTGAAAATTCTATTCCTAACCCAATGGTATGTAATGCCACTTCTCTCGTGTATTAAATATCATTATTTCCTTTTTAAATGTCCAATCTCATATACAGCTTCAAACAATATTCCTCCATACGTCCAGAACCCCTCAGCCATATTTTTAATCTGCGAAACTTTATACAGGATTAAAGAACTCTCATGTCATTCAGAAATCTAATCACCTACACTGTTTTTAAAATTGTATTTTATCTTAGCCAGTCAATGTAAGTTCTCTGTGGGAGTTACATTTCAATAAATAATCAATCAAACATAATGTAGGAAAGTTAATGCTCAAATATGAGACAATTTCTAAACAGGCAATTTACTGTCCCTATGCAAATTCTTAGCTCTGAGCCTGTAGCAAGATAGACCCTATTGTGTAAGGTTAGCTATCATCTTTCACCACACAGCGGATTTATTGCCAGAGTAGGTGGAATGACTTCACTTTCTATTGTAGCTCTGTTAATCTGCAATAATGTGAGAGCAAGGCTTTGCACATAAACACATCGGGAAATTAATACATTTTAAATAAGTACAGCAAAATCAAGGTTGGTAGTCATAACACACAGAGAATTTAATGTTTGACAATTATTATATGTTTTGAATTTGTGAAGCAGTAGTCAATATATTATAACTTGGGCACTGTTCTATAAAAATAATTAAGTATATGTTTAAAAGCGAACTCATTACAATGCTATGCTGGTAAACCCTTCAGTGAAATAAATTTAGGCTCTTGGCAATGTTAAAATGACTAACTCTGCAGGACTGTAAAGATTTTGAGATTAACATACACTCCATACAATAATTTGCTGTAATAGCTTTCTAAACATATAGAAGCCATACTATCTTTACTCTTCCCCTAACATGTAGACTTTCCTACAATATAAATATTACAGGGTATCAATTACCACCCAAATATATCGAATTATGTCCCCCAAAATCTTCGTTGACTTAAAGTCAATTGATACTTATTCTAAGACTCTTAAAGACCCAGGTTATGAATTTTACAATGGAAATCAATAATTTCTTATTTAGAATGCTTACTTTGCTACACCAGAGTATTTTGCAAATTTCACTTCACAAAACTCCAAGGGTCTATAAAAGGCATATTTGTGTGGTTTTATATACTGCAGTCATTTAAAATATTTTTTCTTGTTGGTCAGTCTATCACCTTCAGGATTTATTCCAGGGTCATGAAGAATTTCTCAGTTGTAAGAAACTGACTGTACTAATGTATACAGCTGGGGATACATTATTACAAGGACATGCCAGTTAAAATTATGTGAACATAAGCTTTTATTAAATATATAACATGTGTATACGATTTGGTTCTATGCAGTTAAGAGGAAGCAGGCCATGTACACGTGGCTCTATAAAATCAAAGCCCATGATAATTTATTGCCTTATGATAGGTTACCTTTGAAAACTTCCAACCACTAAATTGACTCTATGTACACACACACACACACACACACACACATATGTCATACATATACATGTATATGTATGTGCATATATAGGTCACACAATCTGTGTCATACATGTCATATGTGTTACACATATACACATATGTGCTACATATAATATTCATAAACATGTATAAACTTGATTTTGTTATCAAAGTTTTTTTCAACAATACATTCATGGATTTTGCACTTAAGGGTAGAATGAGAAAGCAAATCAAACACTAAATTAAAATACTTAAGATAAACATAGAGTATATTGGTATGTAAAATGTTAAAAAGAATCACTAAAATAATTACGTTAAATGTTAAATTATGTTAATGTTAAAAAGAATCACTAAAATAATTAAAAATACTTCAACAGTGATCAAAGAATAGTATTTTCCCCTTGGTTGGGTTTTTATTATCATGGTGGATTTCATTATCATGTTTGTGAAACAAAAATAGACAAAAGACCTTAAAATTGGTTTTGCTATCAATTTAACAATTTTACAATACTGCATATGTATTATGTAAAAAAATAGGCAATATAATACCTTAAAATATATTGTCTTATGATAGTCAGAAGACCTGGAACCTGGCCTTATATATAGTCTGTGAACCCCTATCATGTACCATATAATCATCTTCAGAGAATTTGGACTCTACTAATTTACTGTTAATTAACCATGACTATATGCATTCCTCAAGCCTAGAGTGATATACATTTACCTATAATCTTTCATCAAATATTAGATTTATTGCAAGAGTGGGTGTAGTGAATTAATTTTGCTGTGGATAGATGAAAAGAAAATTTCTTTTAAGAAGATATAGTTTGGAATAATAGAGCTAGAAAAGAATTTTAATGCTACTCTAGATGAGTCATTGATTTTGCAGGTGAGGAAAAGTAGGGCCCAAGATGTAATTAACCACTACTACATTGAATCTAGTGATACCATTCACTCATATTACCACCTCACTGAAATATATCTAAACAATCCTCATGTTGTCTTTTAACATTTGTAATGTCTTTATTTATTTATTACTTGTGCCAAAACACTTAATTGGAGCATTATGAGATGATTTATTTTTCCATCAGATTTATCTCTCTTTGTAGAAAAATATATGACTATATCATTAAAAATCCAAAGGAAGAAAAAAAGGGTATAACGAGTTGGCTATTAGAACCTAATTTCTTTAAGAAAGAATTGTGTTGAAAACTTTAACATCTGTTGTACTTGATTATTGAAGCTTTATTTTCATTGGCTTCCCTCAAAAATGCTGCTACATTCAAGCAAGTAGATTAAATGTTATTAGCTTTAATACCTTTTAAAACAAGTAATCTGTTGAAGTGATAATGGAATTTAAAGTAAGTACATTCATTAAATTGGTTTTTACACTATTGTGGTTTCCCTGTTGGCCACATGAATCTCTAAACCTGACATTGCTAATTACAATTATAATAAACGGTATATGTATACGTGATTAACTTCACACTACACTTAAAGTAGACATAGAGGTAACTGAAGAATTTCACTGTTGTGTATAATCCTAAAAAAGAAAAACTGTGTTTGCTATTTTATTTGTCTTGCAAATAAGAAATAAAGGTTAGTCACATAAATGCATGACCCCATTAAAATTAGAAATTCAGAGTGTAATTATTACTTCCTAACTTACTATTGGATGAAAGGCAATAAGTCTCATTGGGAAGGAAGGAAGAGAGGGAGGGAGGGAGGGAGGGGTGAGGAAAGGAGGGAAGAAAGAAAGAAAGAAGAAAGGAAGAAACATTAATGGGGAAGATCCAAGATCAATCTTCCCATACTAATACATGGCAATTTAGTTTTTCAGTTACTTAGGCTTGAAGAATTGGCTCCATTGTTATACATGGCTAGAGGCATAGTTTCAATACTTCTTTTTGTGTCAAGACACCTGTCTTTTTACTTCAGTGCCAGAAGGGTTTAGCATCTTGTCACTGAAGCAACACAGCCTGCACATTTATAGGTGTCACTCACTCTACCATCTGTTCCTTGGGATAACAGCCACCATTATCACCCAGCCTCCACCTGAGGCTTTAACAATCTCTGTGGATTAAAGTTCAGATCTACAAGGAAGAATGGCTAGCAGTAATGTTGCCATTCAACTTCGCTTGACCTTAACTCTCCTGCTGTCAATACTGTAACGCGGCCTGTTAACTTGCTTTTACATCCTGTGTCTATACTGCACTGTAAAGTTCCTGATTAAGCAATGAAGCCATATAAAAGCCTTTGCACTGTTATTAGCATTTTTGGTCCTTTTTCTGCTTCAACTTTACTAAAACACTCAAGGATACAGCTACAGTATTTTAATAAATACATTTAAAGGGAATGAATCCTAATTAGATCTCAGTCCTAGGGACATTAATCAGGTAGTTTCACAAATGGAATTAACTCAAATACACACACACACACAGACTGAAATAAGAAATAAGGATGGTATTGTGTTAAAAGTTAACCAACACATGATAATCAAGTTTCTGAATGGCTTATTTAATATGGTATCAATCATTTTTCTTTTTGTAGTCTAAAATAAATAACATTGTGTATAAGTGTATAACATGATTAACAAATATTTATTGCCTACACTTTCATGAGAAGTGATACCCTACAAATAATTTATAAATACCTTTAATTAAACAATTCTACTCAATATTGACTAGAGGAAAATATTGCAATATGATATTTTCCCATTCTTTCTTCATTTACTCTCTTTCCTTACCGGTGATATAAGTGTTTCCACATTAGAAGTGGTATTTTATGCCCCTTATATTTTTTATGGCTATCATTCTTTCGAGATAAGGCATTCTTCCATATTCAAAAGATAGGGAAAAGGAAGTGAGATCTGTTTATTAATTACCAATCAAGCTAATAAAAATGCTTTGCAAAGATGGTAAAACATGATAATGCTGTCAATTTAAAGCAGTTCATTACAAGGAGGAATGTTTGTGCTCATTTTGTTCTACCACTGAACTTTTACTGTGGCTATAAAACAGCATCCCTTTGTTACTACAAACAGTGAATTCTGCTGTATCCTCTTGCTTTCCCCACTGATTTGTTTGTGTGCTTGCTCATTGCTTTTGGAAAGATTCAGCTCTTCTCTCCTCTGGGAAGCAGTAACTGTTGCCCAGGAATGTCTAGAATCGCTGTCTGCAAACTCTCTCCCCCTCCCCCCATTTTATAGGCAATATTAGGTTAACCAGTGATTTATTCAACAAAACAAATAGTTTAGGCTTTCCCTGCAATATGATATTTCTATGACAATTAGGGCGATCCTTTGGGGGGCATTTTCTACCACTTATCACTACCCATTGGCTTATGGGGAACTTCTGGCTTTCATCTGCAGTTGGCAAGCACTTACATGTCACGACTACTCCTGATCCATTTGAATATGTGGGAAGGAAGCTTATTTCTTCAGCCAGCTTCACATTTACTATAGCATTGTGGCATTTTTTAATGTGCAAAGAAGCTAGAGAAGAATAATGTCACAGCCCCTTGCATGCAAAACATGTGAGCCTACCAAGGCACGACATGATAATGTCAATGTAATGTTCTCATTATTGCAGTGGTATTGCTTGTAACCATTAGTCTCCTTTCTTCAATTAGTGACAATCACTTAGGCAGTAGCCCAAGCTACTACAGATAGTGGCAGCTTTCTCAAACACTCTCCTCTAGTTTGAAAAAGAAAGTAAAACCATTTTTTTAGTTCGGGATGACAATAATATAAGGCAAATATAACTCAGTGATCCTTACAGAAAGTAGACATAAATAATAAACTGAGCAAATGAAAAAAAAGAGTATTACTGAGAATACAATTTTGTTCTAGGGAATTAATTCATTCAACAAATATTTACTGGGCTTCTACCACACATTTTATAAAAATGATGAATAAAATAGTTCTTGCCTTCAAGAAGCACAAAGTCTAGGGAGACAGACATATGGATACATAATCATACTACATTTGTATTATTGATAGAATAAAACCCAATCAAAGTACATTAAGATTCAAGAAGAGAATACAGGTGCCTGGGTGACTTGGTCAGATGATCATTCAACTCTTGCTTTCAGATCAGTTCTTGATCTCATCGGTTCCGGCATTGAGTCCCACATCAGGCTCCATGCTCAGCAAGGTGTCTGCCTGAAGATTCTCTCCCTCTGCCCCTCCCCCCAGAGTAAATATACGAATCTTAAAAAAAAAAAAAAATAAGAAGAGAATAATTGGCACAGTACGAAAAGTAGGGGAATGTTAGACAAAGCTATAAAGAGAATGAAAAGTTTCATTTTTGTGCCAGAACAAGACTTTAAAAGGTAGGTAGTAGAGAAGAAAACTCTGTGCAAAGAATATAAGAAGTGCAAAGACTTAAAGTGATAAAATAATATTGTTTCATAAAGGAATTTCAAGAAATTCCGTATAGCTAATTCATATGTTGAGATAGAAATAGCGAGGGATGTAAACAAAGAAACAATTGAGGCTATAATTCTAAGCTACATAAAGTAATTAAGACTCTATTGCATAGCTTACAGGGATCTCTTGATTGGGATTTTACTCTCAAAATAAGCACTGCTTTAATTTTTCTAGTGCCCTCGGCCACTGTCTTGTATTGGTTTAAAGACATTCAACCTACCCACATTTGGGTTTCTTGGGGAAAGTGGTATTAAGAAGTCATTAAAAATGCAAGATAATAATGATATATATTTATTTAAATTAATTTTTAACCCATAATCCAAATGTGCATAGGTTTTGAATTAGAATTTAGCATTTTGCCATAGTGACATGGCTCTCTGAATCATAAAAGTTAATCTTTGGCTACTTAAAGTTTATTAAAGAATAAAGTAACTGCAGGATATAAAATATTAGTCTTCTACTAATAAATGTTCTAAGTAAGCCATGTAAATCATAATTTTCAAAAACAATTTTGCATGAACAATAAACGAAGACATCACCAAATGGGTACATATGTCAATGTAGAATAAAACACATGATTATTTCTTACAAAATAACATTGAACCCTCTCCATATGACATGACTTCCTTCCTTTTGTATGTAATTCCCCCACATGATTGTATTTAAAGAATACACACACAAAAATAAACACAAATGGGATTTTTTTAAAATAAGGCGCATCATTGTATACAGACAAGAACAGGAGATTGCAACTCTCAGCTGGGTTATTGTCTTTTCCCAGTTTAGCTGAATCTTTCTCTTTAGCCTAATCTACCAATCATAGCTGGTTACAGTGTGGTGTTCTCAGCCCATACACACAGAGATCATTCAATGTTTTGTTTTGTTTATGGGATAAAAGGAAGGAGGAGAAAAGAAGAGAGGAGAGAAAGAACAAGGAGTAGGAAGTGGAGAATGAACAGGAAGAGGAAGAAGGAAGTAATTCTTGGAAATCAGTCTTTTTTTCTTATTTTTCTATATGGTGGTATTAAATTAGATATTCACTAAATTCTTTACTAACACAAATGCAGTTCTTTGAAATGTATGACCATCTCCTTAGAAGTATGTTCTAAATAAGACATAACCACAATATTCTAAAATTCTATTACTTTTTGGTTTAATAATAAAAACGATCACTTTTTCCAGGTCAGTGAATCTCTAGAATCAAATGCTCCTTTAGGAGAATCTCTACCCATCTTCTCTTCCTTTCCTCTTCCTTTCTCCTTTGGAGTGGTAAGCATTTCTAATAGCAGGCATAAGTGTTCACAAACATTGAATCTAGACAAAAGACTAGAGTCACACAGAAAGGACTACAGTTCCCCCATTAAAATTAGAAAGGGAAAGGTTGGTTTCCTCTGCATTTGTATAAAGGTGGTGTATAAAGATATTTGAAATGATCTCTTGGCAATGGAGGCAGTTACTCTGAAAGAGAGTTTTGACTAATGGAACCTGTCCTGGTCAGCTGCTCAAAAGGAACCTCAGAACTCAGGGCTGCTTCATTCGCTCATTCATTTAATTGACTTCCTAAGAGCAAACACAACCTTCAACCCATAATATTTTCTTTCCAAAGAAGGTACTTTCAACCAGAAATGACCAGTATAGGGTGCAGTGTAAGGATACAAAATAAGGTTTCAAATTATTTGAATTATTTTACTATACGATCTTCATTCCTGTTCCTTTTTATTTATTTTTTGTTTGGATTTAATTTATTTGAGAGAGTGAGAGCATGAGATGGGGGAGGGGCATGAGAGGAGAACCCAACGCCCCCCCTCCACCCCTCCACCCCCGCTGAGCAAGGAGCAACTTGGGGCTAGATCCCAAAACCCCAAGATCATGATCTGAACCAAAGGCAGATGCTCTACTGACTGAGCCACCCAGGTTCTCCCTTTTTATTTTTAAAGAGAATATTTTACCATGCTTTCTCTTATACATTTCACAACCACATTTTACTATGTACTTTAAACTCCTTTCTTATCTTGAATCCCTGGATCTACATCCACATATTGCTCTTTTCTAAGGTAGAAAGTACAAGTGACAGTTTACACAATCAAATGGTCAAAAAGGTAAGCACATTGACTGAATAAAGAGCGGCAGTTAGCCTACTGTGAAGAGCCTGTCATCACACACATCATGCCAAGGGCATATGGCTGGCAAAGTGGAGACTGGGCACTATTAAACTCACTTAAAAAATCTTAACTGCATTTCAAATCAAAACTACAATGAGATAGTACCTCATATCTGTTAGGATAGCTGTTCACAAAAAAATATGCGGTAACAAATGATGGTGAGGATGTGAAGAAAAGAGAATCCTTGTACACTGTTAGTGGGAATGTAAATTGGTGCACTCACTATGGAAAATAGTCTGGAGGTTCCTCAAAAATTTAAAAAGAGAGCTATTAAATTATCCAGTAATCCCCTCAAGGTATACCCAAAGAAGTTTAAATCATAATTTTGAAGGGATACCTGCACCACTATGTTCATTGCAATATTATTTAAAATAGCCAACACATGGAAACAACCTATGTATCTGTCAATAAAGGAGTGAATAAAGAAAATGTGATTATTTTTACATAGAAAGAGGTGTTTGTGTGTGTATGTGTGTGTAGTTCAGCCTTAAAATGAAGAAAATCTTGACCATTTGCAACAACATGAAGGCATTATGTTAAATGAAGTAAGTCAGACAGCCAAATACTGTATATGTGACCTTATTTACATGTAGAATCTAAAATAGTCCAAATCATAGAAACAGAGTAGAATGGTGGTTGCCAGGGCTAGGAGGAGGACAAAATGAGGAGAGGCTGGTAAAAGGGTAAAATTTTCAATTATAAGATGAATAGGTTCTAAGGATCTAATGTATAGTGCACCTGGTAACTATAATTGATAGTTTGTATTGTATAATTGAAATTTGCTAAGAGAATGGATCTTAAGAGTTCTCACTAAAAAAAAAAGGTAATATTTGAGGTGATGGATGTGTTAACATGATTGTGAAAAACCTCTCACAATGTATATGTATATACATCATTACATTATACATTTTAAATATATTACAATTTTATTTGTCTATTACACCTCAATAAAACTAGGGGTGAAATCTTGCTGCATTAGAGTATTATCACCATTAACTTACAACCCTGAGGAGTCACCCATGAACATATGATTGACTCTACTAGAAAGGTGTTCAATATGTAATAAAATTATTTTCCCTTAATATATAGCAATATTCAGTAATTATCAGTTAAGAAATATAAAGACCAGTATTTATTTCAGTTATAATTTATTCTCAGGTAATAAGGAATGACTATATATTGTTTGTTCCTGTTTTTCCCTTACTACAACCACTGACTTATGATAAGAAACAAGCAATCATTTTAAATTATCTTTCCTCATAACTCTCATTAAAACCCTACAAGTTAGAATGGCAAAAATTAATAAGACAGTAAACAACAAATGTTGGAGAGAATGTGGAGAAGGGGGAACCCTCTTACACTGTTGGTGGGAATGCAAGCTGATGCAGCCACTTTGGAAAACAGTATGGAGGTTCCTCAAAAAGTTGAAAATAGAGCTACCCTATGACACAGCAATCTCACTACTGGGTATTTACCCTAAAGATACAAATGTAGTGATCCGAAGGGGTACCTGCACCCCAATGTTTATAGCAGCAATGTCCACAATGTGGAATAGCCAAATATAGCCAAACTATGGAAAGAACCTAGATGTCTGTCAACAGATGAATGGATAAAGAAGATGTGGTATATATACACAATGGAATACTATGCAGCCATCAGAAAATGAAATCTTGCCATTTGCAACGATGTGGATAGAACTAGAGGGTATTACGCTAAGTGAAATAAATCAGAGAAAGAAAATTATCATATAATCTCTCTGATATAAGGAATTTGAGAGGCAGGGTAGGGGGTTGTGGGGGGTTAGGAGGGAAAAAAATGAAACAAGATGGGACCAGGGAGGGAGACAAACCGTAAGAGACTCTTAATCTCAGGAAATAAATTGAGGGTTGCTAGGGGGTGAGGGAGAGGGATGAGGTAGCTGGATTATGGACGTTGGGGAGGGCGCTATGTGCTATGGTGAGTGCTGTGAATTATGTAAGACAGATGATTCACGGACCTGTACTCCTGAAGCAAATAATACATTATATGTTAATAAAAAAAGAGATATGGTTCATATATATAATGGAATATTACTCAGCCATCAGAAAGGATGAATACCCACCATTTGCATCAAGATGGATGGAACTGGAGGGGATCATGCTAAATGAAAGAAGTCAAGCACAAAAAAAACAATTATCATATGGTTTCACTCATATGTGGAACACGAGGAATAGCACAGAGGACCACAGGAGAGGGAGGGAAAACTGAATGGAAAGAAATTAGAGAGGGAGACAAACCATGACAGACTCTGGACTCTGGGAAAAAAACTGAGAGTTACAGAAGGGGGAGTAAAGGGATGGGGTAAACAGGATGTTGTGATGAGCACTGGGTATTATATGTAACTCCTGAATCGTTGAACACTACATCAAAAACTAATGATGTATTATATATTGGCTAACTAAACATAAAAAAAAAATACCTTCTTTCATTTTTTTTTAAAGATGTGTTTATTTTATGTTTGAGAGAGAGAGCACGAGCAGAAGGGGCAGAGGGAGAGGAAGAGAGAATCTCAAGCAGACTCCTTACTCAGTGCAGAGCCTCACATGGGGCTCGATCTCACGACTCTGAGATCATGTGCTGAGCTGAAACCAAGAGTTGGCTGCTCAATCAATTGCACCACATAAGTACCCCAAAACTCTACCTTCTTTTAAATGTCTACTCACAATATCAGAAACCAGCTCAAAAAATGGAACATTTATGAGTCTGCCTGAAATTTGGACACTTACCAGTCTCAGTGACAGCTTTAAAACTCCTGCCCATCAGAGAGTTTTGTTGGCTCAGCCATTTAAATCTTCCCTGAATTTGATCATGTCCCAATGCTTCTGTACCATCCTGGCCCTAGTTACCTGGATTGGAACAGGAACTTCTAACTTATCTGGCTACTTTCCTTCTAGTTGCCTTATAGTCTGTTCTCTATACAGAAGTCAAAGGCATCTTTTAAAATCATAACCCACAGCACTTGATTTCCTTCCTCAAAATCTCCATTGGTTTCTTATTATATTTAGAGTAAAATCTAAACTATTTTCCATGGGCATTGAGTTACAATGTTGTCCAGCAGCTGTAATCTCTGATATTATAATATACTCAGTTCAACCCTTTGATCTTTCCTCCATGAAACCAATCTCTTTTGTTTTCCCTATGGTCTATTCCTTCTTCCTGAAGTATTTTCCTCCATATTGTTGAATTTATCCTCATTTATCTGTCATTCAAGTCTTTGTTCAACTAAGCAATTCCTAACTACTCAACTACAGCTTAACATTATCCAACTCCCACTGTCAATCACCTGTACTGCTTTGTTTTTCTTTTTCTTTTTTTCTTTTTAAGATTTATTTGAGAGAGAGAAAGAGAGAGAGAGAGATAGAGAGAGAGAGAGAATGCACACACAGGGATAGGCAGAGGGAGAGAGCAAGAGAAACTCCAGCAGACTCCCCACTGAGCTTGGAGCCCAACCAGGCCACTCCATTTCAAGATCACAGATCATGACCTGAGCCAAAACCAAGAGTGCACATGCTTAACTGATTGTGGCACTAAGGGGCCTCTCCTTTGCTTTTCTTACCACTTCCTGAGTGTATATTATGCATATATTTACTTGCTTATCATTTGTCTCCAACACCCTAATATAAGCACCTAAACTTTGTTTAGGTTTTTTGGGGGGTTTTTTTTGTTTTGTTTTGTCTTGTTTTTTCTTATTTATTTGGTTGTTTTATTCCAACCCATGAATCTCTGTCTTTTAACAAGAAGGTTTAGTACACTTGCATTTACTGGAATTACCAGTATATCTAAATTGTCTTCTCCTTTTTGCTTTTTAATTATCATTCCCTATTTATTTTTCTCCTTTATTGCCTTCTGTTGAATGATTTGGGTTTTTCCCTATTTTTCTTCAATTTGTTGTAAAGTTTTACATTTTTTTGCTTATTTTGTAGCAAATATAATCACTGTAGTTCATCAACCTCTCTGCCTTTCTCCAAACAATTCAAGGATGGTAGGTCTTATTCATTTTTTTTAAAATTTTTATTAACATATAATGTATTATTTGCCCCAGGGTACATGTCTGTGAATCATCAGGCTTACACATTTCACAGCACTTAACATAGCACATACCCTCCCCAATGTCCACAACCCAGCCACCTTATCCCTACCCCCCCCCCCCGCCTCCCAGCCACCCTTAGTTCGTTTCGTGAGTCTAGGAGTCTCTTATGGTTTGTCTCCCTCCCCTTCTCCTCCTGTTTATGTTTACTGAGCAATAAATCTTCAGTGCCTAGACAGAACAGGTTAAAGATACATTTCAAATGAATAAATGAAAAGTACTTTGCTAATCCAAAAATTTTGACAATAAGGTTTCAGTCAGTAAAATGCATCACCTGCATATTAATTTTGATTAAATTTCTTGGTACATTTAAATCTAACCAGACAATCTTGGTAGAAATTAAACCTTGATTTTAAATCACAATGTAGGTCAAAATGCTCTTTGTATAAACATATTTAACAACCTCACTATTCCTATTTTTCTTACTTAAAATGGGGATAATAATGATATGCACTTCCTAAGGTTGCTGTGAAAATTAAAAAGTTAATACATGTCAAGTGCTTAGAATAGTGGTTGGTACTTTATAAGCACTCAATAAATGTTGACTTTTATTATTACTATTATTATTTAGTTCCAAATGCATTTATAGCATTTCCATTCCTATTTCACAGCAAATGCATCCTTCTTAATTCAAAATGTGTAGTCTGAAAGCTCTAGGAGACCTAAGCAAATGTGTATCTCCAGCATCTCATAAGTTGTCTGGACAATAACAGATAGTCAACAAATGCTACTTGACTAAATTAATGAAGTGACTAAAAATAAGCCTGATTTTTGGGGTGGGGGAGAAGGTTAACCAATGACATTAGTTTTCTTTTGAATAATGAGGGTTTCTCGCACTATAGTGTGTTTATCTAGAACTATGTGTAACTAAATAGCAACCAGAAGAAAATACAGTGACCTTAATTTCCATTTGTCTGTGTGTTCTAGGACAAAAGTACAGACATTGTCAAGGTCACAGAATCAAATGCTCATTGGGACTGATTACTAAAATTATACTTACGATATTTGCACTGTAACAAATTTCCATCTTAAAGCAAAATGAAGTTTACATATTGCTGCAGGCATTGTGCAAATTAGAGCTTCATTGAATATTAATGAATTACTCTTTGTGGCCAATTGTTATGCAAATTACCAGAGTGTCAGAATTTATCATTTTATTTGGTTGAGGATTAAGGGGGAAAATGCTTTTAAACATCAAACAGCTATCTCTACAAACTACCAAATGAATTCAAGCAAGAAAATGTTATATAATTCCTGAATGTTCAAAATTGCCATGCCAGTTTTTGGTTATTTTTACTATTTATTTATTTATTTCATTATTTTTAAAAACATTTATTAATTCAATGCATATGTAGTTCAAATTCCAGAAAAGTTAAGATGTATTATTAAGCAAATAGAGAGTAGTCCTGTGGGCTTTAAAATTCTATTGAACACTTTTTTTTTAAAGATTTTTTTATTTATTTGACAGAGAGAAACACAGCGAGAGAGGGAACACAAGCAGAGGGAATGGTAGTGGGAGAAGCAGGTTTCCCACAGAGCAGGGAGCCTGATGTGGGGCTCGATCCCAGGACTCCGGGATCATGACCTGAGCCGAAGGCAGCCGCTTAACGACTGAGCCACCCAGGTGCCCCTCTATTGAACACTTTTTAAGCAAAAATCCATACACCCTATTTCTCTACAAATTATTTAAACTGACTATATTAACTTGAGAAAATAATTTAAACAGCTTATTTCCAAAGAATTCATCAGACCCCAAAGAATTCATCAGACCCCATTTATTCTTATAGGATATTTAAAACAATGAAAATGTTAATTAATATGTTAGGCATAATTTTATATATTTACATAATTATATATAAATTATATATATAATATAATAAAAAATATATATGTATTATTGAATTCTTAATTTTTATAATGTGTGGATTATGGGCTTTTTATATATACATATAAGTTTCTGGGAGGAAATATAACAAAATGATGATAACGCTTCTAAACCAGTTACACAGAATCCACTAATCAGTTCTCTTTTTCCTTTAGAGCTATTTATTATTGGCTTTAGCCTGATCTTAGAAATTAATTCTAGTCAGTATTTATCAAAGCTTCCAAAATATAGTTCTAATAACTGATTTAGTCTTAAGTGATCACAGATACTGCAAAAGAGAAAAATACTCAGTGATACTTGTTAAGGATGGAAAGGCAGACTTTATTCAGGACCATCGCAAAAAGCACATGCCCCACTGCTATGGGATTTTACAGTGTGGGAGAGAGATTGGACTCAATTCCAAATACAGCTCGTGCAAGTGGGAATTTTTAGCCAAGGAGCAGGGTGGGGGTCACTGGATGGAAAATTACTAAGAGGAAACATCAGGAGTAATGGGGATTCTGGCTAAACCATCTAATGGGCCAGGCCAGGGTAATGAGACATCGCCTGGGAAATGCTGGAGGACTAGGAGACCAGAGGGATATCGAGGGTGATCAAATGTCAAGGGTGGGGGTTTTGGTTAAATTGACTTAGCACAATTCTTGCTAAAATTGAATTTTTTAAGGAAGTGCACAGATGAGCCTTAGAGAAGGTTCAGGAGCCTGACTAAAGTTTGGTCAAGTAAAAAATCTTTTTCAAGACAAAACTTCTCAGAAGGGTGAGTTCCTTTTTAACATACTGTCTCTGCAATATAAAATACCATGAACCTCTGAGTCTGCCACACACAAGGCCGTCCTTATAGGATATTTAAAACAATGAAAATGTTAATTAATAGACATTAGGCATAATTTTTCTCAATAAGTAAAAATTGAGATTATTCACATATTTCACCTTAGGAATATTTTGAAATCAAGAGATGTAATAACTATCATTACAATAACATATTTTCTACGGCCTACTTCTTAAAGACAATGGATAATTTCAATCAACTGAAAAATATGGCAGGTATTATCCACTTCATTGTTATTTAATCTGTTATAAAGAATGTCCAGGGGACGTCTGAGTGGTTCAGTCAGTTAAGTGACTGCCTTCGGCTCAGGTCATGATCCCAGGTTCCTAGGATCGAGTTCCACATCGGGATCTTTGCTCAGTGGGGAGCCTGCTTCTCTCTCTGCCTCTGCCTGCCACTGTGCCTGCTTGTGCACTCTTTCTCTCTCTCTGACAAATCAATCAATCACTCTTAAAAAAAAAAAAAAAAGAATGTCCATTACCATAGGTTGTTGTAAAGTTAAAAGTACTTAAGTTTTCTCTCACAATAGTCATTAAACTTTTAAAACTTCACCCAAATAATAAAAAAATATTAATATATGGTTTACAAAGTAATTTGTTTCTGCAGTATTGTAGAACAACTGAGACCAACAAAAAATCTTAAAATATATTGATTTCTTACTGTTTCCTTTCATTTCGTTATTTTTCAATTTTTTCAAAGTTATAAGTGATTTGCTAATCAAACAGAGAGACAGTAGAGTCCTTAGTACTCTAACAGTACTAACAGATTATTATAAGGGATCTTTTTTCTTCCAAATTCAACCAGGTGTTGAGTAGTCTAACTTAGCAGTCAAGTCATGAAGTATGAAAGACATTACTTATTTAATGATATATTTCTAGAGTTCAAGTTATTAAAGTGTGGTATACAGTCTTACAAATGGGATCACCTCTCTGTACACAGTAGAGTCAAGACTGAATTCCTACAAAACAAATGGGTGTAATTAATTATGATGTCAGCCTCTCCAGAGACGGTATCCTGTCCCTTGCGGTGCGCAGGAATCTGAGTTGTTCTCAGCCCTATGCTATAAAACAAGCACTCTTTTTCTCTTCTTGCTTTCTATAAACATGCAATTCCCGATGCAATAAATGGCCGGAATAAAAAGCTATCAAATGCAGGGATGAAGAATGCATTGCTATTGAGGAAACCCATATGACAGTAACTAGGTCAAAAGGTAACATTTAAGAGCTAAATGAAACAAGTGCCTACTCGCAACCACTTCTAATTTCAAACACTGCCATTTCATAATATTCCAGACAGCAAAGCCTCAGTGACCCTCACTATGCATTTAATGTTTACTATCGAGTATCCTGGAGGGACCACCTGCCCCCTACTACCAGCTGCACCAGAACTCCTGCAGCAACTCTCTGAAATCACAAACCACATGCTCACTGAAGCAATTCCCTTTCTTTGGCAGTTTTCTATACCAGGGCGGCGGGTTTTATTTTATTTTCCCTTTCCTCTCCAGTACTCTAGGGTGTTTGGAATTTCATTACAATAATGATTCATTTCATATGCATATGGCAAACAGGTTTAGAGCCTGCTCTTTGTAAAAATGGCTGGATAATGTTACAGTTAACTTGACCCATGAGAAGGAACTGTCAGCTATATTCTTTTGCTTAGTAAAGTATTTTAAACAGTATCTGGAAATACGTGTGGCATAACTGTATTGGCTTGCAGAATAATTCACAAAATAGGAAAGTGCTTTCCAACTGACTGAGACAGACATGCTGTTAAGTGATCTGTGTGATTAGCCTGGTGTAATAACCGGTTGTCTATGGCTCACTGGGTGCCAGGGGTGACTTGAACAGCTCAGCCTGGAGCCCAACTGAGACTGCTGAGTGACCACAACATGATTTGGTACAGGCAGCCATTATCCTGGTTGATATCAATGAAATCTTGCTGTAACAGCAGCATTTGGGCATATGACTCCACTGTTATTGATCAGAAGCCTTCCTATCTAATTTACTATTTGTATCTAATTCTATGTCCTCCCCTCCCCCCACCCCTGTGGGATGTCACGCTTGTTGACATTTCATTTTGGACAAACCATTCAAGTCAGTCAGCTGTAAAACTGATCTCTGGGTTAAGAGTTTTGTCAGTACTTCATTTTCCTAAAATTTGCTAAATATTTAGATCCTAAGAATGTATACCACACATATAAAGGACAGAAGAGGCTGGTACTTGGTAGAAGCAAAACGCATAGATATATTTTATGACATTTTGCATGATTCCTGAATTGCTTACCTTTTGGTAAAATTTAAATCATCTCAGCAAAGTGTCCCGGGTGGGTTAAAGATGAAGACTCTAAGGGGTACATGGCTTCACAAGTACTGCAGGACAATGGCTACTCTCTTTTAGCTCTTCCCATCAGAGTTGCAAAAGCAGCAGTATTAACAAACAAATTAATACATAAATCTAAATACATGGAAAGCCACCTTTGTCCTCTTAAGGGTCTCAAATGAACTGTTAACTAATTGGAATTATTCTTGTAAGAGTCAAGTTAGTTCTTAGCCACAGCTCACATACTTTTCCTAAATGAAAATTATTTCTTTTTCTGGAAAGTTGCGAATATATTTGATACATCCCAAGTTTCTCCAGGAGTAGAGACGGAAGAGCTATGAAGACCCAAAGATCAACTCTAGATAGTTTGTAGGGGCTTCTTATACTTCCCAGGTAGAATGATAAATTATTTGATTACCCAATTTCAAACACTTTTAAGAGTAAGAGAGACTGCTGTTAATAATTGCATGAAGACACAACCAACATGACCCTGGACAAACTGGGGTATGTGGATACCTCTAAGCAATGTTTTTGGAGGTTCTAAGGACATTCACTAAGCTTACTGACCATAGGGGTTCCATGGGAGGGGAACCTTGGCCAGAATGTATCCTATTCTAAGTATTCTCCTTGTCTCACAGACACCTAATAAATATTTTGTGAGACACTGTTTACTTATGTTCCTGTGGGTGCTTAAATGCTTGATTTGATGGTATCATACACCATTTTTATTCAGTTTACAATCAGTAAATAGTGGTAAGTTTTAAAAATTCAATTTTGTAGTGTTTCCTAAAGTACACATACTGAAGAAATCCTACAGGATATATAGCAGCTCTCTAGAGAATATTTTTATGTTCTAATTGCCAAACAAGGGAATTGATTCTACAGCCAAACTTATTCAGTATACTCAATAGCACTGGTCCAAAGACAAGAATTTAAGGCTTGAGGACATTTTAAGAGAATCCAAGAGTGACAAGTCTGTGTCCACAGAGAATTGCAAGAAAGATGTAACCTTTTAACTAAAATAAATAAAAACGAACTTCTAAATTAATCTATAAAATTAGAAACATGGATTTTTATTGCTGGAAGGAGATGAGTAGTGATGTATTTTAATCCCCTTATGGTACACAGACAGACATCAAGATCACTGAAGTTAAAAAACAGGCACAAAGTCACCCAACCAGGCGCTTGCCCATTGGGACTGTAAGATATCCTTCCCTCCACTGTACATTTAATGGAAGAAAAAAATTGATAGGTTTGTTAATATAGAAAGCAGTCAATATTCCAATTCTCTTATATTTTCTTCAGATTAAGATGATACTATGGCTTTTTTCCTTATTTATTCTGCTACAGTATTTTTATCCACTCTGGATACGATACAATATTTGGCAGACTGCCCTTTTGGCTTAGCAGAGTTGATAAAAGGTTGCCAAATACCACAGTAGTTCATATTTATTTTCTGTGTTTTATGACATTTTTTTTTTCCCAAAGCCCAGTGTTCTTTTCCTCAGTAAACCATCAATCAATTCTAGGAAAAAAAACACAACTTCTTCAATGGGTTGCCAACGAAGCTCTAGCTGCTGACAGCATGTCTTTTATAAATGCAAAATACATTTTTAGTAGTTCAAATCCTGGGGAAAAATGTCAAATTTTAGACTCTTGTGTATGCAGGTGCAAATAGATGTACATCTATCTATACACACACACACATAGATGTGTATTCATCTATGTATAAACATTTCTGCTAAAAATATTTATGTTAAATTTTATTTTAAATCCCAAGTACAATTCAACTTAATTTTTCCTTTTTGAGGCTTGGTACCATGCGTAGTTCAGTGTTACCAGACTAGCAGCTGTTTGGAGCTCTGGTAATTCAGAGTAGCCCCAGGTGGTATGATCTAACGTTGACTAACTCATAGCTTAGAAGATGTTGGAAGAATATATAACCACCTCTTGCTAGAAACTTGTTTCCAAGCCAGTATCCAACATGAATCAGACTATTAGTTACTATATTAGAACAGGCCCATCTGCTGAACACTTTTGCCCAGTGTAATCTTGGCTATGTATGATTACCTTTGTCATTGTTGTTATGGAAGCAAACAGCTAGTCATCTATTCTACAAACAGTTTCACAACCCACATATACTCATTAGCATAATTAAATAACTACTATGAAGACTAGGACTGTTTCTGGATTTGTAGTCTGACTCTGCTGTTTATAATTTCTTGCTATGCAACCTAAAGTAAAGGACTCCATCTAAATACTGTATATAAAGTTGGGATAATAATAATATAAACTTGAGATAATATTGTGCTGTATTTGATGAGATAAATTAGTACAGTGCTTCACATCATGTCTACATGCAAGTTTTCATCCATCAATCCATTTAATTTTCAAATATTGGCAACCAGCATGTACATAATAGTAGCAATTACTATGCATTTTGCAAAAGGAAAACAGGGCCATTTGCACCCATCTGTGATAAAACAATCTAATTCTATCTTTCATCACACCTCCCTTTCCATCCAAGGTACCTACAAATTAAGTTAGAAAATTATCATGGCCAGCACTTTACTTTTACTTTTCCCTTAACAATATAAATATAAACTCCACTAACATACATAACCTCAAGTTCGGTTCATAATCAGATCTAACATTTATGGCATATTTTTATCAGTATGAAATCAGACCATCTATAACCATTTTTTTTTGCCTAATGAGAAAGACAAATGCAAATATATAGTAACTTCCAGGATTATTTTATATTATAGTTTAATAGCTTTACCATTCCCTATCATTCCCTTACTTCATCAAAAACATGCTTTGTTCTAGCCTACAGATTTCAAAATCTAATAAAAAAGTTATTGCATTGCTTCAAAGTTTAAATGACTGCCAAATAGCTATATATGGATTTGGGTAGCACTCTTAAACACACGATTTTTCAAATGCTTCATATTGAAAAATTAGAAAGCCATTAAATTCTGATCTGCCTTATTGTTTAAATATAAACAATTATTGTAGGGTGGTATAAAAGAACTTGGGGCGGGGATATGAAAAGTTTCCAAGCATTTCTGTCCTTCAACAGATGCATGAGTTAATTAACTCTTTCTTGGGCATCAGTTCCCTTCTCTGAAACGGAAACAATGACTGGCTATAATGAGATCATGTATGGGAAGAATCTTACACAGTGCCTAGCATAAAATCATGAAATAAATATTTGTGGTGATTACTGACATAATTTAATTGCTTTCAAAGGTATAAAGTATCAGACAAAGAAATGTATTATTTTTAATAAATAATATGATATTTTCAGGTCCTAGAATTTTGAATCCTTTGTGTCATTCAAAGCAATACATAAGTCTTAGTAAACATTAATTAAACATCTTAATAGTTCTCTACTCTTCAGAGGTGTTCATAATTGTAAAAAGTCTATAAACTTCTCTCAACTCTTTAATGAGGAAAGATAAAGGGAGGAAGATGCATAGCCTTCCAGTTGGTTTCCATTCTCTAGATATATCCTGGGAGGGTGGGACATGGAGGAATAGTGATGGGTAAGGGAGCGGTGAGTGGAAGACATTTCAGAATGTCAGAACATTGCTATAAAAGACCAGATCAGAGGCAAGTTTTCCTTATTTAAGAGGATTGTGGGCAGTTTCCTCTCAAATTTGCAACCAGAGTTACGCAAATGGCCAGAACTGCAGGAAAAAGCTAGACATTACTATCAAATAGTAAAAATATATAGAACATGTAGAACCTCCAAGTCTATCCTAATGTAGAAAGCAAATCTTGACAAACGTAAGGACTCGGGTTGTATTTGGGAATGTGAATTCTTTCTCTCTGATATTGAAGTAAAACAGGATAGATTAAATTTTATTTTAATCAAGTTTCCACGGTCCAATGATGTATCATCAACATGCCATGAACAACATGGGCCAGATATAAGTCAATATAGAGAATATGTGTTTACTATTTTTAGCAAATATATGACCTATGGTTTTAGGTTTATAAAAGCATCTTTTAAACAATTATATGGTAATAGAGTAATTTAATCTCAGATTATTTTACTGCTAAAGTAAAAAAAGATTTAACTAAGTATTGCTAGACTTAAGAGCAGGTAATGGGACCCAATTCCTGATACTTGCCTCATAGGTCTTTCAAATCCAATCTGATTAAATTCAAGTTCATTGAGAGTATTTCTATTCCTGCTTCCCCTTAAAGCACTACTAGGCTAATTGACCACAGAGGTGAAATATGCTATCAGCCTCACAGAATGCAGATTAGTCATGACTACTCTGGCTCCTCTTCAAGTACAGATCCTAAACCAGCTGCATCAACAAAACTGAAAAGCTTATTAGAAATACAGAATCTCAGGCCTCACCCCGGGATTACTGAACACATACCTGCATTTTAACAAGATCTCCAAGGGAACTGTATGCATATTACATTTTGAGAAACCCCACTAAAGCTATTCCTATGATTTAAAAACTAAAACAATCACTTAACAAAAAAAAAAAAGAGAGAGAGAGAGAGAACACCTGGAATCTGGGTACTAAGTAGACAACAATATACTGAATACATTTTAAGATTTATAGAAAATTTTGTCTAGCTTCACTATAACAGAAAACAGGCAAAATGATAAAGGTGACAAGATCTTTCTGGAATTTAGTTTTTCTGGTAACTGTTATGCAATAAACAGGAATGTTTAAATTATTACCAAATGTGCGGCCAAAGTAGAAAAAAGAAATCAGTAAATTCTACAAAGGAACTAAATATGGTAACACGTCTCTCTGTCTCTAAGAGTCATTATCGTTACTGAAATGACACTCTTTTGTATGTTTCCTACAAAAGTTCATTGTTACAACAATTTAGAACCAATTTGTATATACTTCCAGTTCAGCGCCTTCTAATTTTAGTGTATTTCCTTGTTTATACTTATGTCTTGCAGTATTTACAAGTTCATGAAAGTAGGGATCATGTTTTATTAGCTTTTATAATTCTATTTAACTATATTAGTCCTTGGCAAAAAAAAAACTAGATGCTCAAAGAATATTTACTGAAACCACTGAAAATACATTCAATAAAGTCAATATGATTAGAGCTTTCATAAATTTTATAAGAATATTCCATATTTTGGCCTTGACTGTTATGACTAGAGAAAGCAATGTTACTAAAATAACAATTATCATAAGTAAAAATAAATCTATTATTGAAGAATACACAAGATAAAACAGTAAAAAAGAGGCATGAAATACCAAGGGAAAGACAATTAGGCAAGAAGAATATGTGTGGAAAATGCTAGCCAAAAAGGACAATACGATACACAATTATGTTTTACTACTGTTATTTGCTATCATAAAACCATGCAGACACAAATCATTGAGCATTCTGTTACCTTTACAAAAAGGTTTTGAGCTTGGGTTTGGAATAATAAGTCCAAATAATAAATGGACTTAAAATTCTCTTTGGAAGCAAAGGATTAGTATAGATTTCTTTTCTTTAAGTGACCTTCTGTCTACATCATATTTTTAATAAACTATAAATCAAAACTAACCAGTATGGAAAATTTAGGAGCTTTACAGCCCAACAAAGCCACTCAAATTTAAGTTTAGTCTTATCATTTATTAGTTATATGATAACGGATAAGTTATTTAACTTCTCAGAGTCCCAAATTCCTCATCTGTTAAAAAGTAGGTAAAATATACAATTTTCAATGTTACTGGGAATATAATGAATGTAAGGTACTGGGGCAGGTAGTCGCTCAGAAGCAGGAGCCGTGGTTGTTTTTACCACTTCATATAAACCAGAGTGAGCACTTAGGTACATGATGACACATGCTTAAATTAAACTTCTAACACTAATACACTTTGTTTCTATTAAGACAGCTGTATTAAGCTCTAAACCTGTATCTAAAAGACACCAAAAGAAATTTGAAGAATCTTAAAACTATGTGCCAGAGAGCAAAACATTTTTGAGTAGAAAATATTACTTTGGTGAAAATATTTCCAGCTTAGGAAAAATAAACATCATTATGGAAGCTGGTTGGGAGTTTTTCTATGGTATTGCCCCAAACACTACAAGATATGTATTGCTTCCTTCTTTATAGTTAAGTGAACAATGTATATACAATTCCATGTTAGCTAATATACACTTTTTATTTTGTCATACTTATCATTGATGATCATCTTCACTAACACTGATAATGAAATGGAACTTCTAATCGCACTTTTTGAGACTTGATTGCAGTGTCATTGGGTGTTATTTTAGCACAGGCATTTTTGTGTCAAAAAGAAGTCATGCTACTACAAATTTTGCCCCAAACTTGTTTACAAATAAAATTGTATTTTAATTCAGTAAAGAAACAAAAACTTATTAAAACAGTGAATATCTAGATACCGTGAATGGTGATTTCAATTATTTTGAATTAGTTTATAGTCTCATGGGTCTTTTGTCCACCAGGGGAAAACAAGTGGAAAGAGGTATTCTTGCTATTTCGCAAAGAAATTATAATTGACAAAGGGGGCAAAACAGTTGAATTAAAGAATCTGCTAATGAGGCCCCTATGGTCCTGCATTAAGCATCTTCCACTATACCAGGTGTGTGATTGTCAAAGATTTTGTAATCATGAGGGGAATAACTAATAAAGATATTTTAAGGAATGCTCTCACTCAGCTTCCATATTAATGCTATTTTTCCTATGCTTAAAATAATTCATCAAATTAAAAGCTCATACTTGAAATATTTTTGCTCACTGGCAGTCAATTCCAATATTTTTCAGACTCATCCCTCCCTCCTCTTCTCTTTTTTTCTCTCTTATTCTTTCTTTTACTTGGTTACAAAGTTTGCAGCCCAAAATATCCTCACAAGGCTGCATGTAGAAAATCATAAAACATAAAGTTTTCATAAAATTGTTTCTGATTGAGCCTCATCTTTCAATATTGTCTTATGGGTAGAACTTGCAGGATACCTAATAATTCCTATAAAGATAAAAAAAAAGTTTGGAAGAAGAAGGTATAAAATATATAAGCTGATGAAATATAAAATCCCTAATATCATTATATAATAAATCTTTTAAGAATTAGGTAATTCTAAACCAGATATCTAAGGAAAAGCAGAACAGAAGAAAAGAAAAACTAAGAAACTTTAGCTACCACTTCAATCAAATCCTGTTGGGTCAAGAGAACTCTAATATTTAAAAGACATATTAGATAGACACAGAAAAATCACTATGTCAAACACCAAATCATTGTACTCTGATGATACTGAGGAGGAAATTATTTGCATATAAAATGTATCTGATTTGTCTAGGAGCAACTCATTTTCTATTCCAATTCACAGCCTAAGGCACTGATGGAGCCTGGGGGGATTTAAAGTAGTATGTGGAAGAAAAAGAGCATCTAAGTGCCATAAAATAGAATAATGCAGAGCATGACATCTAACTGTGGAATGTTATTTCCATAAGCAGTAACACATAAAAAAAGCATTAATCTTATGACTAGGTGACCACAGTTTAGTTGTTACAGGATTAAAAATAATATTTGAGAAAATTATTAAGAACAGGTGTATCAGTTTTGCTATTTTTTCTTTGGCTTAAACATTACTTTCTATAAAGGTCAAAGGGTAACACCACTCACTACTATTTATAGTTCCAATGGCAACTACCATAGACCCCAGTTTGTCCTAATATTATCCCAATCCTGTGGTTATATGTGTTCATGCTTGCTAGTCATTCTGGAGCAGCCTAAATGAGGATAAGCAATCAATAGACGATCAGTGTAATTCCTCACACGCATAAATGCAAATTGTTCACATGGAACTGTTCACTTTCCCCTTTTCTGGCAGGAGCATGATGAATGGAGTCAGTGCTGGTCGTGGAAATTGATTTTTCATAAGCACCAACTCTTTTCACTTGTCAAAAAATGAGAAGATCGCTACCATGGGCTGAGGCACGTGGAATTAATAGAATAGAGATGACCGCCTCAAGGCATTCTGACTCTCAGAATTCCTAAAGCAATTCCTAAAGCAATAAAACCAGTATCTAATTTGATCATAAGCAAAGAAGGCACGCATTAAAGTAAAGTAGATTCATTCTATTCTTTAAGCAGAATACATTAAAAAAATAACAAAGATTATTAGCAAATAACTCCTGGTACATAGCGGATACCCAATAAAAATTTGCGGAAATGTATAAATGAGTGGAAAAAGAAGGAAAGAAGGGAGGAAGGATAGAAGAAAAAATGGAAAGAAAGGAAGAAGGGAAGAAACATATCAAAATAAAGATGAGTATTATTTCCCTAACTTTTTTTTAAAGATTTTGTTTATTTGACAGAGAGAGAGAGAGCACAAGCGGGCAGAGAGGCAGGCAGAAAGAGAGGGGGAAGTAGGCTCCCTGCTCTACAGAGAGCCTGATGTGGGGCTCGATCCCAGGACCCTGAGATCATGACCTAAGCTGAAGGCAGAGGCTTTAACCCACTGAGTGCCCCTACCTACTTTTATAAATAAAAACCCTAAAGACAAAAACAAAGATATCTTTGGACATCGTATTGATTTCATGGTGGTTTTCAGAGAGTACATATTTGCCTATTATTCTGTTCTTTACGAAGGATAGCAGATTTTGTTGTTGTTAACATGATATCTCACCTGACAAATTACCCTTCGATTGTTCCTAAAAAAGAAAACAAGGACACGTGCTTTAGTATATACAATAGAGTGAAAGTCAGGCTCAAAATTAGCCTAGACTTTTTAAAGAAATGGTCCAAAAAAAAAAAAAAAAGTCAAAGCTGAAAAACAGTGAATGTTGCTACCAGAACCCGGGCTTTTCTAAATACTGGCAGGAAGGCCTGGAGCCATTTACAAACAAGTTACCAGCAGTTTAAGACTAATGAATAAAACAGAGTCACATTAATGTGTAAATTCACTACTGAAATAAAACAGTCAAATGCCACAAATGCTTACTTTACCCAGTGGTCACAGGGAAAAATGAACAATAGGCCTAACACCTTTTAAAAAGTCAACATAGAGCCTGCTTCTCCCTCTCCCTCTGTCTGCTGCTCCCTCTGCTTATGCTCTATCTCTCTCTGTCTCTCTCTCTCTCTCTGTCAAATAAATAAATAAAATCTTTAAAAAATATATAGCATTTGATGGAAGAATTTAAGATTACTTTTAGTTACAAAGATAAAAGATGTTGTAACATTAAGAAAGTAGGGACGTCTGGGTGGTGGAGTCCTTTGAGCAACAGGCTCTTGGTTTTGCCTCAGATCTTAATGTCAGGGTTGTGAGATGGAGCCCCATTTAAGACTCTCTCTCCCTCCCCCCATGCCCCTTCCCATCTCTCCCCCTCAAATAAGTAAATAAACCTTAAAAAAATTAAGAAAGTAGTGCCCTCCAACTAAACAGGCTTGGTCAGAATGTATTTAATAATATCACAGACTAACTGTAAATAATCACCATGGAAATTTAAGATATAACTAGTGTAACTTCTTTGTAGCTTAATCATTTCTTCTTTTTTACTTACAATTTTCCCTAGAATAAATTTACGAAGCTGTTATTAATCAATGATGGTTGTGAGACAACATGCACAATTTCTAACTAACCCCAAAGTCTGCTTAGATATTCATATAAATGCAACTTATTGAATGTTTATGCTACTAAAGTGTTACATTTGCATAGAACTAAATACTTATCAAATTAGGTAATAATGCAAGTCTGTCAGTAACCAATGCTGGCAGCAAGCTGGTTTGAGCACAGAAAAAAAAAATACATTTATCTGTCTGGGTACAAATATCCAAACATCCGTTATTGGGTTCCCAATGAAATAATCAGCTTTAAATGCACTAGTTCTATTAATTGAAATTTTAAATTAAAAGCAAATATTATATTGGGCTAGTCTTCCTCATTACATAACATGATTCTAATAGAAATGTAATTATTTTCCATATTTCAAAGTTTAGGGAAAAGTTTATTGAGTACTGCTATTTATTATGGCAGGTGCATTACAAGTATCCTATATACTTCCTGGAACAAATCTAAGAGTTGGAGATTATAATTCCTTCTCACAAACTGGAAAACTAAGATGTGAAGAAATTAAGCAACTACCTCAAATTCTCCATAAATAATGTTAGGTGTACAGAATGCAGCATATATGCCCAAGGATCAACTGCACACTCTTTCTAGGACACCTTGGTCTGGCCCTAGATAAGAAGGAAAAGGTGTCTAAGAAACCAACAAACTAAAACTAAACCAGTTCTAGATCAGTAGGATTGTGATCAAGTGCCAATACAGCCAGAGTTAGAACCCAAGTGAGGGTGCTGGTGCACAATCAATCTCCTCAACACATACACACACACACACACACACACACACACTCTCTCTCTCTCTCTCTCTCATAATCACAATACCTTTGAACTGGATTTCCTTGACCTTACCTAACTTAGCATTAATGTTCCTTTCCATGTTTGTAGACAGCCTGGAGAGAATAGGAGGAGAAATTTCTCTGTAGGAATTTCAAAAGGTTAGGTGTACTTTCCTATGTATTTTCAATCTCAGTGGGTTATTAAAGAAACATAACTTTTTTGTGTGAAACAAACCATATTTTTGTGAATCTTGGTGTGCTAGTGATATATGGTTAGAATATGAACTCAATTCACTGGATATTAATAACTATTTGCATTACTAACATTTTGGGATCACAACGTCGTACAGGTTTATTAATTCTTTTAATGATGAATGTTGCGTATACCTGCTCCCTCTTCCTAAATTTGGATTGGTTGGGAAAGGGAGTCACCATGTTGTTTAGGAATTTTAATTTGTATAATATGTCTCTCTGCCTCTCTCTCTCTCTCTCTCACATACACACACACACACACACACACACACACACACACACACACCCCTACATATCTCTTTCACATCTATGTGATGGATACATACTGTTGACTATACTGAATGAACAATTATTGAACCATTTGCAAAAATCCATATTGTGTTTTTTAAAAACTCAATGAATAGAAGCTAAATGAGTACATTAAATATCTTAGCATTTTTAGTTTCATTCTCATTTTAGCAGAATGTCATTATAATATTGTAATACTATTGATATGTTAGAGTAAAATCACTTACAAAATTTCATGCCAATGAAATTATGCATTTAATTAGATTTGCCATCTTACAGAGATAAATAATTGATCCCAAGAATTTTTTTTAACACTCTAGAGAACTATTTCACTAGGGACCAAAATAAATATATCCAAATAAATCACTGCTGCTGAATATAAAATATACAGAGCTTTCCTTCTTAAAGAACAGAGTCTCATCTAATTTTTTCTCTGATAACATTTTGAGAATATATATCTATTATCAAGATTTGAAATCTTGACTGGTGTCAGAATATTGCTATGGTGAGGAGCAGTCTTCATAAATTCAGGTGTATGATGTTGCCCTTTTCTCCCAGCCAACAGCAGATTCACTTATTGGGCAAATGACAAAACATACATTTTAATTAAAATGTGTATCAAAAAAAGCAAGTCTTAAATTATCTTTTATAGTTATATTGCTACCCTTAATTGGTGTTTAAGTTCTGTTGTTGCTTACTGTTACAGTTTTAAAAAATATTTGATAACGTTTCTCAGGAGAGGAGAATGTACTTCAACTCCAATTTCAATGAGTATCTAACTTTTCAAATAAATTCATTTATCCTGAAAAACACAGAAAATGCCTACATCTAAACTCTTATGCTGTGGCACAATATTGGCAGAAACAAAAATAAAAAAAAAAAAAACTACACTGAGAATATATCAAATCAATAGACTAATTAATAACTCATGGTACTCTCCCCTTCCATGTTACAAATGCTGACAAGGCCAGAAACAAGCAGTGGGGAAAAGAATCCATGTTCTCTGTCAAAAGGTGTAATAATTTATTTCAAATGAAAAGCCAAAGAGTTTCAAGTAAAGCTTAAAACGGGTGTCAATACGCATGACTACAGAGAAGAACCCTACAAAGAAGGAGTTCCTAAGGGCAGCCAAAACCAACAGACGCATTCCAGCCATCACTCCCTTCAACTGAGCATAAAAGAGATAAAGTACTTGGCTGTGCAGTCCATATTTTAAACAAATAAAAGAGAAACCTACCTGAACCACTAGTTTGCCAAATTTGGATTTTTGAATCTTAACAGAGCTGCCTATTTAAGCATTGATTTATATATTTATTTTTTCCATCATAAAACTTTACATTTGCTTTCTCCCAAAGTAGTTGATGAGAAAAAGAAAAAAAAAAAACTTTTAAAAAGTAGTTTTGCTTGGGGCACCTGGGTGGCTCAGTGGGTTAAAGCCTCTGCCTTCAGCTCAGGTCATAATCTCAGAGTCCTAGGATCAAGCCCCACATGGGGCTCTCTGCTCAGCAGGGAGCCTGCTTCCCCCTCTCTTTCTGCCTGCCTCTCTGTCTACTTGTGATCTCTCTCTCTCTCTGTCAAATAAATAAAATCTTAAAAAAAAAAAAAGTAGTTTTGCTTGGTTCTTTATTAAAATGAACCATTTTGAAAAGACTGTAGAGAAAGACTTCGGATTGTGTTATTTACCCACTGTGTAGTCCACATTGGTACAAGTTAGTATTTATTATAACAAGAAATATGTAGATTCCTTTATTATTGGAACCTACTTGATTGAAAGTCAACACCTCTGGTTAGGCTTTCCTGGAATCCCTAAAATATGAATACATTCCAAAGAGTATCTGTTGCATCTTTTTAAAGATTTTATTTATTTGACAGAGAGAAACACAGCGAGAGACGGAACACAAGCAGAGGGAATGGTAGTGGGAGAAGCAGGCTTTCTACAGAGCAGAGAGCCAGATGTGGGGCTCGATCCCAGGCCCCTGGGATCTCACCTGGGTGAAGGCAGACGCTTAAGGACTGAGCCACCCAGGCGCCCCTGTTGCATCTTTTTAAAACATTCTCTTCATTTTTATTCATTCTAAAGGACAAACATAAGTTTCAACAGAAAAGAGAATTATGGGTACTTTAAACAAAAATAAAGCTTACCTGTTACTTTCTAGAGTAATTTAAAGTAAGTAATTTTTAGGGTAGGTAGGAATATTATAATAAGCAAATTTTAAATTTATCTAATGCCAATAAGGTATTTTGTAAGCATTTAAATTAAAATGCTTATCTGTTTTTCAGTGACAATAAATGTAGTCTTTCAAATACAAACCAAGAACATAATCTATCTTATGTGCTATTCACGGGAACAGATACTATTGTAAGATAAAAAGAGGATTTATGTTGGTGAAATAAATTTCTAGACCCAAGATGGAGCCACTCCTATCCAGGTACCACTCAGCGGACCAACACTTAACCTTTGGTCCCTGCAAATTCTCCACTTGACCAGAAACAATAGTATTCCCAGGCAGCTGATCCCCCAATGCCAATCCAACTCTCAGCCTTCTCACCCCAAACAAGAAGGATTATGTGGCCCCAGTCAATCAGATATTTTTCTGTTTTTCTCTTCCTTGTTCTCTATTCTTTATCCTTCAAAGGCTTTCTGCCTTCTGACCCATTTTGCGGTGCTCTGAAAGGAGGCTGTCCACTTCACATAGTGTTAAGTAGATGTTCGCATCACTTAAATTGTTTCTCTTTAATATGATCTTTAAACCATTTTTTGGTGGTGAAGAATGAGATCAGAAGCTTACTACTAACAACCCGAAGGAGGATGAGATCCACAGGCCAGTGAACACTTTGAGTTCATGGTTTCAGTCACGGTGAATGAGGGCTTTGAGTATGTCATCCTTGGAACTGAACTCTGCTCCTTTGGGTACAGCCTTCATAAATAGGTAGGCAGGTTAGGTAGGTAGGTAGATAGATAGATCAGTCGATCTACCGAGCAATTGATCTCAGAAAGTTTCTGGGCTCCTGAAAAGATTCTGGGATTTATTAAAATTCCCAGAGAGGTTCTGGGTCTCTGGAGAGGTTCCAGGAGAGCAACCCTGGGAGTCACAAGGGTGGTAGCTCTTAGGTATTCACAAAGCCTCAAGGTAAATCCACAGTATAAACTGACAGGGGACACGGAAATATAAATGAAGAAATTTATCAAAATCAAAATCGAAGCAGGCACAAATGGCACTATTAAAAGACATTAGGTTTTCCAGCACTGTAAAGAAATCTCTTGAAAGGAATAATGATCAGTTGCTAATGGCAATCTCAGAACCCAAAGCCGCAAAATTGGTGGACGTGGGGCGGAACGCTCTCAAGCTGTTAGAGAGCTCATCGCCTGACTCTAAGACTTCTGTGCTAGGACAGATTGGTCATGGAATGGGTTAGATTAACACTAAATCATCCCGCCAACCTCAAGAAAATTACTGTGCAGGGAGGTACAATGTAAATCGCCACAAAATCCCCAACCCAGCAGCACACCCTTCTTAGGTATTAAAGTGGCTCTGAGACACCCAGAGCTTAGCTAAAGAAATGGGATCCTCAAGTTTCAAAGAATTGAGCATGCCACCTTCTGGCACGCCTGCTTATTTTCTGTCGAGGAACTATGGTCCTGGAGGCTGTAGATACCAAAAAAAAAAAAAAAAAAAAAAAGGCAAAATCTACCTGGACAACCTAGAATTACAATGACCATTATGAGGAATGTACCAATTGGATAAGATCATTTACATCAACAGGAGTGCTTGAAAGAAAGAGTCCCCAAATCAAACAGAATGAAATACCTATTTTACTGGCATGCAGAAGCCTTCAAAAGGCTTCAAAATTCCAAAGTAGCTTCACTGGATTATTCGTTGCAAAGGCTAGGAAAAAATTAAAGACACAGGAACTTTATGTGTTCGGATTGTAAGACTGACAAGATTTCTATTACTCTCCTTTATCCTCCTTATCTGAGTGCTCACGGTCTACTTATCCTCTAACCAAATTACCTTTCTACTCTGAAGTGACCAAAGCCTACAAACAAAGGCCACCAAGTTAGTGGGCTTACAATTACAAGAGCTCCAAGACCAGAGATATAAAACACTTGGGCCTCCCCCCTGCACCCCTCCTAGGGGCCCATAACCAAAACATTGACCCTGACTTCCAATGTCTCAGTTTCTTTCAAATAGCCTTGCTGAATAAACACTTTGGGGAAGTAGAAACACAGCTATAAGAAATGCATGAAGAGGCCAACTGGCCTATAGAAATATCCCTCTCTTCGGGATCATTTCTTGACTTACTTGATTCTAGCTGGTTTGGGTCATGGGGACCCTGGCTCAGGAGCAGTCTCCAAACCACAAACATTGTTTTATTGCTAATAATTAAATTGTCTCTCTAATATGCCATGTTCTCTCAAAAGTTTTAAACACACATGGGCAGCCATTGATCAGTTGACCTATGGTCTCTCTCTGACTGGAATGACAGCAGAAGAAAAGAATGTAACCATGTGTAAGAATACACTCTTGACATCTGAAGAGGCAGTGGTAACTAAGAATCACACTATGATACTTTTTTTAGGGTTTTATTTATTTACTTGAGAGAAGAGAGAGAAAGAGAGCACAAGTTGGGAGGTGGGGGAGAAGCAGAGGGAAAGGGAGAAGCAGACTCCCTACTGAGCAGGGAGCCCAATGTGGGAGTCCCAGGACTCCGAGATCATGATACCTGAGCGGAAGGCAGACGCTTAACCAACCGAGCTATCCAGGTGCCCCAAGACTGGTACTTTTAATCAAACCTCTTAAATGATCAAGAGGATAACCAAAAGGGGGGATTTTTTTAAAATATTTTATTTATTTATTTGACAGAGAGAGATCACAAGTAGGCAGAGAGACAGGCAGAGAGAGGGGGGAAGCAGGCTCCCTGCTGAGCAGAGAGCCTGAAGCGGGGCTCGATCCCAGGACCCTGGGATCATGACCTGAGCCGAAGGCAGAGGCTTTAACCCACTGAGTCACCCAGGCGCCCCCAAAAAGGGGGGACTTTTGAAATAAGTTTCTAGACCCAAGATGAAGCCACTTCTGCCGGGGTAACATGTCAGAAAACTAAAACTTAGATAAGTTCCCATAAACGCTCTGCTTGGCCAGAACAGAATATACCCAGGCAGCCAATCTCCAAATACTAAACCAATGGGCTTTATACTCATTTCCTTATTCCTTCTCACCCCAAACAAAACAAACTATGGGGCCCCAGCAGTGAGATTTTTCTATTTTCCTCTTTGTTGTTTTTTTTTCTTTATCCTATAAAAGCTTTCTGCTTTCTGGCCCGTTTTGCGTTCTCCAAAATAAGACTGTTCATTTCATGAGACGTTAAATTAAGTTCAGTTTATATCATCTAATTTGTTTTCTTTAACCATTTGTAACATATTTCTTACCTGTTTTATTTCTGGTAGGTTTGTTTTCTTCTGTCAATATTTCTAACTTCCTACACTCTGTTCAACTCATTAAGTATTAAAAGGATTCCTTCTCTAATAAAAGTACTCTATTCATAAACCATGGTTACCAGGTTCTGATTATAATGTAAATTCAAATTGAACTCTATGTCTTTAGTTATTTATATTTCTAAACTTTTTATATCTCTAGTGACCTTGAATTCTTTGTTGTACAACTGTAAGTTAAAGACGGAAATGTTTGTCTCCATTTTTATGTTCAGCTGAAAGCAGTATTTTACACTAGATAAATAAGTACAATCATGTTTTCCTACTCAGATCTCTCTTAGACCTCTGGATTAGGAAAAAAATGAAGATACTTCAGAGGATCAAAAAGAAATAGGCAACAAGAGGAAAATTGAATCACAGAAATATAGCAGCTATTCCTTTTTGAACCTTACAGAGTAATAGGGTTTATATAAACATAAGCTAAACGGACCATTTTATATCCCTCTGAGACTTTCTGGAAGCCAAACTCATAAGAGTCATACTTCACTAGGAATGGCACAACATATCTTCTCCAAGTACTTAGTCAGTTTTCATAGAAAAAGGCAGTATTTTAAATGGCATCCTTAAGAGAGTAAGCCAGACCATTTATTTTCTGGAGGAAATAAATTTGGAGTGGTAAATGATGCAGGAACTTTTTTTTATTAAGTCATCCTAATTTCATAGCAGTTCTACAAATTCTGTGACCAGAATCCCCAACTTAAAAATAAAAACATCTGTTAATTGTTCCTGTATGAAATTGTTATCCTTATGTGAGGATTTTCGTGGTGCATTCAATTCCCAATGTGCCTTAATATCATAACTGGAAATAATTAGCAACATGTCTAGAAGATTTAGCTAGGAAACATGTTAATTTGGCCTGGAGATAGTTTTTTTATCCTGCACATTTATTTTCACACATTTCTTACTGAGTCTGTCTATATGATTTTATGTCAACTGACTACTCGTAAAATTGCAGACTATATGAACACTGCTTTCAGAAAATGTTGAGAGTTGGGGCGCCTGGGTGGCTCAGTGGGTTAAAGCCTCTGCCTACTGCCCAGGTCATGATCTCGGGGTCCTGGGATCGATGGCTGGGGTTCCCAGCAGGGAGCCTGCTTCTCTCTCTCTCTCTGCCTGCCTCTCTGCCTACTTGTGATCTCTCTTCTCTCAGTCAAATAAATAAATAAAATCTTTAAAAAAAGAAAATGTTGAGAGTTGCTTTCTTTATTATTGAATTTTAAGCCTCAACCTATATCAATATTTTGAACATGTCAATACAAAGCAGCATGAATCAGATCACTAGTCCCTTGGCTTTTCATTCTTTTTTTTCCCTAACTTTGTTGAGGAATAACTGACAAATATAATTGTGTATATTTAAAGTGTACAATGTAATAATTTGATATACATATATATTGTCAAATGATTACCAAGATTAACATAATGAATACATTCATTGCTTCCCATAGTTAGCATAAGTAACTTTTGTGTGTGTTTCTGGTGAGAACACTTAAGATCCAGTCTCCACAACTTTCAAGTATACAATACCATATTACTAACTACAGTCCATGCTGTTCATTAAATCCTTAGAACTTGAAACTTCTTATTACTGAAAATGTGTACATTTTGATCTACATCACTGTTTCTCCTTCTCAGTCCCTAGTAACCACCATTCCATTCTTTGTTATGTGAAATTTTTTCTTTTTTTTTTATTCCACATGTAAGTGATATTTATCTTTCTTTCTTTTTTATTTCTAATCTTTTTTATTTCACTTGGCAAAATGTCCTCCAGATACTAACTACATATAGTTGACCCTTAAACAGCATGAGGGGAGGTAGATGGAGGAGGGACACTAACCACCCCACATGCAGTGGAAAATCTGTTTTGACTCCCCAAAAACTTAACTACTAATAGTCTATTATCGACTAGAACCCTTACTGATGACATAAACAGCTGATTTAACACACATTTTGTATGTTATATGTATCATATACTCTATTCTTATAAAAATGTAAACTAGAGAAAGTTTTAATAAGAAAATTATAAGGGAGAGGGGCGCCTGGGTGGCTCAGTGGGTTAAAGCCTCTGCCTTCGGCTCAGATCATGATCCCAGAGTCCTAGGATCAATCCCCGCATTGGGCTCTCCACTCAGCAGGGAGCCTGCTTCCCCCTCTCTCTCTGCCTGCCTCTCTGCCTACTTGTGATCTCTCTCTTCTCTGTCAAATAAATAAATAAAATCTTAAAAAAAAAAAAAAGAAAATTATAAGGGAGAGAAAATACATTCACAGCACTGTACTGTATTTATTTAAAAAAAGATCCATGTGTAAGTAGACCCACTCAGTTCAAACCCATGTTGTCCAAGGGTCAAGTGTAATGAGTTTCATTTAATACATAAATATACACATGTACTGTATACATAAGTACTAGAAATTTTTATTTACACCCACGAACATATGTATAAGATTTATTTACTGCATGTATTTACTTTTGTCTTGGCATGCAGATCTTGAGCTTTTTTTTGTTTTTTTAGAAATTTTTTTTTTAATTTTTTTTGACAGAGAGAAACACAGCGAGAGAGGGAACACAAGCAGAGGGAATGGTAGCGGGAGAAGCAGGCCCTCTGCCGAGCAGAGAGCCCGATGCGGGGCTCGATCCCAGGACCCTGGGATCTGACCTGAGCCGAAGGCAGCCGCTTAATGACTGAGCCACCCAGGCGCCCCCAGATCTTGAGCTTTAATGTGCTCAGTAATTTCCAATTTATCCATAACTGCTAAGGAACAGACATCTCTGATTAAATTAGTTGAAAGTTAAAATATATATGGTTAATGGATGACCAATATTCAAAGATTTAGAACCTGCATCATATCAAGCATATCCTACTTTCAATTCTTGATATGTTTTTATGAAATATAATTATGAACAGAAGTTTTTATTATGCAGTGCTACAGTTATATTACACAACAAATTAGTCTGAATTTGTGATACTTGAGATTTTTTAAAATCATTAACCTATTATTGGTTTTCACTATTACTTTAAAAAGTTATGTATTAAATAAAGACAATGACTTCCTCAAATTCTGGATGGATATAAGCTAGCACATATGCACCATATAGGAATTATTAATATATTTATATAGAGAGCTGTACTGTGAAATTTTAACATGTATTTTAAATAGTTAATGAGTTTTTAGAGACTGTAACACATAATTACCTATATGTTTAATAGGCGATATAAAACATTTAAAAAAATGTAATATTATTGAGAAATAGAAATGTATTCTATCTCATATTCTCCATTATATTATAAATTTAACAATATTAAATATGTATATCAAAGAATTTTAGATTATTTTTATATGCTAAACAGAAGAAGTGGCTCTACTTTCAACACATGTTTATATGTTTTTAGTTTTCCACAAATATAAAAGTATAAAAATTAAGTCATTTTTATATCACAGTATTTTCATACAATGTATCTAATAAAGGCAGCATATTGAGTCATCATTCCCCATTTAAAAAAGGAACATTAAATACACAATGCCCAACTTTATGCAAAAAGTATAAAGAATAATTTATAAAGACAATCACTTTAAAATATTTCAGGAGAGGGGGCACCTGGGTGGCCCAGTTAGTTAAGCTTCTGACTCCTGGTATCCCCTCACATCATGATCTCAAGGTTTTGAGATAGAGCCCCGTGTAGGGCTCCGTGCTCAGCATGGTGTCTGCTTGAGTTTCTCTCTCCCTCTGCCCCCTCCCCAATGCTCTCTCTCTCAAATAAATAAATGTCTTTAAAAAAATTTCATCAGGTAGGCAGACTAATAAATAAGCTATAAATCTATAGGCAAAAAACCTAGGTTAAATAATTAAAAGTAGAGATCTTATAGTACGGAGTGTAAGTATAATTTTCCAAGTTGCTTCTTTATATCAATGAGTTAGCCAAAGACTTCCTTTAATAATGAATTTTCATAAGACATCTTAATATAATTTTAATTGCAAATGATAAAGTATTGATCTTTCAGGAACTCAGACTAGTTATTGAGGTATGTTTAAAATCTCACCCTATTCTCAAAGTACATTTTGATTCATCTCAGCAACTGTGCTCTAATATTAAATATTAAACATTCTAAGTAATTTTAGACAAAACTCATATAATGGTCCAAGATATTTGTGGTATTTTAAAACTCAGACCATAAAAAAGTTGTTTTGGTGAACAAAACTGATTCTCTGACACTATACACTATATTATATCTGTTATCAAAAATGTCAGGTTTTCTGATTCCTTTTTGTATGTAGTTATCTCATCTAATGTTTTCACCCAGTCAACCTAAATTTATAAAACATGTAATATTTATAAAGTACCTTCCTAAGAAGGTACTATGTGGACTCCAAAGATGAAGGATACCTGAGCAACTTTTTTACAGAGTGCTAGTTGTTTTGGGTCCAACAACTCCTTTCATTATTTATTAGTCAAAATTAATTTGTTCAATTTAGGTCATTAAAAATGTTTTACTTAGGGGCGCCTGGGTGGCTCAGTGGATTAAAGCCTCTGCCTTTAGCTCAGGTCATGATCTCAGGGTCTTGGGATCGAGCCCCGCATGGGGCTCTCTGCTCAGTGTGGAGCCTGCTTCCTCCTATCTCTCTCTGCCTGCCTCTCTGCCTACTTGTGATCTCTCTACCTCTGTCAAATAAATAAATAAAATCTTTAAAAAAAATATTTAACTAATTCTTTTTTAAGATTTCATTAATTTTTTTGGCAGAGAGAGCACAAGCATGGGGAGCAGCAAAGGAAGAGGGAAAAACGGACTTCCCGCAGAGCAGGGAGCCGGAAGTGGGGGTCCAATTCCAGGACCCTGGGATCATGATGTAAGCTGAAGCCAGACGCTTAATTGACTGAGCCACCCAGGTGCTCCAGAGACATTTTACTTATTAATACGAAAGTGGAATCCATTAAACCTTTTTAACTATTTTAAATCTAATTTTTTAAAATGTGTCTTAACATCTAAGATACTTTCAACGAAATTTATTCTTTGCCTTGCCAAAGGTAGTTTGGGCTAAATTTTTAATTCCACCTTCCTGTGGTTGAAATAATATGTATATAGCTAAATGTTCAAAAATGTTAAGTCCAACTGAATATAGGATTGTTATATTTGATTTTCCAATTAAAAAATGATCAAGGTGAGAGAATGGAGCATATTCCAGAAATAGCCCAAGTGAAAGTTTAAAATCTGCCCAAAAGATTATACCCATATAAAAGGATAGGTTTTTGTAGCTGTCTTTATGTCCCACTGCTAAATAACTCAAGCTGCTAGGATGCTTCTATTATCAGCATAGTCAATGAATTAAGAAGAGAGGCTAACCTCTTCAGGAATAAAACAGGTCCATAAGTTTAAGATATTCATGTTCATGCTGTTAAAATCAACAACATGGCATTCTTTAATTTTAATTTACTAGCATTTTCTAATCGTCTGAAAGAGAAAGGTGGTTCTTTGGCCTGTCACAAAATGACACAGGAATGAATGCAAATGTACTTCCTTCTTTTGGACACATTATATATTTTTTTCATACTATACTGGAGGAGCATTTAGGACTGGTTCTAAACTTTATTGTATTATCTCTAAGTAACATTAAGCAGAGTGCTTCAAAAGCTTTAAAAAAGCTTAATGCAAGTTTGTTAGGTTATCTGTTTAGCTAAATCAAAATTGCCAACGTAGTGATAAAAATCGATGGGTTTCAAAACAAAATCAACATGATGAAATTCCTGTTTTCTCATACACCCAAGCAACTACTCCACATGAATGCCATGATTCAAGAATCTGGCTGATAGACAACCAGTTTGATAAAATAAATGGTGCCAAAAGAAATCACAGGACTATGTGGCACTGTAGAAGGAAACTATTCTCATTTTTTAAAAAATAATATAGTAAGTTTTTGCATATTGACTGTAATCATTAACTAGGTAAGGCTTTAATATTTATCTTTAAAGAAATAGTAAGTGAAAAAAGCATTATATATATAAAACTGCATTTCTAGTATTGAATTAAAACCTAGAGACTCCTTAAAGATTTCAGTAAAACCACCCAAAGAATAAGTGCATTTAACATTCCAGATCATTTTTAGGATGATAGAAAGATAACTTGCATGTTAAAGACCATATTGTATAACATATTCAAGGACTTACATAAATCATTCCCTGAGCTTGAATTCGCCACATGGTCATGGAATGGATTCCAAAATGGCACAATGTCAGGAAAGCACTGACAATAGCACTTACTAGCATATTACTCTCCAGGATTCCCTGAAAAAATGCAAATGATGTCTGTTCTAGGTTTGGTTCTTCTTGTTGTGGCTAATGTAGATGCATACTAATAAAGGTCATCATTATTAAATTCCATTTTAAAAAAAGAGGTAATACAGAGAATGTGGATTTTAAAGTCAGACCAATCTGAGATGAAATTTCAGTTCTGCCACTACTAGATCTGTGATCTTAAACAATTAACACTTGCGAGTCTTAGTTTTTGCTCCTTTTTACAACTGGAATAAGGCAATGTTTTCTCAATATGTATTTAAGAGATTACTACATTCTTGCCAAAGGTCATTTATACAACCTATCTTGCCAATATGGTTAATCAATGCATCAATGAACAAGACAAAAATCCTGACTTATGGTGATGGAGTCAATTAGATAGTAAACAAATAAAATGAAAGCAGAGTTATATGGGCTGTGAAGAGAATAATGAAGAACTAAGGAGTGAATGGGAAGAAGGGACGATTTTTAAAATATGCAGTCAGAGGAGATCTCTGAGGAAATGGCTTTTGAGCAGAAACCTAAATGATCAGAAGAGGCCATATTCTCGACAGAAAGAACAAGAAGCAAAAAAGCTCAGCTATATAAAGTTGACTTAGAAAGCAGCTTTGTTTTCAGCAAAGCAATTTAAGGGTGTGGTAAATTGAGTAATGACTCCCAAAGATATGCAAATCCTCATCCCTGCAAACTGTGAATGCTGTCTTACATGACGAATGGGACTTTGAAGATGTGATGAAGATTCTTGAGGTGGGACGATTATCCTAGATTACCACTAATTACATGTGTTTTTATAAAATGGAAGCAAAAGGAGAACTCACTACAGAGGAGTGGTGGGAGATGTGAAGCAAGAGGCTGGAGTGATGGAAAGAACAAGCCAGGAAGTAGGAAGCAAGAAAAGCCAAGCAAACAGATTCTTCTCTAGAGTTTTCAAAAGGAACAAGCCTGCTGACATTTTGATTGTAGGCCAGTGAAACTGATTTAGAATTTCTGTAGGTAACTTTGTGTTGCTTTAAGCTACTAAGTTTGTGGTCATTTATACAACAGTAATGGATACTTTAAGCATCAGATGATGGTAAATTGGACCTGCGTAGTGGTGGTGTTTGAGATAGAGAAAAGGCTCAAGTATGGGCTATATTTTGAAGGTGGTATTGACACTACTTGCCGATGGTTAGAATAAGTAGAGTGAAGTCATCCAAAACCCTGGAGCAACAGGCTGATTGTACATCATTTATAAGAGAAGGTTAAGCCCACACATAGATGGTAGGAAATGGTAGAAAAGGAAATGAGAGTTCATAGTTGTTCACATTCTAATTGAAGCGGTGGGGTTGTTTTAAATGTTAACTAATGGGTAACAAAGAGATTCAGCTAAAAAGAATGACCAGGGACAATGAGGATGATAGTCCCCCCTATGCTCTCATCTCCAACCGGACAGTTTAGAGGACATCATTAAAAAAGACATATACATACACACATACACACACACACACACACACACAAACACACAAGACTTCCCCAGGGATCACATTTATTATCAATAACTAGTAATTAAAAAAAAAAAAAAAAAGGTGCGCCTGGATGGCTCAGTGGGTTAAAGCCTCTGCCTTCAGCTCAGGTCATGATCTCAGGGTCCTGGGATCGAGCCCCACATCGGGCTCTCTGAGCCTGCTTCCCCTTCTCTCTCTGCCTGCCTCTCTGCCTACTTGTGATCTCTTTCTTTCAAATAAATAAATAAAATCTTAAAAAAAAAACCTAGTAATTAAACAATAAAGTCAACCATCATGTAAAAAATTTTATTACTGAATATAAATACAGATCTCTTTACAGGTAAAATTGCAAACATATCCACTTACTAATTAAATTCAAGCCAGTGTTGAACAATATCTGAGGAAAATACTGGCAGACAGAATGAAAGAAAAAACATAGAATACTAAGTTTAAAACATGAAAGTACTAATAACACTTGTAGGGCTGATGTAAAGATAAATGAAACCATAAATTAGAATCAGTAACCTTGAAGAATCTAGAGGTAAATCAAGGCACAGTTTGGGACTTCAAAGCCCCATGTGATAGTCAGTTTTATCCTAAGCACAAAATAATTCCTAAATTTCTCTGACATAACCATTTTGGAAGAGAAATATAAATACAGCACACCAAAATTAAACTTTTAAAAATATTAATGAAAACACTACTGAAAACAGAACAAATTACTAAGTTTGTCCCCAGTTACTAATAGTGCATATTTTTCCTCCAACATGTATATCTCTTTTAATTACATTATTTAATTGACTTTTTGAGGTAAGACCAGGGACATATATAAATAGTACTACATATCAATAATCGTCCAAGAAAATCATTGTTTTTTAAAAGTCTATCAGATAGTATACAATGTTTTAGAATAGCAGGAAAAAGCTAAAATAATTTAAATGTCCTTAAATCACTCACTTAATTTAGTAAGTACTAACACAGTATATTAAGAAAATGTGACAAGTGCTTGAGTAGCTCAGTAGGTTAAGTGGCTGCCTTTGGCTCAGGTCATGATTCCAGGGTTCTGGGACTGAGTCCTGCATCTGGCTCCCTGCTCAATGGGGAGTGTGCTTCTCCCTCTTCCCCAACCCTTACCCCTGCTCCTGCTCTCTCTCACATGTGCATGCTCTCTCTCTCTTTCTCTCTCTCAAATAAAGAAATAAAATCTGAAAAAAGAAATAAAAAGTGACAAAGAGTGCAGGGGATCAGGAAGAAGGTATAGAATAAAAAAAGAATTTTTTAAAGAAATTTGAGTAACTTAAATGTCTCCTGGAGACCCATAATAATTGCTCTTTAAATTTTATGGTAAGCCATTCATCAAAATTATGATAATAATTTGAGGAGAATGTACATGTTTATCACTTATGTAGGTTGAGTTAAAAATTATACCTCCTATCACACCCACATTTCATAAGGATTTTTGTCTCTGTTAGATGTTACAAATAGGCATAAAAGGGAATTAATAATGGTATTATTAAAATGAAAGACAAGTAAAAAACCAGACTCAAAAGGTTACATAATGGAAGATTCTATTTATTTGACATTCTGGAAAGGCAAAAATCTGGGAACAGAAAACAGAGGAGAGGTCATTGAGAGCTGGACTAGGAGGAGGAGTCCACAATAAAGGGGCAGGAGGAATTACTGGGGATGACAGAATGTTCCATATCTTGACTGTCTTGGTAGTTATAGACCTGTGTCCATCTGTCAAACACACAACAACTGTACAATGAAAGAAGTTTTACTATGTGAAATTATTCCTGTTAACCTTACTTTAAAAAGTGAAATAAAAAGATACCCCTTTGAAATTGTTTAAAAAACTATAGATTTAGGGGGCACTTAGGTGGCTCAGCCAGTTGAGCATCTGACTCTTGATTTTGATTCAAGTCATGATCTCAGGGTCCTGAGATCAAGCCCCATCCTAGGCTCTATGCTAAGTGAGGAGTCAACTTGTCCCCTTCCTTCCCCCTGTAACTTTTACCCCCTCCCCCAATTCCAGCTTGCCCTTTTGCTCACTTGCACATGCACGATCTCTCTCTCTCAGAGATAGATAGATGATAGATAAAAGCTTTTCTAAAAAGCTATAAACTTTGTTCTGTAATTCTAGGTTCTATCATTTATTTCAAAATCACAACTTTGCAGCCCATCTTTAACTTATCAAATCTTTATTCAAAAATCTGAGGTTTATATTAAAAAATAACTCATTTACATACAACCTTAAGGCTAAAACATATAAAAATTACATAAAAGAAAGAGAAACTGCTTCAACTTTTTATTACTTTGGCTTTGACTTTGTTGAGAGGAAAACAAAACAGCAACAAACTGGCCAAGCTAAGTTACAAATATTACAAAAACATCATTGAAACCTTAATGTGAATAAGGCCAGAGCAAACCCTTGGAACTAGAGATAAAATATGCAACATGTACTTTGCTTCTCAATGACTAGCAGTGTACACTTAGGATATGATTTTTTACATAAAGATAGGACTACAGATATGAAGGGAACTGAAGACTTCTGGTTAAACAAGTGATTTTATGAGTGCTCAAATTTCAACTTGATTCTTTAAAAGGCTAATGGCTACCTTATCTGAAGCAATTTGGCTGGTTTGCCAGCAGTCATTAACACAACTTCATTATCGACTTCTCCAAAAGAGAGCAGGTTGTATTAAATATAAATCCATAAAGGAACATTTCCAGGTTCTTAAAATTAGGTCATGTATACATCCTAATTAAATATAATATAAACCAAAGACAAATATTACTACATGTACATTCATAAATATATATAATCAAAGGTATTGTTTACAATTATATTATGAAAAAAGTCCAAGAGATTAAGTACTACATTATGAGACATTGGTATTTAATTAAGGTCCTATACCCTAGTTGTAGGTGTCAATACAGTAAAATTATTAGATCACTTCTATGAAATTCAAAATGTATATATTTTTGATACTTTAATTTACCCCTGGCCAATAAATGTGTAAACCAACCCAAAGTATCTTAAATAAAGAGTTGATTATTGTTTTCACAATAATATTGTAACAATAATTAAAAGAATACAATTGTTTTCACAATTGTATAGACAACTTTTAAATACTTTCTAGGAAGAAGAGAATGGATTCAAGATGAATAGCACATATATACATTAGAACTAGATAATATTTTTTATTAAGTTTCAACTTTACAAATTGTACCTTTCACAAACTTTGTGCCTGGGGCACTAAGATTAAAGCAAAAACGTTAATAGAAAACACATTAGATGGAACAGCTGCAGCTATTACAAAAGCAAGGTCCCTCGGGTGGGTCAGTACACAAAGATAGGAGTTTATACCATGATTTGTTACAAGCGGCCTGTATGAGACTGAGGGGGACTGTGAATTACGTGCAGTCAGGCTCTCTGTGAAGAGGATGCACACTACAGAGGAGGGGGCTCTCCCTCAGCAGTGGGATCTCTTTCTGTCATTCAGATCTTTGGTGCATAGGAGGTTGTTGGCCCAAAACGTGTAGTATTATTTGTATTGACTGTTGTGCAGCATTTTACATTTTTTAAAAACACCTTCGACCTCTTTTTGTTTCAAGCCTAAAAGTCTTTTTAAAATTGACAGTATAAAGTATGAGGTGTGGCTTCCCGACACCTGTCTTCCTAGACATGAAGCTGCACTAAGCAGGCGATGTTTTCCTTGCCTTTTATATTCTGAGTTGTTACGAGGGAATTCCAAAATGATAGCAGCCGTGACAAGCATACTAATTCTTGTGCACCGCTTGTGTTTGTTAACTGGTAGGAGGAAATGATCTCTGGGACAGAGAGGTAGAACCGATAGGGATACGGAAATAAAACCTAGATGTCACACTGCTGTCACATCAAAGCTGAGGACATTTAAACAGCAGAAAAGCCTAATCTTCAGTTAACCTCTATTTGATTTTCACAAATAGGATTTCATCTGAAGCACCAAATTAAATCTGAGACTGAGAAATGGGCCTGTATATTAAGATGTGTCCAAAGTAATTGTTGTCATGATGAGTGTCTGGCTTTCAGCTTCACATTTGTAGATCACGGTTGGTATACTGGGGTCACAATTTGTGGGGGAAATTGAAGAATAGATTTTAACCTGGTATGCACAGGCCTCTCAGCTTCTGGGATAACACTGCTAATAGAGTTAGTTGCCCATCAATTGAGTAATATAATGAAAACCTCAGTGGAAAAAAACAAAAGCTCAAAAAAGGCTATTTAATTCCTTGTATGTTACCTTTTTATAGGACATAAAATTATGGGAAAATATTTCAAATACATGTGTTTTCTCTTCACACAGTTGCTTAAATAGACTATCGGACTCACAGCAAACCAGAGGAGGTCACTCAATTTTCAGAGTTAAAGGATAGTAGTAACTAGTCAACAACCTCAAAAAAAAATTCTTTTTGGTATCATAACAGTGCACAAAGGCCACAGGAGCACAGCTAGCTGAAAAGAACACAATCTAACCCAAGATACAAATAATCTTTTAAAGATTATAAATAAAAATTGTATTGTCTGATCATAGTCAAGAAAACAAATCAACTTAGAGCATATAAAATTTATATAGAATTTAGTATACTTAAAGGTGACTAATAACTGGGGCACCTGGGTGGCTCTGTCTGTTGGGTGTCTGCCCTTGGCTCAGGTCATGACCCCAGGGTCCTGGGATAGAGCCCCACATCGGGCTCCCTGCTCAGTGAGGAGCCTGTTTCTTCCTCTCCAACTCCCTCTGCTTGTGTTCCCTCTCACTGTCTCTCTCTCTCTCTCTCTGTCAAATTGACTAATAACTAAAGCAGAACTAGAATATTCTCGGATTCAATAAAGTATTTAAAACATCTTACAGAAATTTAAAAACCGTAACTCACTATGATACTGTATGTTTTTCCTCTATTTTACCTCTAATGATAAGTTACAATTACTAAGCTTCATAGACATTTATGCAAAATCAAATTTATAGAAATATTTTGCACATATATTGAGAATGTACCATATATGAATGAGTATATATACATAGATATGAGTAATGGTTATCCACTTCTCAATCTCTATTTTTCTATATATAGGGTGATGCCATTTGGTTAAAATTTAGGTTATAGTGCCTAAATGCCTTTCCCAAATATTTAATCAAATAAAATTAAAAATGAAAATAAATAAATAAATGATTTTAAAAAAATAAGATTAAAAGTGTATTTTTCCCACGACTATTGTCTTATAATATAGCTGTTAATATCAACTCAGAGACATTAGCTCAAGTCAGATGATAACCCAGTGTTTCCCTGGTCTTGGAGCCTTTCCCAAGGTCTTTAAGCCACTGGGTGATAACATCAGTGCTACACTAACCATGCACAGCAGAGTTTAGAGCCAAGGCCATCAGTAACCTTCTGCTCCCTGTGCTTCTTGACGGAACCAGAGGCACTCTGGCTCAAGATCTTAAGCCCTATCTCATCACACCACAAAAGAATCCGTTATTCAGTCTTTCTGCACCTCAAGGTGTCCCTTTCTTTTCATTCTCATCGCCTCTATCTCAAATCAAACACTTGACCATGTAATCTCCTAGCCAATCAATCTTTCCCTTCTCAACAATCCTGCACGTTAACACCTGGTCAATGTACCCCAAGGACAGCTGTGGTGCTATTACCTCCCTGCTCTACCATCTTTACCGATTCCTCGCAGTAACATTCAGGACATGTGCCCCATTTTATTTTCTTCTTTCTGACCAAACTAAACTGAAACCCCTTCCTGAAGCCCGGGTCTTGCCTTGGTCATACTAAGCCTGTTGTCTTTTCTCCTTTTACTCATATTTCTAGGTTTAAATTCATTGTCTGAAATGCCAACTCCTGCATAATATCCTAGCTGATCCTCTCTCCATCGCAAGGCCAGGGAATCATAATCTCATCTTCCTTATCCACTCTGTCCTTGTAGCTAGCATCAGATTCTGTTTTTTGTTGTCTTGTTTTTTTTTTTTTACCCACTGTACACCTGTCCTTCCTATTTAGGGAGTCTACCCTCAGTCAACCACACTGAGGGTAGGCACTGTTTCTTATCTTTATATTCAAAAAGCCAGGAAGATTATTATTTTTTTTTATTACTTTCGGAAGGGGTGGTGGAGGGGGAGAGGGAAAGACTGAGCCAAAATTAGAAGTCCTACGCTTAACTGACTGAGCCACCTAGGCACCCTGCCAGGAAGATTATTTTAACTGGGCATGATTAATGTATTTTAACAGGTAAATGAATAAATGATTATGACATTTCAACCTATTCCTACATATAGCTTTTAGTTTAAGTTAGCAATTTCACATAGAAAAGAGGTTACAAATGTATAAGGGAATTGACATCAGATAGCATTTGCAGATTAGGCCTTTATAAAGAAAACCATTTTTTGTAAACTTGAGATTTGAACAAATTCTTCCTTGGTTGTGTAGGAAAATATGGATAGCAGGTGATTAGTAACAGAAATGCCCTGACCAGGACTAGTTTCCCTTGGTACTGTTTACATACCTGACAATTAGCTGACAAATACTTAACCAAAATATCTGTTTCTATGGAAGAAAAGAACACCTATTCTACCTTCCAGTAGAGTGAAAAAAATTTCAGCTTTTACAAATTCATTCCTTTGCATTAAAATGGCAGTCTTTATATCCTCATAGTCTGGTGGTGGGTATTGAGGAGGGCACGTATTGCATGGAGCACTGGGTGTGGTGGAAAATAAAAAAAAGAAATAAGAAAGAAAAACAAAACAAAACCAAAAAATGGCATTCTTTATATCCACATAGTCTTTATATTCTGGTGTCCCCTCAATACACATTTACCAATTTACTACCCCGAATATAATTTCTGTATGCCTAGTGATTTAAATGTTTATGCACTTTTGGATACACATTTAAAACTGTATCCAAAATTACAATTTACAGATATTTCTAAACTTCGTAAAAGCCCAGAAGACCTCTAGAATCATTGCAAACTCTAGGTGTTTCCTTTATAGGTCGTAAAAAAAAGTCATTATATTGTGCCGCTCCTATATGTTGCTATCATACACAATGCACTGCTGTTTAAGATGCTAAATTCAGAGTATATTGGGGAAGCTAAGAGTTAACCTTCCTGGTGGTCTTTCAGCTGGAACACTCTTTGGAAAGAACAGGATAAACAGTCAAAACGCATAAGGCTTATTTAAATGCCACTAATATTTAAATATACCTGTAAGTGAAGCTTCCTACTGTTCCATTTAACACTTTAGCAAAAGGCTAATGAACCTGAGGAGTGCTTTGTGCTTAATCTGGATGCTACATTTAATAGAATGACCTCTTCGAAGTTATAGGAGCGACCCTCTTTAACTTGAGATTGGGAAATAATCTGTTTAGCTAGCTAACTTTGAAACTTAAGAACAATAACTTAAATGATTAGGTGCTGAACAGCGGCTCCAGGATTCTTACAGAAGTGTTTTTGTCATGTGCAGTGTTAACTGGGCTTTGGTTCTGTCTTGAAACTGAAGTCCAAGTGCTAAGCATGGTAGGTCCTGAGGACTAGCTAGCAAAGTGACACAGTTGTTAAAGATAGTCGCTAGCTAGGCCCGGTTCCAATGGGAAACAATTTCCTCTGGCAGCTTTTGAAGTTTGTTTTTATAGGAAATTGCCTCTCGGAGCACATCAAGCTAATTCATGGCAGTTCCCAAAGCTCCTGCATACCCGTCTGGGGCTCCCTGTGGACGAAGCCATCTTGTTGACATAATCGGGCTCGGCTCTTGGCAAAGCTCCAGGTGTTTGTGTGGAGCCAGTCAGATTACGTTGAAAGCCTTTAAATCTTTCAAAGTGTCCCGAGGAAGGGAATAGAAAATGGTGATGGTGATGTGGCAAGACCCAGGGAACATAGCGAAGTCGTGACATTTGTATTTGGGTCTGTCATTGTGATTCAATAACACAGACTCTGCTAGTGGATTCAGCAGAGGTCACAACACAAAACTGATGGATGATCTGCAGTTCTTTCCTCCCCACCAAATCCGGGTGAGATGCTGGGTTCACTTTTCTTTGAGGGTTTGCTATGATGCTACAAAACTTGTTTTCCTCCTAACCACCTAGCTCTCACCACAAGTGATTTTTGCATTAGAATTCTGGCCTATATATATTTAAACAATGAATTTGAAATCAGTGGACTTCATTTCTTTTGAACAGAAAATATTAGAAGAAAATCATGTATTTTAAATTTGAAAGGGATTATCCTCCCCCCAATTCATTTAATATATACTTATTAACAGATTTTTAAGGACAAAAAAAACTATTCACTCTAATTATAAAAAGCAAGGAGAGGGGCGCCTGGGTGGCTCAGTCGTTAAGCGTCTGCCTTCGGCTCAGGTCATGATCCCAGGGTCCTGGGATCGAGCCCTGCATGGGGCTCCCTGCTCTGCAGGAAGCCTGCTTCTCCCGCTACCATTCCCTCTGCTTGTGTTCCCTCTCTCGCTGTGTTTCTCTCTGTCAAATAAATAAAATCTTTAAAAAAAAAAAAAAAAAAGCAAGGAGAAAAAAAGCTTAAAAACGACCCTAGACATCTAATTGGAGACAAAAGTTGCAAATCAAAAGTGCTATGAATTTGAAATATAAAAGAACCAGCAGTTCTTTTTCCAGGTGTAAGAAATACTGAGGTTTGAGCATAAAAGTAATGTTGAGTGAGTTGAAATATCAGAAACAAAGCAAACAGCAGCTGTGTACAGAATAGAGAGGAATAAAAGTGACAGTACACTTAGTCACATGGAGAAACAGTTGAAAGAAACTGTATTTGTCTGAATTTGATATTGTCCACACTGGTGAACCCTGAAGTTCAAAATAAAAGCCATTTCTCTCATGCCTTTGTCCCCTATTTATCGGCTCTACATTTCTTGGGAATAAAAAAGAATGAAAATCGGATGCAAAATCCTTTTCTCAACTGCCAACTTCAATTTGATGACTGGAGTATCAGTAATTTTTATGATACGCAAATTTTACAAATTGTCCTTCTTTCTTTTATCATATTCCTTTCACACTTAAATATCATTGTCGTATGATTTTTTAAAGATGTCCCATTGTTTAGAAAGGCATCTTGGTACCTATCAGCCCCCTTCTTGACCTTCTTAGCGATTTCATTCATAGTTTCCTTTCTCTACTATGTCTTCACTTGAATCCCACACATAGAGGCACAGAAGTTAACTCTATTTTCCATGCACCTTTACCACTTATTTCACTAGATGGTAATTCTTGCTGATATATCTGTCTGACTCAAGAAAAGCCAAACAATCTCTCTTTGAGACTGGGAATACCGTCCTCCTCAACCCCCTACTTTTGCTTCATTGGCGTATCTAGAACAGCTTCTGGCCTTCTGTGGATGTTCAGGAAATGCTGCTGAATGAATCTATCAGCAGCTTTCTCTGTGTCTGACTTTCCATTTACTATGACTGATAGGTAAAAGCAAGATTCCATGTCAGATTGTTTTGGCTTGAATTTCGGATCCCTGATGGACTAGGTGTGTAACCTTTGGCATGTCATTAGTTTGGGCCTCAATACTTTACCTATAAAATAGTCTACTTATGTAATTAGCCCAAGGGACAAATGTGTTAATGTACAAAAACTGCTTGAGTTTTTGTCATGAGTACATGAACTGAGTTCAGCACATACAAAGTAGCCAGGTAAGTGCTACCAATCAGCATCCTCACCGATGCTTGGAGGCACCTATATGGAAACTGTGAAGGTTTCCTTGGCGTCTGTACTCATGGATGGAATCACTATGTCACAAAATACACCAAAATTATGAAGGTCAACTTCTGAGGTACTGTTAAGTGACATGTTTTGATCTTTTGTCTGCCTTAATTCCAAAATCTCTCAAAAGCAAGTACTCGAGTTTCCTTTTATTTTGTATTTAACAAATGCTCACCCAGCACTTTCAATATACCAGGTCCTTTTTAAATACTTTGTATGTATTAACTCACCTACTTCTCATGAACTAACATACTGTAGGGGCTTCATTTTATGGAGGTGGAAAGTGAGGAATAGGGAACTTAACAGGTGTGAACAAAATGAGGCAAAAATAAGCGGCTCCAAAGATCATCCTCAGAAGAACCATTGCCTTCCTCTGCCCCTCACCAAGCTGGACTCCCTTTGGACATCCTGCCATTTTTAAGCCTGTTTCTGCCTCTGTTCCTTTGTTTCTTGTTCTGATTCCTGCTCTGCAGCCATTTTCCAAATTAAGTAGTGGGGAAGGGAAGGAGGAAAACAAACTACGTAGTTTTTTAGATAGAGATTTCTATCTCTTTTCTGTCCCTTGCTTCAAATTTTGCCCTGCTCCAAAGCCCATGAAAAATGCGCCCAAAGTATCGCGTGTCTCAAATTTTTATGCTGAAATGATTTTGTCTATAAATAGCAATCTTCCAAGCCATCTTTGTGTAGCTATGTAGTTTGGTAATATTTTCATCAAATAAGCTTCAAGAAGATAAAGGCGATCCCCAGGGAATAGATAGAGTTACACTACAAGACTGCCAAACACAGACCCATGGGAGTTAACACCAAGAGCTTCCTCCTCTCCCATTTTAATCAGGGCCAGAAAGCGCAAAAGCAATAGGAAGATGGTGTGAATGAAATTGAAATCGGGATTTTCACGGAAATATAAAAGAAAAAATGAAACATCAAAAATTAAAATTAAAGCATAAAAAATTAAAAATGAGATTAATCCACTATGCCAATTTTTCCAGTTTTGTACTCATCACCATTACTTCCAGGTTTCTAAATATATATCCATGCTACAGAACATATATTTCATTCCACATTATCTTTTCTCATCTTTCAGTCTCCTGTGATCTCGACGACTCGCTAGAGTCTAACCAGAAAGCCATTTACTTTTTCTCCTTTAATGACCTTCTCTAGGCATACTTCAGCCATCTGATATACGGAGACTAGTAAAATCAGCTCAGCAGTACCATGGACTTTAAATTGTATGTTTATAAAAGCATTTGATCTAATCTTCAAAAATATTCATTTAAAAAAACCCAAATTGTTGGTGTGTTAATGATTTGAAAAGTGTAAACTATGAATTTATCATAAATAAAATAAATTTTTACATATTCATATATACTTTAAGAATCATGTAAAATTCATCCAGGCTTTCAGTGGAGAGAACTTGTTCTTATATTAATAGCTAAAACGTATTTGATATATTTTACAACCTTTTGTTCTACTTCATTAAAATTGAACTAATATTAACACAATCTTTCTTGCTAGCATGAAAAACTATAGTACATAAAAACCCATGTGAATGTTTGTTTTAATATTACAATTGAAATAAAATGTACGAGTTTATAGCCATGTCTTATTACAAACATAGCTAAATATAAGTGCCATGTTTCTATTCTTTTTTCACTTATAAGGAAAACATGATATACTAGAATTATTTAGAGCAGCTCATTTCTCTGTTCTGTTTATAATGTATGAGGCACTAATCTCTAGTAACAGACTTTTATTCAAAAGGGAGAAGTGATCACTTTAAAAATAACGTCAGCTATTTGAATAATTCAGAACAAAAAAAGGCACTGCAAATAAATTTTGAACTGGTGTAAGAAAATTAACTTCTCTAATGATAATCCAATATGCTTTTGTAAACAGCAAAATATAATAATGAGATTTTAACTATTTTTCTAGCTACTATATTTTGTATAAACATAAGTTATTCCAAGAAAGAATGGTATTAAAATTATTTAAAATATATTAACTTCTCAATATATTTATATTAAAAATGACCTTTTATAGAAGATTCTGAAACATATTTAAAATATTATGTAACTGGTTAATATGCAATTATTACTTTTTAATGTATATCTAATCTGACTTCTCTCCCAATTCTTGCTTCTAAATAATTACTTGATACTGTGTCTAGATATTTCAAAAGAATTTCCAAGGTATTAGGTGTCTAATTTCTTTACTTTATCTCCCAAATCTGTTTTCCTTCAGTATTCCTCCACTCCCACCTTCTATCCAGTCAGCCAGCCTACAGATATCTGGGCCACTTGCCACATGCCACATTTTCCTTGCTTCACATTTCATGGAGTGCCATGCCACTTAGACATCTGAAATACCTTCCTATGTCATAGGCATTCCCCAGGTCCTCTGCTCAATGCTGATATCTTATCTGGGTATTTTAGTAGCTCTTTAACTCATCTCCCTGCCTCCACTTCTCTGTCCTCAAACCCACTGACTACAATATCATCAATCATTTTTTCAAAAATACATCTCTGATACCATCAGTCATTGAGGCTTCTGCCTCACTTAGCTAATGAGCCCTTGTGGTCTCCACCGGGGCTCAGAGTTTTGACTTGGATCCTAAGACCACTGATTGGTACCCTAGTACTACCCTAAACACTTGTCAATTATATTTTCCTTCTACCCTGGTCCTCACATTCTCAGAGACTGACTGAGGTTCCGCTAAAAATTAAAAAGAATACTTACAGAATGAAGTTGCTATTCATTTTATTTCCTATTTCCCCACTATCCAAATATTTTACTGCCATATTTTTCCTTCTGGATCTAACTTTGTTAGATACTTACGTTAAAAGTCCTAGTGCAATGGATGTTGTAATTGGATATCTCATTTCACCTGCAAAGGGTTTTCTATCCTAAGAAATAGCCAATTACCCTAGACAATCTTGCTCAGTTCAGGCTCTGTCTCTTTCTTCTTCTTCCTTTTTTTTTAAGATTTTTTTTAAATTTATTTTTGAGAGACAGAGAGAGAGAGACAGCATGCCCAAGAACATGGCAGGGATGGGGCAAAGGGAGAAACAGACTCCCCACTGAATGGGGAGCCTGATAATGGACTCAATCCCAGGACCCTGGGATCATGACCTGAGCTGAAAGCAGATGCTTAACCTACTGAGTCACCCAGGTGTCCGCCCTGTCTCTTTCCACACTAGTTAAGCTACTCAGGGCCTAACATATCCTCAAAAGAGCCTACCAAACAAGCTACAAACCATCCAACACTACATGTTGAAAATATAATATATTCTATAATCTGGAATCAATTACTCAAAGATCCTTTATGTTATATTGGAAAGATAATATTTCTTATTTATTTATTTATTTGACAGAGAAAGCACAAGCAGAGGGAGTGGCAGAGGGAGAGGGTGAAGCAGGCTCTGCACTGAATAGGGAGCCTGACACCAGGGCTCCATCCCAGGACTCTGGGATCATGACCTGAGCTGAAGGCAGACACTTTACGGACTCAGCCACTCAGGCGCCCAGAAAGATAGTCTTTTCTTTTTAAGCAAAAGGTTCTTGAATTACTTGAATTACTCTTGAATTACAGATGTAGTTATAATTGAAATTAATTGATTTGGAGGTTCATTTTGCATTTGCAAGGCTTTTTTTTTTTAACTTAAGAAATATAACTAATTCAAACATCACTCGAGTTATTCGTGAGCAAGAAATGTTCATGGAAGCTTAATTATTTTACTTAACAGTGGTGACCAGACTTGACAAAAGTGTGTAGAGAGCCCTATTATATTTGTTCAATCATCTACATTATTCTGTGAAGCCTTTATTTATAAATGTAGAACCATGTAACAAGGCTAAAGAAGAATCATCATATAGCCAATGCATTTTATGATTTTATATTGATTTTGTAGCAACAAAGCACTTGCAAGGAAGAGAAAAATCACAAAGTGTTGAGAGAATGGAATTGTGATATAGAAGTGGATTTGATTTCACCCTAGTAGGGCAGTTCTTCCATATGCCACTTTGAGAGTTTTTGTTGTACATCTGTTGCATGACAAACATAAAATGGTTGGGTTCACTATCAGTTACAGGCTGGAACAAGTAAGATTTCAATTACAACAGGAGAGCAAAACAGCTGGGAAATCCCCAAGGGGAGGTGCAGGAACCAAGGGGGTGAAGCAGGCATCACAATGGTACATTGCACACTACTAATTAGAGAGAAATGAAGTCAAGTTAAAAGAAAATATACCCCTCGATGCTCTGTTTCTTGGAGACCATTTGGGTACTGAAAACAGCACCTCAGTGGCTTGTCTCAGTCTGAATTCTCATGTAATTGTTGCCTCATAAGCAGCCTAAAACTCTAGCATAAAAATATCTTACTGTTTTAAAGATAACTTATTTTTAAAAATTCAATGTGATTAAATCTGGGCAATTAGATTAGATCCAAATATGTTTAAAAGACAGGGTATCTATCTTTAAGGGGTAGCTAAGTGGAAAAAAAAGAAAATTATGATAATGAGTTTTACAATAGCCTGCAGCTCCCTAAATAGGGAATGCATAAATATAGGCATATATAAAAGTCTTCTTGACAAACATCTTAGTCTTAGAAAAAAATCAAGAATCCTTCTACTATGGGGCGCCTGGTTGGCTCAGGGGGTTAAAGCGTCTGCCTCCAGCTCAGGTCATGATCTCAGGGTCCTGGGATCAAGCCCCTCATTGGGCTCTGCTAAGCAGAGAGCCTGCTTCCCCCTCTCTCTCTGCCTGCTTCTCTGCCTACTTGTGATCTCTCTCTCTGTGTCAAATAAATAAATAAAATCTTTAAAAAAAAAAAAAAGAATCCTTCTACTATGCACACTGCGTGACAATTACGTGATTTTCCCCTATATGCCTGTTTTTCTTATGTTTAATTAAATGAGCTATAAGCAGTGAAAATTAAAACAGTATAATATGCTACTGAAAATAAATTAAGTATTTTTTAACATAGTTAGAATCTAGCAATACAGTTAAGAATTAGCCACAGGTTATAAAATGTAAAAGCTCTACAGAACAGCACATTTTCTCTGTAGTTTTCATAATGAACATATTTCATAACAATAATGAAAAAAACAATAAATATGACTTTAGAACCATGCCATATTTGAATTGCCCAATCTATAACACTTTGGAAATTCACCTATCTGGATTTAGGAAAATAACAACAACAATTATTATCCATTTTTTTTGGTAAATATTAGTGGAGACACTCCAAGATTTACCCTGTAGCTCACACAACCCTGCTGTCCAAGTTGGAGGACTGAACGTGGATCCGAAGTTTTATCTGGAGTCGCCCAGGGTAAATCTCTTTATTGCTTTATTTTTCTTACTAGAAATTTACATGGGCAGGTATAAAATCATTATATTAATTCATATAAAAGATGATTAGGGGCTCAATTAGGACAGTGTGGGAAAAATATGATTCCAAAGGTAGGAGTTAGATATCAGAGAACAATCAAAGGTGAGGTGAGGGAAAGGACAGAGTAGGATAACTTGGATTCCCAGCTTAGGAAAATAGGAGTGAAGAACATTGGAGGAAAATCAGATGGGAATATGGCCATGGATTCTTCTAGGCATACAAGGCCATACTTCAGTAACATCGAATGTAGATTCATTTAAGTTCATGGTTTAAAATTATCTTTTATCTTAATTTTTTTCTATACGGAATTGTGCATAAGGTTTCTTGAAAACTAATAAATCCTCACATAGCTACCATCACGCATGAGAGCAGCGTTACCTGTAAAATAATTTACCAATGACCTGGTCTATTTTATTTTATTTTATTTTATTTTATTTTATTTTTTATTTTATTATTTTATTTTTTTAAAGATTTTATTTATTTATTTGACAGAGAGAGAGAGATCACAAGTAGGCAGAGAGGCAGGCAGAGAGAGAGGGGGAAGCAGGCTCCCTTCTGAGCAGAGAGCCTGATGCGGGGCTCGATCCCAGGACCCTGAGATCATAATCTGAGCCCAAGGCGGAGGCTTTAACCCACTGAGCCTCCCAGGTGCCCCCGACCTGGTCTTATTTCAAACATTATCTTGGAAAAAGAAAATTTATTTCCCTCACTCCTTTTCCCAATGTATGCATAGCAAATTAATTCTAATGTGATTCAAATCCCCTCTTTAAAACCACATGCATTAAAGAGGGAAGGGCAATTCATGGTTCCTTCCCCGGGTCCCCATTCTTTTCTCCATCACGTTTTTCAGGCTTTGAATGATGCCTCCAAAAGGAACAGTAAGTGTCCCATTGAAGCTTTGACCTACTGTAGCCCTCAAGACTATACATTATTTTCCTCAAATTACAGAAATAAGGAAACATCATCTCTTTTCTAAACTGAGGATGGCATAAAACTACTTCCAATTTGAGCATAAAACAACAACATAAGAGGAATTTTGTATATACCTTTTTTGGTATTACCCATTTATTAATCCTAATGTTTGGGGCATAAGAATAAAATATCATCTGTCAATGTTTGGGTAATGAGTATGAAATATTATAAAATTATTGTAAGTACTTAATAAGGAGGGAAAGGTACACATTAAATGTTGGTAATAGAGATGATTTTCTTTTCAGATCTGGTGATGTGGGATGTCTCTCTAACTCAAATGCATAGGGACGAATCAGTCAGTGCTTTAAAATTAAATTCAGTAACATGTCCAGCCTCTATGGAAATCATAAAAGAAGGACTCTGACAGGCAACAGCAAAACTGCAGCTGCTGAGACTGTGTATGTAGCCAAGTGCCACTTCACTCTTGATCTATGTTAAGTTGACTGAAGGAAGGAAATCAATTATTATCAGCAGTGAACTTCAGGTAGACCCAGGTTTGAGATGCCAGCTACACGCAGGTGTGTGCCCTCAGCAAAGATAATTCTGACTAAGCCTTCATTAAGTAGAAGTGCTACTGCATTCACTGCTTTGAGATTTTAAATGGTTGTATTTTAAATGTAGACAGAGACAGATGGAAAAACCCAAATATTATAAATCACCTAACCACACCAACAAAAATATCTGCCTAATTGAGCTGAACTTCTAGAAGATCAGGTCTATTAGAGACACATACACAAATACACGCATGCGCACGCACATACACATACACACATACCCCAATATCCTGTAGTGTGTTCACTAGCGTCTAGACCTATTAAAATTATAGAGTCACATGTATTGGATATTTGTCCTTGTTTTCAGACTAGAATCCACCTCCTTTTCTTTTGATAATCATAGCCTAAATTTGTTCTCCACAGACTTTTTCTTCATTTTCAATCCCTGAGTCTGAGGGCAGGCACAAAGACTATTCCAAATGGCACCTCTATCTTGACACAGACACGTGTTCAGGGATAGGAGCCTGGGCCGGTATCCTAGGTGAGATAGGGAGAATAGTGAATCTACTGGAGGAACACCTGGACAAGCCTGAAATGTGTGAGCTGGGCCTGCTGTTGGGGTCATAGAGAGGTTCTGTCAGTGGAACAGCTCAGAGGAAAGGAATTGTGAGATGGAAGCTAATACCACTGCTTGGATTTTAAATGAAGGTACAGCCCGGGTATATAAGTCATTAAGTGCCCTGATAAATGCTCTTCTGTGCAGGTATCTTGTACATGTGCACTTGTGGCTTAAATCTCCAAATTTACTTCAGTTGTGCCCAATGCATTGTGCAACTAACAAACCTGACTCAAATATACAGCAGTAGTAGACTTTCCAATTCATGTGCTCAAGAACATAATTCGGAGACACAACTGACAAGGAGAGTCATGGAGTGAGTGAAGATCTGTGACTGCCTTATGAGAGATTTCAGTCCAGTTAATTTAGGGGAAAAAAGACCCCACATAAATATACATATTTAATTCTGTATTATGTATGTTTTCTGAAAACATATTCAACATTATACACAAGTTTGGTTTCTAGTTTGAATCAGTAAAGTTTTAAACATATAAGACTAAAGAAAGTATTCCACCCTAAACCAAATAAAAGTCCCTAAAAGATCATACAACCTAAGTAACATGCAAATCAAGAGCATCCATTTTATAGGAATTCTTCGGGTATGGAGCATATCTAATAATCACATTTTAGGGGCACCAGGTGGCTCAGTTCATTAAGCGTCTGCCTTCAGCTCAGGTCATGATCCCAGGGTCCTGGGATTGAGCCCCACATAATGTCTCTCCTTAGTGGGGAGCCAGCTTCTCGCTCTCCCTCTGCCTGCTGCTCTGCCTACCTGTGCTCTCTCTCTGTCAAATAAAAAAAATAAGATTTTGAATAATAAATAAACAGCATATTTTATATCAATGAAGGTTTCTATTTTTGGAAACAGATACTTTGTCCTGCCACATATATCCTTGCCCTAGCTCCTCTGAAAAAAAAAAAAAAAGGGGAGGCGGAAGACAAAATACCCTAAGCATTTCTTATATTGTATTGGCTTTCAGGTAATCTGTTCAAAATTTTTGATTCTAGGACACTTATAAAAGAAAAGTTAAAAGTCCAAAAGCCATTTACATACTTTTGCCATTTTTCCAAAAGAAAAAAGTTGTGTAACTAAACGTGTGCTTTAAACGTACCCTATAGCTTTGTGTTTTATTTTAATAATTAAAAAACAGTACATAAAAGGTCAGTTTGCATTGTGTCAGTATGCTTTATCATATAAATACACACTTAGGGACCTTTCAAGATACAGATTAAGCTGGTAAATATGGATTTAGGTACTTCTTAAAATGGAGAGCAGCACAGTGATAGCCGATAATGCCATCCATGTATTTAGAATTTTTAAAACATGGATTATCGACGAGATGGACCATAATACTTCCTCTGGGGCCATTACAGTGAAACATGTAAACACATATAGATAACATGGGGGTCCAGGCAGGGGGAGCAAAAAATCAGCTTGTATGAGCACTGTATAAAGGCTTCCTGGGAACAAAATACAGGACACTGCATATATATTTAGAAAATGATTTGCAGAGAACTTGGGAAAAGTGTCACTAAATACGGAAATATCTTTTCAATAAAAAAGTTTAATTTTGTGTCCTCTAAATATAAAAGGAAATCTCAAATGTGGGTTACTGTTGATTAACATATTTTGCTTAATAATTAAGCAGATTCCAAACTTGCTGAATGAGAGAATATATGCATGCCTTATTTTCACTAACGTATTAAACCTGCTGTTTTTATTACCCACCAAAAATACTAGAAACAGAAGATAATTCTATCACCTAAAATTAAGTGGATATTTTCTTAACTATCTTTTTTAGAAACATGATTCATATTGATAGACCTGTGAGAGTTGCTACATTCCTTTTCTTTCTTTTTGTCTTCTTTCCTATTTTATTTTTTTTCTCTTTCTTTTCACCTATCAAATTATTGGGCACTATACTCAGGGACCTTTCAAGATACAGATTAAGCTGGTAAATACGGATTTAGATACTTCTTAAAATGGAGAACAGTACAGTGATAGCAGCTATAGTCCCTTTATATCAAATTAATTTCCATCTGTGAAAAATATATGGATATTACTGACAATAGAGCAGAATTTTTAAGCGTGAATAAAATAACCAAAAATGTTTAAAGTATATTTTCCTTGTCCTTGACTTTCTGTGTAAATACTCTAATCCTAAGAGATGTGAGAAAGAATAAGATCTTTCTCTAGGCATGCCAGCCATCTTTATCTCTATCCGTTATACACACACACACACACACACACACACACACACACACACACTGCAGTTGTTACCTGATAAACAAGACAATTTCTTAAAGAGCAGCCTCAAAATTCTAGTGAATCATCTCTCCCATTCTTTTGAGCTGATAAAGAAATAAATATTAGGAACTACACATACAAAAATAAGTCTAAATGATACATTTTTCTAAATTTGATCCATTAAAGCTATTAAGTGGTTCTTGCCTTTAGAAAAAATTTGCATTGATGTTGTCTCCAAAACAAGGTTTAGGTAAAATTATTTTCATACATCTAAATATTTCTTTAAAGCATTCAAGTATTTTTTCTATAACAGAAATGATTTCATAATACATCATTTTCCCTTTCAACTATTATTATAAGACTTTTTAAAATAATTTACTATTTCATGTCTACATATTTGAATAAAGTATATTTCTACTTGTAAGTTTTTAACTTGATTATTCTGTGTGTTTATGTGTTTGTGACCATGCTTGTGTTTTCGTCTGATTGTCCAGCATCTCTGATATCTTACCATCCATGGTTTTCTAGGTACTCAAATCTCCTGTCAGTGTTTTGGCATATCAGAAAAATTTGGGGCCTAAAAACCAACTTGTATTTGAATAAAAAGATCTATTACTATAAATAATCCGTTTTAAAAAAAAAAACGTTTCCCTTTTTTTGGCTATATGTTAAATTGATATTAAAATTACTAAGCTTACTAAAAATAAACTATATTTAGAATGGAACACTTATAATTTTAAAATAGCTAATATACTTTTTAAATTCTATAATTTAATTTTTCAGCTTTGCTTATGCTAAAACCTGGCAAGAGATCTTCAAGTGGCCAATCACATTTTATTGCTGTCCTACATCACCAAAGGACAAAATAATGTCATTCTAATTTACTGTCTAGGACATCATTGATCAAACATTTACCCTTAAAAAGCAATAACAGCAGATCTTAGGATGTATAATTTAAATTAGTTTAATGTGGGAGTATTAATAAATGATCATGCTCTGTCACTAACTGCTAAATATAAACAGTACTCTATAGCTCAATTGTTTCATAAGTAGGCAGTTTAGATAATTCTACATACTCTGTGGGCATAATTTCTAAAATATCTAAGGAGAGAGAAAATTAATTTTCTTTCATTTGTTATAAAGAGCTTCCAGTTAACTTCATTACCAAATATTCTTCTACTTGTGATCCCTTTAAGTTGGAAATTCTTTTTTTTTTTTTAAAGATTTTATTTATTTGACAGCGAGAAACACAGCGAGAGAGAGAACACAAGCAGAGGGAATGGTAGCGGGAAAAGCAGGCTTCCTGCCGAGCAAGGAGCCCGATGCGGGCCTCGATCCCAGGACCCCGGGATCATGACCTGAGCCGAAGGCAGATGCTTAACGACTGAGCCACCCAGGTGCCCCTAAGTTGGAAATTCTAATGCATTGGCATTTTTGGTATATTATACATTTGTAATCACTTCCACAAACTACTCAGGTAACAATAATTGGCTGTATAAGGATTTATTATTACTCATTTTTTTCTCCCATGGTAATATTTTGTTAATATATTATGATTTGACCAATATTACTAACGCCACTGCCACTAAATACAACAATACAGTGACGTTTATTTGTTCAAGTCAGTGTGACGATATACTTAATATTGGCAATGTGTGCCAGTGATAGTGGTTCTGTTAAAATATCGCTTACAAGACAGCCTTCTTTTGGATACACTGCATTTGAGAAGTGGTTTTGCACTTGGTTAGTATATATGTAACCTTTCCAGAAGACCTATGTGATATTTAGGGATTATATCATATCTAGACAGATAGATGATGATAGAGAGAGATGATAGATAGAGATTGCAAGTCTTGTCTGGCAACAATGCCCTTCAGGCAAGAGCAGAATGGGGGAGCTGTGCCACAGTAAGGTAATGGATTCTGAAAGTCACTGAATCTATCTCTAGCCTTAGGGAAAAGCATGTGATTGAATCCTTTGGAGGAGGCAAAGAGCTATGTGATTATGACAAGGACTTACTGCCAACAAGAAATGAGATAGGAAGAAATCTGGTAACAGAAGGAGCCACCAGGTGATGCTGCTTTTAGCATCTGCAAGTCTTCAGGAAGAGCTACCAGAGACAAGGGGGATGGAAACTGCTGAGAACTGCCGCTGACCATGGTGCTGCCACATTAGCATAAACAGAATGTCAGACCAGGTTGTATAATGCCTGGGAGCACCTGTTCCCCTTCAGCACTGAGTCACTCTTCAGGGAAGAGAGGGTCACTTAATATCTCAGGGTTCCTCCTTCCTAAATGTTGCTATTCTTTCCATTTTACCGCCGATCAAGGAAAAACAACAATTTAGTGCCACTAAACATGGTAAAAGAACCGGAAGTACAGAAATTGTGACTGATTGCTCAGAATGTTAGAGTGACACCACTACAGAAACTTAGATTTTTTTTTTTTTGTTTCTAATCTTCGGTACTATTAGAATGTAAGTTAAAACAGCAAAGTAAAGGATGAAGACAAACAGCAAGAGTTATGTCCTTTTTTAAAAAAATTTTACAGAGAGATTGAGAGAGAGAGTGAGAGAGCACGCATGAGTGGGGGGCAGGGGCAGGGAGAGAATCTCAAGCAGACCCCACGATAAATGTGGAGACTGACATGGAGCTGGATCCCACCACCGGAGATCACTCACTGCGCTGAAATCAAGCGTCAGACATTGGACCGACTGAGCCACCCAGGTGCCCCTATTTCTTTGGTTAAGGAAGTTATTTAAAATAAATTAAAATGAATTACTTTAAAATCTATTCAAGCTTAACTTAAAGATAACACCTATGATTCCTTCTTCTTAAGTGAAATGATATCCCAATAGTTAGCCAACGTATTTGTTGTTTTTTTCACTTACAATGATTGCACATTCTTTTATCATTGTACATAGAGTTAAAACATTAGAACCGTTTAACTCAAACAAGGGAATAAACCTTAATAGAAAATTCTTCTGTTTGAAAATATACCCAGCTGATCTTTCAGATATCCCATGTGGGGCCCTGTGTTCTTCTCAAGTTACATCACACTGTTAAATGCTTTGAAACAGTATGTCTATGGACAACCAGTCTTTTCTGAACTGAAATTCTGGACCTCCTTGAGGAACTTCTGTCTCTGCCAACTTGCATGTTTTCAAAGAAATGTCGAATTAAACCAATAGAAATCTAGTTTAGGTTCTTCTAACATCTTTTGAATATGAGGCACTATACCTACTTTCAAAGAATTTAAAAATACAAAGTGTAACAAAGAACAAGAAAGCATTTGAGAAACTCTTCTAAAATATATGCTGCCCTTAGACAACTTTCCTTTGAAGTCTGCCACAAAAGCTTTAGTGTCTAGAAATATTCCACCTATTAGGGGGAAAAAAACCCTCCTCTGAATAGATTGCAACATTTCTGACTAGATCATACAGAATTCCAAATCCTCTAAAACAGAAATAACAAATTTATTGACAAAGACTCTGAATCCAGTAAGTTTATACAATGATGAACTGCTTTGTCTCTTATCAAAAAAATTACTTAAAATGAAAAGTGATTTTAACAGAAAAATATAATACTCAAATTACAAACCCATAATAAAAAATAAAAGTCAAATTATATGCATCTATGAGAAATATGCATAGTTTTATCTATCACTAGGATTTTAAGTTCTGGTGTTAGACTGGGTTACACCTAACATCCCCAAACACACATAATTTTTACCCTTTAATAAGTACCTTACTTCTCTAGATTTGGGCTCTTTGACTAAAACGGATCATACTAATTCTTTTCAAATTCCTAGGACAACTAAATGAGAATGTATTAAAGTTCTTGTCTTTAACAAGAACAAACAAATTTATTTGGGTTGTCATAAAAAAATACCATGGACTGAACAGTGTAACAGCAAAAATTTATTTCTCATAGTTCTGCAGGCTGGGCAGTCCAAGATCAAGGTGCTGGCTGATGCAGTTTATGGTCAGAGTTGTCTTCCTGGCTTGCAGATGGCCACTCTCTCTCTGTGTCTGTTATATGGCCTTTCCAAGGTCCTTGGTGAGGGGAGGGGAGAGAGATAGCTATGGCCTCTCTTCCTCTTCTTATAAAGACTAATCCTATCGGATCTGGGCTCTACCCTTATAATCTGACTTAACCTTAATTACTTCTATATAGGCCCTATTTCCAAATACAATCACATCAGAGGTTTAGGTTAAACATATAAATTTGGGGGAACAAAATTCAGTCCATAGCATTCAGTCCTTAATTATGAATAAATGGTAGCAATGCATGATGATGGCTATTATATGGTAATGATGATGATAATGTTGTTCATCTTTCCAGAATACGCCACCCAACAATATGACTTGGTAGTCAAAAAGTAATTAATCTCCCTTTCCTTTTCAATCTCTTGACATAACCACTGCCAATTACTGTCCTCCAATCTTAATCTCTGTCTTCATTTTCTGCCTAAATCCAATCAAGTTAACGCATTTGATGACCAGATTGCCAGTGATGGAAGACAATGAAAAGGTATGAACAGGAAAGATTTCTATGGATTATCTTTCACTTTTTTCTCTTGATCATTGTGGCTAAGAAGGGTAAGTTCTCCCAGGCCAAATTCTCAACACTTCTTTCCAAAAGATGGTACCATTGTTGCCAACCTCTTGTTCTTAATTTAATTGTGTACTCAAATGTTGTGTAGAGTTGTTTTTTTTTTTTTTCTGGGCTCTCTAAAATGCTGATTCCGTTTATTTTTCCATATTAGTATGTAAAGATCCTTTGGTAACCTCTTATATGAACTTCATTTCTTATTAAGCACTAAATCATAGGACTAAGGATGATCCCATAACACCTCTATCAGAATCAACTGGGACACATTTTAGACATGCAGATTCCTGTCTCCATTGCAGACCTATTTGATCAGACTATCTGGAGGTGAAATCCACGGGATCCATATATTTTTAAAATACACAACCCTTAGATAATTTTTATTTATACTAAAATTTGAAAGACAAAGCAATTACATAGGGAGGGAGAAAGAGATAGAGGAAAATAGAGAATTCTTCAATAAGTTAATTTTTTTTAATTAACACTAAATATTCTAAGAATGCTTCAATTATTTGTGTATTTTGAACTTTAGGAACAAAATTATAAGTGAAAACCTGTAGAATTATCTTCTGCAGGATAGCAGAAAGATGAGAAAAACTGATCAAAAGCAACAAATATGGATGTGAAAAAAATCAGCCTACCAATCAAACTCTGAGGAAGTAGCAACAAAAAGAGATACTATTTAGATAGGAAGATGTCCTGGCCGTAAGAGAGTCCCCTGGTAGAAATAGTGTTGGAAAGACTAGGAGTCCTTCTGGTCTGCTCATTCATTACTTTCAACTACTTCTCTTTTCCCTGATTTCTGATTCCATCTGTTTTCTTCCCCTCACTCTCTCCAGATTCAAACTTTCTAAAGTTTCTTCCAGTTCCTTTCTTAGGCTGCCAGCAAAGCCTTTGAGACAGGGAGTCTCCATACCCCTCAGGCATCAAGTGACTGTAAGTACTTAACCAACTGTACTGGTGATATATATTTTTGTCCTTCTACCAAGAAACTCTGTTGTCCCAAGGAAATACTGTTATAAATGGTGATTCCAAACGTACTATTGGTATTCTTTTTCTAGTCAAGTGACATGTAAATGGGCTTACATAGGCTGATCCAGGGAATTACCCACTAGGTTTAAGTCATGAAACCTCTGAATGACTCATGAATTTCAGGAACATGACTCACCCATGAGCCATTTTTAATGGAAATACAAATAGAGAAAAACATGAAATTACTTAGTCAAAAATACAAGTAATATGGCTTCACAATATATACAAAGAGGGAAATAATATTTTACATTTGAATAGTGTGTTCAAAGGTGAGAAGTAAAGCTTTGAACATGAGATTCAAAGATCAAAGAAGCACTAAAATAGAATGCACTGTTCTTTTACTGACTAATCTTGCTCTATTGTAAACAACTGAATATTGCATTCCTTCTAATGAGAAATACAACATAGTGGGTAAGAGCTTGTGGTCTCTAGATTCAAGCAAACTGGTTCAAATCCTGGCTGGTTCAGTTCTAGCTGTGAGAATGTAGCACTATTCCTTTAAGCCTTTTTTTCCTGTCATAACAGAGAGTAGTACAATCAAGGTGGTTAAATGAGTTCAGAGCCTGACCTGATATTTACTTGTTAATTATTCAATAAATATTTATTATTATTATAAATTATCTCTGTACTAGTTATCTTAGTGTAATGAAAATTTTTTTTATTCATAGATTATGTAGGTATAGCCAATCTTCATTATTTGTACATTTCATATTTGTGAATTTGCTTACCTGCTGAATCTTATTTACTATCCCAAAGCCAGTAATCACAGTGCTTTTGTGGTCACTCTGGACATGCCCAGAGGTCTAAAAATTTGAGATGCCCAACATACATATTCCTAGTTGAAGGTAAACAGAGTGACACTCTACCTACCTATTGCAGCTCTTATTTTGTAAACAAGTATTTTTTTGCAATATATTTAGAGCCATATTCTTTGCATCTCTGTGCTTTTTATTTTGATTTTGCTGTTTAAAACGGACTCCAAGTACAGTGATAAAGGGCTGCCTAGTGTTCCTATGAACAAAAAAATTGTGATGTGTCTTATAGACAAAATATGCGTTAGATAAGCTCTGTTCAAGCATGAGTTACAGTGTTGTTGGCCAAAAGTTCGACACTAATGAATCAAAAATATGTATTAAATAAGATGTCTTTAAATAGGAACATGTATAAGACAAAGTTATGTACTGATGACATATTAAAATGCTATGATCAGAGGTTCGCAGAGGCTAACTAACCCTGTTAGCTGCCCCAGGAGCAATGGTTCAATATTCACAAATTCAGTCTTTGAGGCAACTTTATAGAATATAAGTACTGTGAATAATGAGAACCTGAATGTATTTCTTTCTAAATGGAAACATAAACATGGAGTTTGAAAATTCAGTAAACATTAAATTCCTCTTTCTTCTACTTCATGGGTGACAAATATGAGGTAATTATAAAAAGTAAGAGTGAGTTTGGTGTCATGCTACTAATGCTCATGTAAAGATGACTAGTTTGTGCCTTTGGATCATGTTCTTCTCATTCTATTTTATTCAGCAATAGAGTGGATTTGGTCCATGAGAGAAAAGCCGCTTCTCTCATTCACCAAAAAATGAACACATCTGATAAGGTAGGAAATCAGCTCTAACATACAGACCTTTGCCTTCAAACTAGTATTTCAGAAATGAATAATGGATCTGGATTGCCATTTTGTAACAATAGCTTGATTGATTGTTTCTTTAATATGTGATAAGTGCTGACAAGGTACAAATCTCCCAATCTACTGGGATGGGACCATTGTTATTAGAATACAATTATGTTTTTGTAACATTTATTTCCTGATTTTGCTAGACGTTTCCTCAAAAAATATAAATAACTTTTCAACTGACAAGAACTAAACGAAGAGCTAACATTAACTGAGCTATTCTGCCAGAAACTATGTTAAACAGGATACATAAGAATATATATATTTACAGCAACTCTATGAATTAAGGGTTATTATTACTGTTATTGTCCAGTTTACTAACAAAAATCAAATGAAAGCAAAAGAAAAAACAAACCATGGAAAAAGTTAAGTAATTTGCTCAAGGCGACTGAGTGAGTGGTTGAGCTGGGAATTCAAACCCTTGCTTAATGTACTTGTATACTCTTCACAGGGAATGCAATTTTATGTGTACTTATATATGTGTAAACATAAACACTTATTAACTTATCTACTTGAGAAAAAATGAGACATATCATGGATAAGATCTAGTGAAAGGGTGAAGCATTAGGAAGTTGTAAATTGTTCTAAAAATAAAATAAAGAGATGAAATCATAAATCCCCAAATAGTGATGATCATGGTTCACAGTTTCTTTTTACAAAGAGATAAATGGGAAAAGGTGACTCATTTGAATACATGATAGATATGGATTTTTTTGGCTTCATAAATGTAGTTTTACTTTCAAATACAAAAATAAAGGATTTTCTTATTTTAGTCCTTTCCACAATAATAAAGAAATAATTTACTAACTTTAGTAACATGTATATATGGAAATATAAAAAGTGATATTATTTTGCTACTTTCTAGCACACTGTAGCAGGTTTGACAGATGATAGATTAGTTTAAATGTTTATCACCATTTTAGAGATTGTAAAAGAATAGTAAAATACTGCACATCAAAGGAAATGGGGGAAAGTTGGAAGTAATGTCTTTTTAACTTACAAGAGCTCAAATGCATTTAAGACATCTAGTATTAGAGTGTAAATGTGAAACAGAGTAGTAATTAGTTTCTCTGATCACCTGAAAATAGGTTATCAACCACAACAAATAGCTACTTTTGAAAATAATAGTTCTATGCCTGAAAAGTATTTTCTGAAACCTGTAGCAACAACAATAGAAATATAATTTTCCCCTGTGGGTTCTGTTGTTGTTGTTTTTGTTTTGTTTTGTTTTGTTGTTTTTAGAGGATAATATGCACACAATCCCATTGAACTTCTCTGGAACGCTATGAATCTCCCTTAACATTTTCATTATAGGTCTATCAATCCTATCCCTTTGATTCAGGACTGCTGTGACAGGCACCCAAATTAGTAAGTGATGTAAGCTGGAGATGAGATTATGGAAATAGAATGTCCACCGTAAAATATGGGTATTCAGTAAATATCTTAACATATACATCAGCAATGTTTATTCCAGAAATATGATACTCATTACCTGCTCTCCTCTAAACCTCCATATTCCCACCAAAAAAGTATTTCTACAATCACAATTTTCCCTAAAAGGTGCATGCACTCTTACTTTGGTTGGGGATGAATTTACCTTGGAGTAGAAGGGCATAAACCTTTGTAGATTTCTTTCTTTTTTTTTTTTAATATAAAAAACCCTAATAAGGCTTTTCCTTTTAAAAGCTTCACATAATTGAATATAAAGAATTTAGCAGCCCCTATATAATATTCAGTCTCTTAAACTTTCAGTCTTTTCCCTTTAACATAATTCCATAGTATTTAGTCTTAATTTTTTTTAACTTTAAGCTACCATTGTTCAAGAATTTAATCATACCAATTAAGTTCATCTACCCTACATGCTAAATTCTCCACATCTGTCTTGAATTCTGAGATCTCAGAGTGTTAACAATATTTTATAGCAAAATCTTGGAAGAGGTCAGAGGGTATCAAGAGTCTTGCACTTTACCACAAATTCAATCTATGTTTGACTTTTGAAGTTCAAATGACTTTTTTGCTTTGGGGCAAATGAGCCTTATTTCATTGGTATATTTGGTTTACTGAAATCCTTTAGAAAATGAACGAGGAGTCGACATTTTGTTTGTTTGTTTGTTTTACTGATTAGCAAAAGATATGTACAGAGGTGGGAGTAGAAGAGATGAGGGAAAAGGATGTTAAGTAACCAGAAAGCCTTCTGTTGAAGAGCTACTGCTCTACTTGTACGCTGCAGAAAACTACTGTTAAAAGCAGCAACTCTGGAGGTAACAAATATAGACCTTTATTCATATTCCTTTATTTATACCCTAATACAAAACACAGATTAGGCATCAAAAATTTAAACATATTTCTTCTTCACTTTGGTCTGTATGTTCATTTCTCCTTCTCTTTCTCCTCCTCTTCCTTCATTTACATATATTCATCCAATTCCAACTAGATAAGAGATTTCAGATTACATATTATTTGATAGGGAAAATAAATGTAGCAAATATTAAAGCTTAATAGATCATTCCCTCCTGTGGTTATATCTTTGGAAATATGATCCACATGCTGAAGGTACAGCAACCTCCAAACTCATAGACAGACTGGTAATATCTGCCTTAACCACAACACTCCTAGAGCCTTGAACTGCGTGTCAAAGAAAATAACCGGCCCTCAGCAAAAAGGTGCTTATCCTTTATATTTTACCTAATAACTCAAGAAGCATCATGCTATCAAAGTCCTGGGTTGACAAAAATGTATGGAATCTTTCTTTCAATTCAATTAATTGATTCTTCAAAATAATATTCCTACTAAGATGAGTAGCAGAATTAAATTATTTTTTAAATGATTTTATTTATTTATTTTAAATGAAAGAGAGAGCACAAGCAGGGGGAGTGGCTTGCAGGGGTTGGGGGAAGAAGCATGCTGCTTGAGGAGCAGGAAGACTAATGATGCTGGGCAAGATATGGGGTTCGATCCCAGGACTGGAGATCATGATTAAATTATTAATTCAATTACTATTAATTATTATATTATTAAATTAATATTATTTAATAATATAATTTATATTATATTTATTATATTATTTAATAATATAATAATAAATTATTAAATTAATAATTTAATTTAATTATTAATTTAATTATTTTAAAAATAATAATTTAATTATTAAATTAATCACCACACAATTAAATTATTAAAGTCACCTCTGACTCACTGTAAAGTTTAAACATGGCAAATTTATTCATTTTTCACTTGATTGGTTTTCTCTTTTGGTTCTTTTTTTTTTTTTTTTTAAGATTTTATTTATTTGACAGAGAGAAACACAGCGAGAGAGGGATCACAAGCAGAGGGGACGGTAGCAGGAGAAGCAGGCTTCCCGCGGAGCAGGGAGCCGGATGCGGGGTTCGATCCCAGGACCCTGAGATCACGACCTGAGCTGAAGGCAGAGGCTTTACCCCACTGAGCCACCCAGGCGCCCCTGTCTAAACCATTCTAACGATATATATCCTAAGTGGCATCTATGTTTAGCAAAGGATCAAAAAGGAGAACATTTTCAACCCTGACTTACTTACACCAATGAGCCTACTCTTTGTAAGACCTCACCATACCGAAAATTACACGGGCATTAAGAGCAGACTGTGGTACAGTGCCACTTGAGCACCTTTTTGGGCTAGGGAAGGCACGCTGCCTTTGGCCCAACCTCCAGCTTAGCTGGAGAGCAGAGTGGACACCCATCCCCACCCAAGTTTTGCAGAAAACCAACATGAGGCAGTGTGGGAAGATCCTGTCAGTGCTACTTGATCTGAAAAGACACAGAAAATTTCACATTCCAAAGCTGTCAGCTTGCAAACTTTGAACAGAAAGAAAGCCTCACTTTAAGAATGTAAACAAGGACGGTGAAGGTCTTCCTATCTGAAGCCATCAGCATGCCAGCAGCACTCGGCAGCTTGAATGCAGCGAGGCAGTGGCCTACCCCCTGCCCCGTGGTGAGAGCAAGCCTACCTTGGAGACTCCTGGCACTGTCCTCTTCCTACTAAGTACTCTACCTGTGATTGCAATGGCAGATTCTTCAAAAGAGCAAAACGGAGGGCTGTCGCTTGAGAAGCAACAGCAGTCTCTCCGAAAGAATCAGTTTGGCATTTCCAGGGGAAAGGTCACTTCTTTACACCTCTGAAGAGGATACAGATAACAATAATAGAAAGAATATCAGGCATGAAAAGCTACATTTTCCTAGACCCCTAAAGGAAATCATGACACAGCTGCGAAGCTGGTACTAGGAGCCAATGCACTAATTTATCCCACTTCAGTGCATCGACTTTCCTCTTCTCTGAACTGGCATCCCAGCTGGGAAAAGAAATATTTACTGAGACTTGCTGAATTTTATTTACAGGTCTAGCGGACTCCTTCTAAGATTCAAAGAAGAGATACCTCTAGTGTTGGTGAGATATGGGGTGGTGTGAAAATCACCCAAATGTACTTGAAAGATAGCACTCTCGTGACCTAAAGAAGGATAATATCGAGTTAAGTGCGGCACTTTGAGTTCATCCAGCATAAATATCAGTGCCAAGGCAATCACATGGAGGACCCTTGGGATACTGGGGTGATAAATCAGAACTTGGAAGGAAGCCTCCAAAATTACCCTGATTGCAGCGCCTTAGGAACAACTGATTGAGTCCTCTATTAGAAACTTTTCCCTATTAGAAAATAGAGAAATATTTTGTCACACATTATCTAAAAGAGTTGCATTGTTACAGACATTCCTATTCAATTATTTATACATCCTCTTTCTGGTAAATCTCATCTGATTCTCTCTCCTTTCTAAATGTCATGAGTTTTACTCTCCCACTGGCACTGATGTTAACATTTGAAGGGGGGAAAGGTTGTACTTAAGTTTAATAGATTTCATATTTAATAATGTAGTCAATAAAGTCTGCCCACTTAATCAGTCAAAGGCTATTCCATTCTGGACACTAAATGCCTCCAGTGAGCCATGTTGTTTCCATTACATACAATTCTCCCATTATTTTCAGCTCTTAGAAAAATATTTTAATATTTCCAGAGCTTTACTTATCTATAAATAAATAAAATGGCATCGCTTTTATATAAATGAAATAGTGCTGACATTATACTTTATACACTATCATTAACCAAATCACAGAACAAGGAAAGAAATTGAAATCTACATAGGATTTGAAGGATTTAAAGCACTTGTGGGAAAATAATCCTTGTAAACTTTTATATCCTTTCCTTTCTCTCTTGCGACAAAGATTCTTTGCTTGATCAAACTTTAGTCAGCCTACTGAAGCTTCTTCTAGGCTCATCTGTGCACTTTCTTGCAAATTCCAAGTTATCTGATCATCCTGAATATCTGATTAGTTTCCTCATCCTCCTCCATCCCTAGGTGATAACTGATCACCTGGGACTGTCTTTAGCAATAATCCTTTTAGGTTGCTTTAGCCAGAACCCCACTTAAGGGCCGATGTTTTCTGAGTAGTTTTCCATCCACTGACCCTCCCACTCTATTCCTTGGCCATAAATTCCCACTTGCCCATGCTGTATTCAGAGTTGAGTCCAATCTCTCTCTCCCACTATAAAACGCCATCGCAGTGGTCCCTATGCCTATTGCGATAGTCCTGAAGAAAGTCTGCCTTAGTATCATTAACAAGTGTCATTGATTTTTAAGACCTGCAACTTCTCATTTTATAAAAGGAGGATTATAAAAGAGAAACAAATGAATTCCACAACCAATAATAGACTCTACCATTTTCATCTATTTGTTTTGCATTCAACTTTATAGCAATACACCATCATTAGTCATACCAATATTACTCTAAGTGGTATTAACATTATTGCTCTATTGCCTTTATATTAGCTTTGTAGCCATTTCAATAACATTCTCTCAAATCTCAATTACTAATACCTAACAATCTTTAGAGAAAGGGATAGTGCATGTCTAAGCATTTTTTGTTGTTGTCATAACTTGTAAGTGTTCTATTAACTCAAAAGGGAGTGTATGCAAAAAGAAGCACTTGGAAAAAACCTTGATTTTAAGCCAGCAAAAAATCTATTCAGTGATATGTGTTTCTGGCGAGTAGGTGTAGGGTTGTAAAGCATTCTAAGTCTAGTGATTTTGAGAAGAAAAACCTTTGCCATTAACTTTTCCTATTAAAGAGAAACAAAGGACTTAAAGTCTCTACATTATTGCCTGCTCTGTAACTCCCATATTCCTCTGCTGTATGGAGAGCCTGCGCCCAAATGGCTGCTAAATATAGATCTTTTATTGGGAGTTAATATTGAAAGGTGTCATTGGCTTTTGCAAGTATTTATCATAGTACTGTGAAGAACATTAGCTGTTTATTCTTTTCATTATCTATTTTAAAGTATCTGAAATGTAAATTCTTAAGAAAATGAAGTCCACTTTTGTTTCCCTAGTCCATTAAGTTTCAGTTTAGGGTTTTCCTTCTCAGAATACCTCTTCAGATAATCCTCCAGACTGGGTTGAGTCATTTGTATGCAGAATAGCTTCCCTGCCTATAGCTTTCATTGCATTTGTCACTCTGCATTATAACAATCTACCCATACTTTCTCTTCCAAACTATCCTGTAAATCTCTTAAAGGCAGTAATTTTTAATATAAAAGATGGAATAATTTGCCAAGAATTATTACTATATCATATGATATGAGCAATCTAGAATCATGAAATGAACACATTTCCCTCAAGAAAGAAACCCCTACGACTTGCATCACTGCTGTGTCCAAGGTTCTCAATTAATATGTGCTTGCTACTCACTATTTTGTCATCCTCCAGGACACCCTAGTAGAAAAAGCATGACAAGCAAGAGCATTTTGAGAAATAATTATGAAATAAAAGCTAAACATTGGGAAAATTAACTGCATATTTTTAGATATTTGGGAAGATATAACCTCTCCAAAACTCTTTTTAGCAGTCACTACAAGTAAAAAAAAAATAAAAAATAAAAAAAAATTCTTATTCCTACAATAGTTATCTGTCTTAACAGTGGAATGTTGAAAGTTACGTTTTCAAAGTTGCAATATCCTATTTCTTTAAAAGTAGTTGATATCATTCAAATATGTAAATATTCCTACTCAGAGGTTAATTTAGTTGTCTCATAGGGCTTCAGTAAGGTTTAAAAAAACAAGGTGTGAAAGTAGAAGGCATAGATTCCAATTCTGCCTCTGTCCTCTCTGGTCACATAACCATTAGAAAAGTTACTTAACCTTTCTGGGCTTCAGTTTGCTCAACTGTAAGATAGTGGTAAAATAATAAACACCTCAGAATTTGGTTCTGAGGATTAACTGAGAAAATGCAGGGGAAACCCATTTAGCATAGTGACTAGCAAATAATAAATGATCATTGGGACAATTCTCGGAAATCAATTTACACATAATTGAACATATTCTGAAACTGACTTATTGGGATAATACCAAATAATTATAATAATAATAACAACAATAAAGCCGTTGTATGAACTGTGCGATATATAATATTTCCTGGGAAATTTATCACTATAGGACATTATGGGAAATTATAATACAAAAAGTGCTTTATAGTATTATGGGAAATTATAGTGCAGACATTCTGTTTTTTTCTTCTTCACTTTCATGGTAACAACGGGAAAATTTCCAACGTTCTTTGGTCATTGAGCCATCAATTTCTGAGGCTCACTTGGTGTACCTCTCTCCCTCAAAAAGTGGGATTGGGAAGACAGAAAAGCAGGTATTAGGTGCTTTGAAAAATCAACTTTATTCGAAATTCTATATGGTTTTCTTTTGTTGTTGTCATAGTTGAAGCAACTTAATAAAAAAAATGATTATAATTTATTCCCAGTATCCCATCATATTACTACCAAAGCACATTTAAAATATTTCCTTTATTTGGGCGCCAGGGTGACTAGTGGCTTAAAGCCTCTGCCTTCGGCTCAGGTCATGATCTCAGGGTCCTGGGATTGAGCCCCACATGGGGCTCTCTGCTCAGCAGGGAGCCTGCTTCCCCCTCTCTCTCTGCCTGCCTCTCTGCCTACTTGTGATCTTTCTCTCTGTGTCAAATAAATAAATAAAATTTAAAAAAAAAGAAAAAATATTTCCTTTATTTACACTTAACCCTATCCAAAATTGGTGAGCAAACTGCATACTTTTTCCTGACGGCAAAATTTCTCACACAATGCTCTTTCTCCCAATAATCATGGGCCCCATTAGCATTTTGCAGGTGGCTAGCCTGCACTGCTTGTTTATTTGTGTTTCAGAAGTTAAACTGTGAGCATTAATCAGATCCAAGAGTGTTTTATTTTGCGTGTTGTCTTAAAAATGCAAATAAACTTGAAAGCGGACCAATTGCCTGGAAAGTACCAAAAAAGAACACTTGCTGAACAAAAGTGCTAAGGAAGAAAACCCAACACATATTCTCAATCATTTTGTCACGGTGGGAGGTTGGAGAAAGGACAAGAACAAGAACAAATACGAGGGAAAGGAATGAACCAAGATCTTAAAAGCAAATCCTTCCTTCCAATTGAGTTTTACAAATACGTTAAAAATTGAAAAGTGTGTATCACTGAAACAGAATCTCCATACATTTTTTTATTCCTTTACCTTTACTCTTTTCCAAAAAAAATATTGTCTAAATAGTTTCAGAACATGTCAAAGGACTTTAAGGTTAATTTTTAAATAAATTAAGATAATTTCCCCTTAAGCATGTTACATGCACATTACAATCTTCTGTGCTTACTCTGCTCATTAATGCTCACTTCAGGTATATGGGTGAATTTGCCTCACAAAAGAATACAAATAATATATTAATAGAGCTTTCAATCCCAGAATGATGTATTCTCTATTTTTACATGTAGTCAAATTTTTTCTTAGTAATTTTAAACATTTCTTTATGTGCTATTACAAATTGCTATGATTTCCATTATCAAAACGACTCAATGGTTTTGAATGATTAGAACTTATTGAAAAAATGATGTCTTTTGATCCTTATTAGCTTTTATTTTGTAGGGACAGTTTTAATTCTTTGACGTTTTTGTAGGTTAGAAGCATCAATCAATACAGATTAGACCGTTTTCAGCGGGTCTCTGCTAAGACACACCACAAAGTATCTTCCCTATTGCTTAGGGATGCCTGATGAACACTACAGAGAAAAACACAGAATGGGTTAGGAGTGTCCATTTCTTCCTCAAAATGCTATTATTATAAATGCTCTGCAGTGTGGCAGAGATTATTTTTACATTAGGCTTCTTTCAAGTTACTTCTGAAGTAAACTCTTGAATTATGATGGTTATATCCAGGAATGATATGGCAGCAATATTAACTAGCTGAGTTTTTAAAAATATATCCCTTTAAATGTGTACCCCATCTGTTTTCAGAAAATCATTTGAGTCGGAAATTTATGCAGCCTAATTAAGAATTAAAAACTATCGCTAAATCGTATTGTTTCAAATTCATTTATTTATTACAAATTTTTACTTAAAAGTGGGCCTTTATTCCTTTCCATTACTAAATAAAAAAATATTGAGGATAGAATGTGTGGAGCAGATTGCTTTGTTATGATGGGAGGAAAGAGAAAAAAAGAACACTGAAAGAAGAAAAGGCAAGAATAAATGTTACATGAGATATATCTGGAATATTTATTTTGTGAGAATTTGTTTCTATTTCATCATTTCTATAGGTAACACTATGTGGGGAAAATAATAATCTTGGGGAAAAAACTTGCCCACATGTATATGAATACCATCACTTCACAGTAGGGAGATATACTAAATTTCTGACATTTTTGAAATCCAGCAAGCCTGAAGCAAAACACAGTTATTCTAAGACAATGGATATTAATATTAGAAACCCAAAAACTAGATCTGTATGAGTCTCAAACTGTTTATGGTAATGATCAAATGAGTTTCTTATGCTGCATTTTTTTTTATTTTTTTTTTTATGCTGCATTTTTATATTCAACATTTACGAGGACTGAACTGTTATCCTGGTTTTACTTTTTAAGCCTTTTATTCTGGAACTTAGGCAGGAAGAAAAAGCAAACCAAAAGATAAGTGATCATTTTCTTGTTAGTGGTTATCTTTCAGACTCGGAGGATCCATCGTAAAGTAAGTGTTACTCATGGTTGGTCTTGATTTAAGTTAAAATCCCATTAAACTCCAATATCTATTGAGGCACATACCTAATGATTATTAATGTTCTTTCTGGTGATGTTTATGAATGCAGAACCAGGGAATAATTTGTCTCAATAAGAGAGACTAAGACTGTAGAATGATATTTAGGTATCTAAATATTTAAAACACCTAATTGCTATCTTTCAGTAATATTCTCTCCCTTTAGAGAGCCTGCAGAGGACAATGCTGAGTTATTGAATAGTATATGACTCAATATTTTTATATGAATCATAAAGTGTAAGAGACAAAACAGAGGCATGGATGTGTGATGAGAAGAGCTACAATTTTTAAAAAGCTTAGAAACATGAAATGTGCTGAATAGAGGTTGCTGAATAATTCAAAGTTGCAGGAAAAATAATTTGTTAAGCCATGCTATGCAAAAACCACCCATAATGTATTATCATAGATGTATATCAAGCTATTATCTTTCTTCGATGAATTGGATCTTGCTATTGTCAAAAAGTTAGCCTTTCAAAACCACTGATAACGTAAATCTGTAGGGGTCAAGTAAAGATCATTGAGATGAATATTTTCTAACACTGCCAAGTATAAGCAACTCTTTGAAAAAATCCAAATATCAGTTTTTATTCTTTCATGTTTCCTTTTAAAATCAAATATTATAAGTCTGCTGTTATTTCTGTGAATTACTTAATAAATGTGTATTTCAATTAATTTGATTCTGATCAATTGAAAGTTTACAGTATGTAGTCAGATAAGTATAATTGATAGATAGTTAAAATGTGTATTATTTAAATAATAAATTAGCTAAAGTTAAAATCACTCTCTAAATAGGTTTCCTAGACTGAATTACTGTCATAATATAAATGCCAAAATGTAATGAGTGATTCAAATTTCACTGATATAATATGACATCTGACAGTTAATAATGGGTTCTAGAAACTGCTGCTGAATATAATATGCAGTACAAATTTAGCATGGCTAAATTCAATATTAGTCTATGAAGATAACAGTACAACTGGGTAAATTAGGTAATTTTACCATGACAAAATACTATAATTAGTTTTATAATTACATTTATTTACATGGCAAATTTCAATAATACTAACTCGTTTTCAATTCATCGTCAAAATTTTTATAGAAAATAATATGCAATTATATGAAATACTACAATCATTTAAAATTATTGGCTGAGGTTTTCATATTCTCTTATAGAAAAATATACCCAAATATATGAACATACCTTCCTTTTACATCTTTTTAACAAATATCTGAGGAATATCAAACATGAGCAAGAAAAAAAAAATTAAGAACCATAGGAACAAAAACGTGTGGAGGGTTCCATAGATAGTATTTGCACTAGCTTCCTGTCATGGTATGAGGGAGAATTATCACAGACATAAATCCAGAGTGAAAGAGGGCCAAAGATGGATACTGGACATTTGCAGTATCCATCTTTGTATATTATTGTATCCATCTAAGTATATTATTTGCTTATGAAATATTATGAATGAATATTATGAATGAAAATTGTATATTATCGTATCCATCTAAGTATATTATTTGCTTGTGAAATAAACTTGCTGTTACATACAATGATTAGAAGTCATGTGGTATAAGAGAATGGCAGAAGTTGATTGACTGAAGGTGATAACTTCTGTTCACTTCAATGAGAAGTTGGGAAAAAAATTAAACTTCCACCTGATTTAGCGAACAGGTATTTATTACATAACCACTTTGTGCCAGGCACCATGCTAAGAAGGGCAGAGCTTAAAAACATCAGAGAAAAAATGGGTTCTCTCAAAGAACTTATAAACTTTTGATTAAATAGGCCTAATTCAACTGACTACACACTAAATTTTAGATTCAGTCAAGCCACACGAGATTTTCATTTAGTAAAGCTGCCCACCATAAGATGTCCTTCATCACAATTTCTGCTCTCTTAAACATTTAAGAGATGGAGCATTTAAGGAATGATCTGAAAATGACAAAATTAATACTGAGTTTAACAATTAGAGCAGTAACAATAAAGAGAAGTTTTAATAATATCCTCATCCTAACAGAGTCTTAATCATTATCATTTTCAATAAACTAACATTTATTGAAGGCTTTCAAAGAACCAGATACTGAATACATTATTTGTTTTGTTTTTGCCACCTTTCATATGGGAAAAAACCTGAAGCTTGGAGAGGTCAAATAAACTACTTCAAGTTTTACTGCTAGAAAGCAACAGAGATAGGATTTGAACACAGACTTCTTGGCTGAAACTTTCCATTTCCATCCTGTCTACTTTTCCATCCATCATGCTCAGATGTCATGCTCTAATACAAATATTTTGAACAATGATAATACTGTTGCAGGAAACTGAGGATTTATTCTGCATACCTCCATGTTTTATTTTTATAGAAGACATATTATATACTTGAGTGACATTTTGCTGTTGGTCAAGTATTTGTCCATTCCACTTGAACTTGCAAAACTTTGTTAGCCCTCCCAAACACACACACACACACACATACACACACACACACACACGCACGCACACACATGCACACACACACAAACTTAAACACATTCCTGTCACTTTCCTTACTTTGTTCACTACTGTTTCTCTAATAACTAGAAGACTGAAGAGAGACGATGGGTTCAAAAATACTTTTGGATGGAAAGAAGGGACAGTTAGATCTACCGAGGAGACGTGAACTCTAGTTAAAACACAATTCCCTTTAACTCTTCTGTGAGCACAGTGGATAAGAAAAGTAAACTGATCATCATGGTCTACAGCTGGTTGTCACTGTTTCTCTTTGCTTCAGAATTGGATTTTTGTGATAGTCTTCTTTAAAAAAAATATTTGAGGGAGAGCACAAAACGGGCAGCAGGAGGAGGGGCTGGAGTAGGGCAGAGGAAGAGGGAGAAGCAGACTCCCCACTGAGAAGAGAGCCTGACACAGAACATGGGGCTCAATCCCAGGACACTGGGATCATGACCTGAGCCCAAGGCAGATGCTTAACCAGCTGAACCACCCAGACACCCCTCGTGATAAGTCTTCCAATTCATCTTTCTGAATCAGGATGAGACATACTCTATTTCCTCTGCCCATACTGTGTCCAGAGTGGTCTTCTGCCATACCTGTATACCCAAGTCACTAGCAGCTTACATTTTTTATTATTTACATTTATCATGTTATCTGTATTGATTATTAATATTCATCATATCTTGATCTGCCCTAGTAGAACTTTCAAGACCTAATTCCTGGCAGTCATACAAAACCAAAGTTTTTAATGTCAATGCTATTTTATCTCTCTATTTCCTACATTTCTTACTCTGAAATAGTCTGCCCTGCCTTTACTACATGGCAGTTGTCTCAACCTTCCAGACACAAGTCAAACTTTACCTCCTTTAAATGACTTCTTCAAGTCTTCTAATCAGAATGAGTGACAATTATTTCTACACATATGTCTAGCATATTTGTAAAACAGTGTTTTGATTATTTTAACATGTCTATCTATTACCACACTTCAAATTCTTATCAAATTATCTTAAAAGTGCCAGATACTGAAGATTCTCAATAAAGGACATATGATGGAAGAATGAGCCAAATCTGAGGAAAGTATCAAAATTAATAATATTGTTGAACCATTATAAATCTTTGACTTCAAGAGAGTGAAATACACCTTTCATTCTGTGCCACAACTATTTTATTATCAGATCTGGACAAATAAAATACAATTAATTATATTCATCTCTTTAGTGAATTAATTCATACAGAAATGTAAGATTGTTACCTTCTTTCTCTAGAAGGTTGATCTGCTCTTTTTAAATTGTAGTTGTGATGAATATAGCTGAAATAATTTTACCATATCTGGCTATATCTATGTCCCTAGTATACATCTAGTTTGGTTATATTATTTGGAGGAGCTTTAATTATCTAGTAATTCTTCATAAAATCTCATAGTCCTAGAAAAAAGAAAGGTATGGCAAATTAAAAAGCCCATAAACAGTAGGAAGAGGGGTTTAATTTAAAAACTTATTTTATTAAACCTCTTATCTGTATTAATACTTTTAAAAATACTATTTCTTATGTTCTTTATATCACATTCTTCAGTGAGGCCAAATGAAAGCATGAATGAAAGCCAAATGTTATGGAAGCATGGTTATGGATCAAATTCTATGGGATTCTATGGGAATTTATCAAATTTTATGGGATTGCAAGTCTTTAAAATTAAATAGATATGTTCAAATATATTGTTGGTCAATGGTATTTCTTCTACTCCTTTCTTGAGTTACAATCTACTTTAAGAATGTGCTCTTATGGGGCGCCTGGGTGGCTCAGTGGGTTAAAGCCTCTGTCGTAGGCTCAGGTCATGATCCCAGGGTCCTGAGATCGAGCCCCACATCGGGCTCTCTGCTTGGCAGGGAGCCTACTTCTCCCTCTCTCTCTGCCTGCCTCTCTGCCTACTTATGATCTCTCTCTAAAAAAAAGAATGTGCTCTTATGAAGTCAAAAATTTTTTTTTGCAAAAATATCCATAAACCTTGGTATAAAGTGGTTAAAAGGAGGATGACAGAGAATAAATATAGACATATATCATGCCATTTTCTATGGATGATTGTAGGAAGGAGGTAGTTTATCATTTTGAAATTTATAAGTCTAAAACTTGAATGTGTATTCACATTCATGAATGTGTATATAGAGAGATTTTTAAAGTTACCATTAAATATAGATAATACAAAGCATGTCTTTTTTTTTTTTCTATTTTCTATTTTTTCTATATATTATTTCTATTTCCTGGTTAGAAAAAAAGTCAAGTCAACTTAAGCTTGTCTGAATAGGATTTTTTTTTGTAAACAACTTTCATGAGTCAGTCTACTTATGCCATTTTATGTTATTATGGCCTGCTATGAAATGTCACCATAATATCTATAAAAACATTTTAAAAAGTAAGCAAAATGCCATTTTTATATATTGAAAATATGCATAAGCTATTTTCTCTCATTACTTCATTCTACATTTTAAGTATAAAGTCTTAAGCATTTAAAATGGAAGAAACAGTGAATGCCAAACAGTCCAATTTGCCTTTTAATATGAGAAATGCATTTCCAAAGAAAAGAAGCTCATTACAAACTGTTCTATTGTGGGACATTTTTCCTTGCTATAATTTTCCTTTTAATGTGGTAGGCTTTTCTCCTAACCTCCATACACTGGTCCACTGAATGCCTTAGATTCAGTTCATTCCACTTACCAAGATAATCTTTTTAATATTTGAAGATACATAGAGGGGCGCCTGAATGGCTCAGTCGTTTAAGCATCTGACTCTTGGTTTTGGCTCAGGTCATGATTTCAGGGTAGTGAGATAAAACCCCACTATGTGCTCTGTTCAGTGCAGAGCCTCAGTGGGCTTATCCTTCTCCCTCCCCCTATGCCTCTCTCTCCCTCTATGCCCTCCCCCTATGCCTCTCCCCTTGCTCATGTGAGTGTGTGCACATGCACTCTCTTTCTCAAATAAATATATACAATGTTTTTTAAAAAATGAAGATACATAGAACATACACAGCTCCCTCTCCCACCGTCTGTCCTAGCTCCTCGAGTTTTCTGGTTTTCCAGATGTATCAGCCCTGGTTGAAACAGGAAATGGAGTCCCAATCCCAACTATCCAAGTTTACCTCTCTGTATACCTTCCAATATAGCAATGTAGCTTTGAAAATTTGGTACCAAGAGTTGAATGTAAAACTCTAGATAGTATTTGACCATCCCAATATAAATTCCAATCATTACAATCATTACACAGACCCAGAATATATCTTAATCTGGTCTAAGAAAATATTATCATTTTTCAGAAACAATGTAAACCTGCTAGATTACAATGAATTATGATGAATTTAATATTCTTAATCTTATCACTTGATTTATTGCAAACCTAGGTCAAATGCATTCTCTAATCATATTCCTCCTCAGCTCTAATGCATATGTAGAATATCACACATAAAACAGTTAATTTTTGTCTTTGTTATTCCAGTAACTTAGAAATTTTTTTCATTTTGATTCTGTCACCTACCTTGTAGATTTTACTTCATACAACATCTAGATATGATGAACATATTTTCTGGATCTTTATCAAAGTCAGTAATAAAGTAAGGCCAGACTAAAATAGGATCAGAAGCAGCACTGTGTTGCATAACAATATATGGAACTCCTACAGATTTACATAGCTCTCACATGGAAATAATTATAACATTATGAAGCTGTCACAAGAAAGAAAGATAAATGAGAATGCCTAGGGAAATATTTGACTTAGAATAGGTGTTCGGTAAAATATACTTGGTATGATTCTTCAGAGGCCAAAACACTAAATAAGATTCATTTCACCGCTTAAGACTCATTTAACTGGGTATCTAGAGGTTTAAAGATTTCCATAAGTACCCAATCCTCTATGAAATTGTTGAAATTTTTAAACATTTAAAAGTCCATTGAATTATCTTTTTACTGGAGTTGTATAGATGAGGAAGGTAAGAGATTCTGCATGCAAAAGTGTGTACGTGTGTGTGTGTGTGTGAGCAAGAGAGAGAGACAGAGGAAAAGGAAGGGCTTACCAGAACTCTGGTATCTTTTGGAAAAACAATGTTTCATAAATACATGAAATAGAAAAATTAGCTTCAAGCCACTAACTAACATCTATTGTACCACCTACAGGGGCAGTATCAACATCTCCCCTAAAGGAGCTAGACTTGATTATAAAATTTTTTCAAATCTGATGCCAGCGGCATTCAAACAGCAAGATGACTTTGATAATTCAAGTAGTGTAATTCAGACACGTAGCTCATGAATGAGGGATGACAGTATCACAACCCACTGTGTAAAAATCTGCTTACAGAGCTCCATGCGTGTGTGAAAAATTAATTTCATATTAGATATAGACCCACATGCATCTTCTAACAAGTTATTTGGAATATTCAAGCATATGTTCTGCTTTTCTTCCTATGCACTGTGGTAGGAAATTGTGCACCATGCTGTTTAGTAAACATCAATACATTTGGATTCTCACTGAGTGCACATGATGCCAGATACACAGAGCATACAAAGCAAGGGGTGAGTGACTGCTGGAAACATTTTCCTACTTTTCTACAGGAGAGAGAGTGTGGGCAGTTTCCATTCCAGCATCTATTTTGGTGAAAAGAACTGCACTATGTATTTTTAAATGTCAAGCAGGGAAAAGTTTTCACTTACCATAAAAATCACATTTTACCCTGTCTTTTCTATATAATCCTGTATGTTTGTTATCTACGTTTCAAAAAGTAATGTCTCCAATTTATTTATAGTTCACTGCTAAAGTTTACTTGGCATTAATCAATTCATTATCATTCATATGGTGAGAAGACAAGAAAGCAGAATTTACACTGACAATATTTAATGCCTTGATGAATTGTCTTGATGGTCAGCAGTACCTGCATTTAAAATCCAAAGTCAGCCTCTATAACAAATGGACTTATATTAGAATTGGTTGTCTTTCAAGAGAAAGGTATGACTTCAGGACCTGGTATGCTGCCTAACACATGTGTTTATAGTATGTAGGGAGAATGAAGATATATATTCCAAGCCTCCTCACATTAGATCACTAACTCTAATAATCTATAAGTTCAAGTGTAAATAAATATGAAAGGGCTCACTGTCCCCTTAGAATTTGTAAACACAGCTGTAAATTCATACGAAGAGTATGAATTCTCATAGTGTTCAGTGGCTGATAAAGTTATTCACTAAAATATTGCCAGAACTTACTTAAACCAATGACAAGAACTGATTAGACTTTGTACTGCAAATTAAAGTGAATACTATGCATCAAGAATCAGAGAGTAAGGAAATAAAAAAAATAGAGTACTCAATTATTGTGCATCTATCTTAGTAAAAAATGAGAACATGACAACAGATCAGATATTCAGTTGCTGCTGATTAAGAAAGAAAGTTCAGCGTAACAAATAACTCGCCTTAGAAGAAGTGAAGTAAAAAAAAGAAAGAAAATTACAAAACATCAAGTTTTGTATTGTTAATTCAAATCTGGTTCCTTCTTTCTAAATTCAAATGCATTTCTCTGCTCTTCAGCATGTCAACAAAGAAACTAAGGAACTTAATTTTTAAAGGAGTGAATTAGGAGAAATTCAGTTTCTCTAGTGTTTGATATTATGTGATTTTTGTTTTTGTTTTACAGACATGGGCATCAAAGATGGTGATCTCAAGTCATGGTGTGTGTAGCCTAATTAGGAGTGAAACAAAAATGAATAATAAAAAGACGTTATTCCAAACTAAGTTAGAGAAATTATTTTTGAAATAAGTAGAAAAAAGAGACTTCTAAAGATCAAAATGCTTTAAATGTCACCAGGCAAAACCTGACTTGAAAGAGAAAGAAAAATTTGATGGTTTCACATATTCTATTTTTATTTAATATGATGATACTTTTTGATTTCTCAAAGTTATGTATCTTTGGAACCCCGCCCTGCCATTCAGATTGCTTTTATAATTTGGTTTTGGATTCCTTTTTGATATTGAAATAGTTTTATAATCTAAATATTAAAGTAGTAATATCTACCTCACAGATTTAATTGAGAAGATTAAATAACACAATGTATATGAAGGCTCCTAATAATGCTTGATATTTAATTAATCTTAGCCAAACTGAAAACTGAAAATAAGTGGGCTAAATGGGTGATGGGGTATTAAGGATGGAACTTGTGATGAGCAGAGGGTGTTATATGTAAGTGATGAATCACTCAATTCCACTACTAATTTTACCAATATTATACCATATGTTAACTAGAATTTAAACAGAAAGTTGAGACAAAAGAGAAAAGAAAAAAGAAATGCACTAGTTGAAAGGCAAGAAAATCAAATATGTCCTTTTGACTATAAAAAATAGATTTCTGTTCAAAACAACACTGTATTCTATAGTAGTCACCCAAAACTCCAGTTTACGTAAGGGAAAAATGTGGAATGTCTTATAAATCTAGAAATAGATAATAGTACTAGAATTAATAAGAAGCAAGAGTCAAAGAAATGTAAATCTGAGTACCACTGGATTAGTTTCTCTCCTGGCAGTTTTTGCTTTGTACCTAAACCTCTGCAATCTTCCCAAAGTGGTTTTAAATTCAAGGAGAATCCCAAATCAGAAGTGGTCAACGAACTAGAGAATATGAATTTATAAGCCATCAATTTCAGTTAACAGATTTTCAGGCATTTCCTCTGGGAGAATGTATCTGCATTCTGCCCATTCCAGGCTTCAGATATTTGTGAAAACACTTAGATCATTTTTGCTCTAGTTTCTCCCTCTAGGCATCATATGGTTAGTTTTATGTTTAAACCAACACCTTAGTCACGAAACAACATCTTCATTGGAGGGCACCTTTCAAGTACACAATGTTTGATGTTCATAGAGAATAAAAAGATTCTTCTTCAACTCCTTAGAACCTACATTCTTCTTTTTTTCTGGCAGGTGGCTCCTATGAATTCAAATACACCTTATCTGGAACTGTAGGTCTCTAAACTCAGTAGGAATAGGGAACACTAACATATTTCATCAATTCCCACAAGTCCTTTCACCTAAATGAACACTTAACATTTAGCCTGCTGATCACAGTCAAACTTTTCATCCAATACTCCCTTTTCCTTCATTAGTCTTCAGGCCAAGAGATGTCTAAATACCTTCAGAAATAGCTTCACATACCTGCCTTCAGCTCAAGTCATGATTCCAGGACTCTGGGATCATGGTTGAGCTCCCTGCTCAGCAGAGAGCCTGCTTCTCCCTTTTTCTCTCTCTCTTTCTCTCTGCCTCTCCCCCTGCTCATGCTCGCTCTCATTCTCTCTCAAATACATATTTTTAAAAAGATTTTATTTATTTATTTATTTATTTATTTATTTAAGAGAGAGAAAGCACAAGCAGGCCAACTGAGTCACTCAGGGTGCCCCTCTCTTGCAAATAAATAAAATCTAGAA
>CM053605.1:133447480-133604492 GCA_028646535.1 Procyon lotor
AGCCACAGCAACTTCTTTCAGGACATGTCTCCAAAGGCAGAGGAAACAAAAGCGAAATTGAACTTTTGGGACTTCATCAAGATAAAAAGCTTCTGCACAGTGAAGGAAACAGTCAACAAAACAAACAGGCAACCCACAGAATGGGAGAAGATATTCACAAATGACACTACAGACAAAGGTCTGATATCTAAGATCTACAAAGAACTCTTCAAACTCAACACTCACACAACCAATAATCACATCAAAAAATGGGCAGAAGACATGAACAGACACTTCTCCAAAGACATACAAATGGCTAAAAGACACATGAAAAAATGTTCATCACCTTTAGCCATCAGGGAGATTCAAATCAAAACCACACTGAGGGGGTGCCTGGGTGGCTCAGTCATAAGCGGCTGCCTTCAGCTCAAGTAATGATCCCAGAGTCCTGGGATCAAGCCCTGCATTGGGCTCCTTGCTCAGCAGGAAGCTTGTTCTCCCACTACCATTCCCTCTGCTTGTGTTCTCTCTCTCACTGTGTTTCTCTCTGTCAATAAATAAGATCTTTAAAAAAAAACAAAAAAAAAAAAACAAAAAAAAATCCCACACTGATATACCACCTTACACCAGTTAGAATGGCCAAAATCAACAGGACAGTAAACAACAAATGTTGGAGAGGGTGTGGGGAAAGGGGAACCCTCTTACACTGTCTGTGGGATTGCAAGCTGATGCAGCCACTTTGGAAAACAGTGTGGAGATTCCTCAAGAAATTAAAAATAGAGCTACCCCATGACCCTGCCATCGCACTCCTGGGTATTTACCCCAAAGAAGCAGATGCAGTACAAAGAAGGGCCAAGTGTACCCCAATGTTCATAGCAGCAATGGCCACAATCGCCAAACTGTGGAAAGAACCAAAATGCCCTTCAACAGATGAATGGATAAACAAGATATGGTACATATATATACAATGGAATATTATGCCTCCATTAGAAAAGACGAATATCCGACTTTTGTATCAACGTGGACGGGACTGGAAGAGATTATGCGGAGTGAGATAAGTCAAGTGGAGAGAGCCAATTACCTTATAGTCACACTTACGTGCTGAGCATATAGAAAAACATGGAGGGCATTGTGAGAAGGAAGGGAAGGAGAGATGGGGGGAAATCAGAAAGGGAGATGAACCATGAGAGACTGTGGACTCTGAGCAACAAACTGAGGGTTTTGGAGGGGAGGTGGTTAGGGGTTGGGCGAGCCTGGTGGTGGGTATTGAGGAGGGCACGTATTGCATGGAGCACTGGGTGTGGTGCATGAACAATTAATCTTGTAACACTGAAAAAATAAACATATTTGGGGAAAAAAAGAAAGAATTCTAGGATTCCCTTTATTACTAGTTCAAAAATATCAGTCAATTATCTCATTGTTAGTTTAAGGGAAAAGGTAATAGGACAGACCAGGAAGGCATGACTCTCAAACTTCTATTAGAAAGTTTTCTGCAAGGAAAAAAAGATACATTGTTTCTGTCCTCTGTACAAACAGTATCATTTCAACCATGTTCAAAACTTACCTCCTCTAGGAAATTTTCATTGGTAAATAAACAAATAGCAATAACCATTTTATCCTCTGCTTATAACCTAAGTAACTTCTAGGTGTAGTTTACAAAATGCTGCTCTGCCAGTTTAATTCCTGGAATGTGCCTAGGTTTATCCGAACAACTTCACTGTTAATTATGAAGGACTATCTTTCATATTTCTCCACAGTGGCTTCCTTTGCTTTCTAAAGAAAAAAGCTTCGACCTTAAAACAGTTATTGTCATCTATGATGTTTCTTAGACATTTTAATCATTCAATTCTTGTCTCTAGCCTCTTCTTTTATCTTTTCATGCTGATTAATCTTTTTAATTTTTTTTTAATTTTTTTAAAAAATATTTTATTTATTTGACAGAGAGAAACACAGCGAGAGAGGGAACACAAGCAGAGGGAATGGTAGTGGGAGAAGTAGACTTCCCACCGAGCAGGGAGCCCGATGTGGGGCTTGATCCCAGGACCCTGGGATCATGACCTGAGCCGAAGGCAGACGCTTAACGACTGAGCCACCCAGGTGCCCCTAATCTTTTTAAAACATCTCACATCTTATGCAGTGTTTCTCCCTAGAAACCTTTCCATTCTTGTGGCCTGGCAGTGGCTCTCACCCTGGCTGTATATTAGAATCACCTGGGGAGCTTTAAAAAATACCAATAACCGAGCCCTACCTCACACCAGATGAATTAGAACTCAGGCAAAAACATTGTTTAAATACCCAGGTAATTCTAATGTGCAGACCGAGTTTAGAATCGCTGGGTTAACATTTCTTTGTCTGGTGCTCAGGACAATAGAGCAAATCACTCCTCTTTTTATCTGATCTCTTGCTCTTTAGTATTTGTTCTTCCTTTTACTTATTTAATGTCATATGTTGGGAGGTTTTTTTTTTTTTCATGAATTATGTCATAATGCCTTTGAATATGAAAAAAAATCCTGTAATTTTTTTTGGGCATACAAACTATTGGGCATATTGGGCATTTATACCTTTTACATACACGATTTTACGTATTGTCTTCCAGAAACCTCTGCAGAGACATAGAAACAAACCTTCTTTAACAGGTTCAGATATATTCAGTGCCCTCGTGCAACAATTTGCCAAGTAAATGCATTCCTAAGTGACAGAACTCAGGCTATTTCTTCTCTGCCATATCTCCCTTAAGGAGTTCATTTATTTCCTCATTCATTCACATACTCTAATCTGTTTGTTTGTTCATTTGTTTGATCATCAGATATTTACTGAGTGCATGCTATGTGTCAAGATTTTATTGGTTCGTTAAGATATGGCATTTAATATCTATAATATTCATTCCAGCAGTGAAAACATACGTAGGAATAAATAACCAGCATAATAGGAGAAAATGTCACATGAAAATGTATGCACAGGTTGCTTAGGGACAAAGGAGGCAGAATGACTAGACTCCTGCATTTGATATGTGGGAAGAATCTGGAAAGATGGGCCAAGGAGGGAATCATGGTTGGCACACATTCACAACAAAACAAGCAGCATATGCAAAGGCTAGAAGACATGAATTCTTGTAACTTGGTCTGTGAGCTGCAAGGATTTTGACAGTGCTTTAACCATGAAGCCTGTGAGGACTGCTTTGAGGATAGGGACAAGCTATTAGAGCATTAAATTTAACAGTGGATCCAAGATGAGAAGTTACTGAATTGGCTTAACATAAGGGAGGACTACCAAATAATGGGATAAGTGCTTCACAGTGGTGGGGCCAAGGGTGAGCCTGTGTCGCCTTCCTCTCTCTCCCAAATTCAATAAAGAAATATAAGCAAACTGGGTGTGTTTGCAATATGACTGTAACACCTGAGTAAGTCCCTCCATCCCAACAAGATCTCAACTCTAAGCCTCTCCTCTGCCTAATTCTAGGGCAGGCAGCCTCTGTAAAGCAGGGAATGGCACCAAAGGAAAACTTTAATCCACTTCTCCTTCCTCATTTTTTAAAATTTTTGAGTATTATGATGTAAATAGCCTCTGGAGATTATAAATCTATAAGCTTGAGGAAAAAAAGAAATTTAAAAATAATTCTATAGGGGCACCTGGGTGGCTCAGTGGGTTAAAGCCTCTGCCTTCGGCTCAGGTCATGATCTCAGGGTCCTGGGATCGAGCCCCACATCGGGCTCTCTGCTCAGCAGGGTGCTTGCTTCCCTCTCTTTCTCTGCCTATCTCTCTGCCTACTTGTGATCTCTTTCTCTCTGTCAAATAAAAAAAATAAAATAAAAAAAACCCTCTATAAACACTATTTTGAGATCAAATATTATCAATAGCCAAAACTTTAAGGAAACAAGTTTTTAGTGAAGAACAATTTAATCACTATGAATCCTTTCTAACAACTTTCTATTTCAGGGAGAGCTGTAGCCTGAAATGGAAAGATTTATTATAAATGACTCAAGATTTCACCTACTAAAATTTTTTTTCTGTTTGCCAAATTTGATATGAATAACTATATAATGAATTATGGTTAAGATGAATTTGCTAAATCAGATTTCATATTGCAGACAAATCACTTGAGAGGTCCAGAGCTGAATAACAACAATCATATTAAATGGAAATCACTGTAAATACATTTGTTTTATACTTTAAAATCCATTTGAAGTTTTTCATTACCTATGATTAATAGTCTCTATTTTAATATGTGGATAAATCTTGCTTCCCCAAAACACTCACTGCAGTTCTTGGGGAATTGTCATTCACTACTGACAGAACTACCCAGGAAGGAAGGAAGGAAGGAAGGAAGGAAGGAAGGAAGGAAGGAAGGAAGGAAGGAAGGAAGGAAGGAAGGAAGACGGAAAAGAAATACCTACTCAAACTTGCCTCATGGTCAGGAATATTGGCTTTTTCATTTTTAACAAGTTTCTAAGAAGGGAGTGCATAGCCATGATATCAAGAGAAATGTTTTCAACAGTGGCAAAAGCAACAAAAGTTTTATGAAAAATCACAGAACCATCACTAAGACATAGCTGTTTTCTTTGCTAAAAAGGGGGTTCTTTACATTTTCTGTCAAACTCTGTAGCAGCAACAATATGTCCTTTTATTCTACTCCTCCTCCTACCTTCTTATAAAATCAAGATTGTTTGGTAAAAATCAATGGCACTGTTATAAATTTTGTACAATCATTATAGAGGCAGTAGCCTTGTATTTTTGTGCTATTGGTTTCATTAAATAATTCCATTTGTTAAAAACTCCCACTGAAAATGTTATTCCTACCCATTTTAAGAAATCGTTTTCGTGAAGAACTATAAAACATTCTTAAAACTTGACTAAAAAGAGCTCTAAGGTTAATAAGAAATTCGCATTTACAGAAAAGAATTTAAAGAACTGTGTGTACTTGGTGTCTTGAACTTTTCTCCATTCATTCCTCGGAGGACCCACATGTGTCAGATTTTCAGCACCCGCATTCCACTGAGACTGCTCTGTCATAACCACCAGTGACTTCTACATTAGTTACTCAAAGAGCAATTCTCAGTCCTCATCTCACCTGACACAACTGATAATTCCTTTCCTTCTGGACATATTTCTGTCACTAGCCTTCTAGGACACCACACATTCATGGTTTTCTTTTTACCTCCGTGCTCTCTTTCTGACATCTCTTAAATGTTCATATTTTTATTTTTATTTAAATTTATTTTTTTAAAAAACTGCAAAGTATAGAGAAAATGAAATCTAAGTACTTTGTCAGAAAGTATGTTGTCTGATAATGTCTTCCACTAGTTCCTGACTCTAAAATACTTCCTCAGTTAGACAAATGAACAATTTCTTATTTATCTTTTTAAGATTTTATTTATTTATCTGAGAGAGAGAGAACACAAGCGGAGGGGGGAGTAGAGGGAGAGGGAGAAGCAGGCTCCCCGCTAAGCAGGGAGCCCAATTTGGGGATCCCAGGACTCCAGGATCATGACCTGAGCTGAAGGCAGATGCTTAATCAACTGAGCCACCCAGGTGCCCTAAGAATTTCTTGTTTATTAGCAGACAAGGGAAGAACTCTTAGAATGTTTCTACACATGCTTACTTCAAAGAACATACTTTAAGAGTATTTCTAGAAACTGGTGAAAATGTATAGTTTAAGAGATCTATAGTGTGGATTCTCACTATTTCTTAAAATATGTTCCAATCACTTACTGTCCTGGAACCTACTTTGTTTCAAATCGAGAAGTCTGGAGCCTTCAAATATCTTCTCTATATCTTCTCAATTGGCTTATTTTCTATCATCATTAAATATAATTTGAAAACAAAGCTAAAATGTTCATCAGACTGTGGTGAACACAAAGTCAGCTTGGGTAACAGGTATTTTGATTTAAAATAAAAATGCATTATAATAAAGTTTAAAACCAAACATCATATAAATACCTATTCAAATCATAGAAATCATTTCTATGATTTGAATAGGCCTATAGATTCTATAGGCCAGAATCTATAACATTTCAAGGCAGAGATTCCTTAAGTAAAATGAAAAACAAAGGTAGACCATCAAAGGATTCAAAAGGAATGTCAACTATACCTTTAGTAAATAGGAATCATTTATTTTTTTTTTAATTCTTTGTTTTGCTTCTCTCTTTAAAAAAATAGTATTTTTTCTTTAAAAATTAGACAGGGAAATATCACAAAATACCAGCACATGTTAATTCTTGGTAGAAAGACATGGGTATTTTCCTTACTTTTTTTTTAATTTTTCTAAATTTTTCAAATACCTAAATATGAATAAGCACACAGGAAAAAGGATTAGTATGGCTTTGTTAAAAACCTCAACAAGATTTTTGATAATGGTTGGTAAAACAGTTTTATAAGCCATAAAATCTTGTAAGTGGGCATATTCAGAAGTAAAGATACCATATGGATGTTAGGTACCTTTTGATTCTCCCCTTGTGAGTAGAAAATGTTTCTTTGGGCTGCTTGAGTGGCTCAGTTAGTTGACTGTCTGACTTGGGCTCAGGTCGATTTCTGGGTCCTGGGATTGAGCCGCACACTGGACTCCCTGCTCAGCTGGGAGTCTGTTTGTCTCTCTCCTTCTGCAACGCCTCCCCCGCCCCCCACTCCTGCTCCTGCTCTCTTTCTCTCAAATAAATACAATTTTAAATTAAAAAAAAAAAGAAAATGTTTCTCTAAAGTCAGGTGAGAAACATGCTAATTTTTTCTTGTATGGCACTATAGCATAAAGGTCTTTCTCTACTTCCTTTAAATATAGTTTTGCTTTTTTTCATCTCACGAAGAACATGATCCTCCTATTGATAATTTATTAGAGGCATATATACAATGCCTTCAGTATTACTAGGTATTTTGTAGTATTCTAAGCGAAAATTTTAAGTGCAAGACTTTACAATGGTTTATATTCACCTAGATTGTTTTGGGTTCTAACTCTCTGGGTGATAATTTCTTTGTAGCTGTTTTCTTTTGTTTGTTTTTGTTTGTTTTTCTTTTGTTCCACAACAGACAAATTCATTGGAAATTCGTATCCCCAGATTAGCATTTTGTCTCACAGATGCTATCACAAAAATAAGGTGCACTAGCAGCAGAGATTGAGAGAACCTGTGGTAGAAACATTAAACAAAGCAATGGTTTAAGTCTTCATGCTTTGTTTCTCCAAATGAATCCTTAGCAACTCATGGCAGGAAGTAACTTCCTCACAGGAATATATTACCTTAGTGGACGACTTTGAAGTTACCTACTATGTAAATGGACAAATAGCTCCTGTTCAATGCCTGAGTCCTCCCCAGGAGACTTTGCCAAGTTCACTTTTGGTTCTTCTAGGGCAGCAAACCACCTGGTAAGCAAGTTGACTAGGATCTGCTTCAGAATTCCCTGAAACGACCAATAACCCTTACCACTTGGTATAAATTTTCCTCCTCCCTTCTTACAATCCCCATTCCAGACCTCCTTTCAGTCTATAGACACCATTTCTCCTTTTTTGATGTCTCAAAGATACCTCCTTTCCTCTCTTTTTCAATAGCAGTTTTTTTGGTTCCTTATGCAAACAAGCCTTTTCATTTTTAATCCAGGTTTGCAAGTGACTAGCCAGATAGAGGTGGTCACCACTGTTCAACAGACAGCAAAAAGTTGACTGTTCCATATGGGATTTATGAGAAAACACAGGGCGATTATTTAGTCTTTTGGCACAGGCCATTATGTAGACCAGTTGGGGTTCCTTGTGATCAAGTGAAATTAAAATTTGAGAAAGTATTTCTTGGGGCAGCTGGGTAGCTCAGTCAGTTGAGCTCAGTCAGTTGAGCTGAAGGCAGTCAGTTGAGCGTCTGCCTTCAGCGCAGGTCATGATCCCAGGGTCCTGGGATTTGAGTCCAGCATTAGGCTCCTTGCTCAGCAGGGAGCCTGCTTTTCCTTCTGCCTACCACTCTACCTGCTTGTGTATTCTCTTCCTCTCTCTCTCTCTGACAAATAAATAAATAAAATCTTTAAAAAGAAGTATTTCTTATTGTGCATTTTGTTGTTGCAAGTAAGTCATGTTTAAAGCATTAGTAGAAACTTTACCTCAATTTACAACTTTATGATACACTAAATGAAACCCACTTTTTCCAAAACAGTCAACGTACAAGAGATGCTTTATAATCAGAAAAAATCTTAAGAAACTAAGTAGAAACAAAAAATTAGAAAAAAACTTAAGAAAGTGAAATTAAAGACTGAGGAAATTCAGTAAGAAGTACAAGCCCAAGCACCGGATGAGACATTTTTTCTTTGTTTAGGAATTTGTCTCATATGCTCTTCCAAAATTTAACGGTCTCTATCACCAGCTGGTTGACATTTTTTCAAATAATTCTAACAATTTAATAAAATGTATACGTATCAAGTATCGTAAGCAAGAAATAGCTTTCTTTCAATGTATTATTGCTTAAGTGATATTTGAGAGCAACCTATTGCCATAAATAAGTTTGGTTACTATAAAGTTTTAGCAACTTTGTTTTATTGTCCATTTCCTGAGAATGATTTTCAGTTGATTCTCCTTTTTTGCAATGACTTGCAAGGTTTTTCCTAAGGGACTATTCACAAATGCAGAAACAGAGATAAGACAGAGATATATTACAAAAATAATCATTTGGTTTTCAAAAAGGCTGCATTAGGCTGAATTTTGTCTTCTTTTCTCAATAAAATATATAATGAGAGTGAGAAGAAAGGGAAAAATAATTTTGAAGTCTTGTAGAATTTTTGATAATTCCATTAAGAGTTAAACAATAGCCCCCTATGTCAAAGTTCCTTAGTGGGTTCCTTCTAAATATGCAACAGCAGAGCAGAGCTCCTTGAACTGAACATTCAACGTGCCAAAGACTTCTCAAGGTGCTAGGGTGCTGGGTACATGGGATGAACAAAATTTTGCTAAATAAATAAACACATAAATAAACTCATACATTTTCCCAAATCTGGCTATAAATTCTTACATGAGCAATTACTACCAAGCTCTCCAACTTAATACAGATAAACTAGACACAATTTCAAATCATTACTCAAGAAGGAGGAGCAATGCAAAATGACATTTATGAGGACCACAAATTGTAGCTGCTTTGTGTACATTGTGATATTTTTCTTTAACTGCTTCCTGGATGTTATATTAGAGTTCCATGTACCTATTTTGACCCAGTTGCTATGGGTATGTATAGAAATAAAATTCCTCAGAAAGTATACTTCAAACACTAATGTTCTGTCCTTTAAAATTTCTCCCTTGGTCCCGTCCTTGTATTATTACCTTACTGGAAAGCCATTTCACAAGAGCAATAATACATTGAAAGGTTTCAAATTACAAAACGATTACATGTTATATTGCTTGAGCAAAGACCTATTAATGCCAGCCGACATTGCACATTGTAACTTAATTATGCATTTAAATAAATGATGCAGGCAATGTAGGCCTTTGCCACTCCACATACACTTAAGAGAGATGTTAACTTCTGTCCAAACATATTTCAAGTAATACAATAACAGACATTTTCAGCACTGGGGTTGATCAGGATTATTCATGCTCTATTTTTATTCAAGGCAATTGTTTTGGGGTTTTTTGTAGTTCATTTAAGTTTATTCCATTATTTGCTGTACTAAAATCCCTGAGACAGCAGTTCTGAAAGAATACCAAATACACAGTGCTAAAAACAACTTATTAGAAAACAATAGTATTGGGGCGCCTGGGTGGCTCAGTGGGTTAAAGCCTCTGCCTTCGGCTCAGGTCATGATCTCAGGGTCCTGGGATCAAGCCCCACATGGGGCTCTGCTCAGCGGGGAGCCTGCTTCCCCCTCTCTCTGCCTGCCTCTCTGCCTACTTGTGATCTCTCTCTCTCTCTCTCTCTCTGTCAAATAAATAAATAAATAATCTTTTAAAAAGAAAGAAAGAAAACAACAGTATTAGTTACCAAAATGCACAGAAAAGTCATATGAACTTATACAGAGTGTCAGAGTCCAAGGATACAGTGATGGGCTTTCGATCCCTACAGGGGTGGACATTTGTGAACTGCATTTACATGTGTGACACACACACCATGGTTGTAAATAGGTTTTGTGTGGGTGATTCATATATTTTTTCACGGAGATGACTGCGTATATTTGTATATGAAGGAGTATTTATTTCACAGGATTACTTTAATTAATAGTACAAGTACTACATTTTTCTAAAAGATTTCACCCTTAACTATATAAAGTATGTATGTATATATATGTATATATATACATGAACACATATATATTTATTCATGCATTTTGAAAAAGATTTTATTCATTTATTTGACAAAGAGAGAGAAAGAGAACACACAAGCAGGGGGAGCTGCAGGTAGAGGGAGAGGGAGAACCAGACTCTGCACTGAACGTGGAGCCGGCCATGGGACTCAATCCTGGGACCCTGGTGTCATGACCTGACCCAAAGCTAGACACTTAACTGACTGAGCCACCCTGGTGCCCCTATTTATAAAATTTTAAATGTGCTATGAGTAAACCATATATTATACTATACTACGTTAATGTATATAATGTCTAACACAAATGCATCTCTAACACAAATGCAACACAAATGCATCTCACAAATGATGAAATATTTCTGAAAAATAATTTGTTCAAGAATTATATTTTGAAATTTCTGTGATAAAGAAAGTTTTAAATATATGGACTGAGTATAATTTCCATTAATGAGACTATGCCCTTATATCATGAAAAACGCTTTCCAGAAATAAATGTTTAACATAATATTAGCCTTCACTATCTGCATGCCAGTCTTTAACAAAAGCCTTCAAGTCAACATTGTCAAAGAAATCTGGTAATAAATTTAGAGATTCATACCCAGAGTGCTTTAAAATGAATTCAAAATTCAAGGCTGTGCCAATTATTTGAACATTATCTTTTCTAGGCAAATTCTTGAATAAGTTTAGTAGTTGTTTATACTTCTCTTCCTGGGAAGTTTTCTAAAACAGACCTTGAAGCTGGAACCTATAAAATTAACATCCTATACAGAGAGGAGAAGAGGGTGAACACACTTTGATTTTTTGTAGTATACTAATAGCAAACACTACCCCTTGAATACATAATTTTATGTGTTTTTTAAGTTGAATGTTTCATATTTTGATTTTATTTCACTTGTGCAAATTGTACAGTATCTAAAGTTGGTGAAAATTCATAACTCTTTCATGATTTAGAGTAAAAAGGAAGTTCCAGAATACACTGGAAAGTTCCAACTGGTTCTTGGGGTTCTTGATTTCACCCACAGCGCCACCACCATTTGACTATGGGTTTTTGCTTCAGTGTTTTTGTCTGTAAAATGGGAAGTTTAGAGTTTAGATCTCCTCTACCTCTCCAAGTAAAAAAATGCAGTATATATGTGAGACATTATGAGATATGTTACCCAAAACTTAAAGAAAGTGTTTTTTTCCTAAATATAAATCTCTAAACTTAGATCTTCATAAAATGGTGTAAATAATTATTGATAAAGGAAACTTCAGGAAAGTGGAAATTTTACCACTCATTCTGTTATAAGCATTTGCTCTCATCTTGCTGATAGCTTTGAAAATGTGTGTGGCTGTATTAAAACCAAAGTAAAACTTGAACTCTCAGGCCCCACAGACATCTTTTTATTCATGTAGAGGAAAAAAAAAACCCCTATTAAAGGCTTGATGTTTATTGACTATACTTCTACTTTCTTTCTAGATAAGAACTGGTGCATTGGGTAACTTTTGAAATAGTTATAGAGTATTTAGGGCCAAATTAAAGAAACTAATCACAGTGCTGTTGGATGGAAACTCTTTAGCAAGTCTGGAATCTACCAAGCTGTGAATGTTTAAAAGGCTAGAGCATTTTTTACATCTATTTTTAAAATTAAAGTTCTGCATATTTTAAGGAACAAAACCAAGTCACATGAGAAACATGCTCACTTTCAAGGTCTTAAAATGGTTTGTTTTACAGGTTTGGGATGAGAATCCCTGAAGGAATGTATTTTAACAAATAAGGAAATATCTGTAGATGTAATCACTGCTAATAGAGCCTGCCTTTAAATTACTTTATCTCCAACCTCCAAACTAATATAACTTCAGCAAAACCACTTTACTGTTTATCTTTAATTCTCAGGTCATAGAACTATAACACTTACATGAGTCTCTAAAGCACTATCACTTCTTTGATTCTCCCTTATGAAGTTGTTCCTTGGTAAAGAGAGGTATGAAAATGAACAGAAATATATTACAGAAACATAAAAATCTCTTTTGAATATTTATAGTAATAAATATCAAGTATAACTGGGAAACATTTGTTTTCTGAGGAAGAAAATGATAAAACACATGATTCAATATTCTCTTCAAGAAGCATGTTAAATGCTATAAATTTTATGATTTTATAAATTCTCCCAAGTTCCATTCATTCAACAAATATTTCTCAATAACCTCTATGTGCCAAATACTTCTTAATGATTTGGCTAAAGGAATACAATTAAGAAATAATCCTTGTCCTTAAAGAGTTGACAGTATTTTCAATGTAGTCATTTTTATGAACTCTCTATATTCAGAAATGTATTCAGCAACAAAATAGAAGGGAAAAGAGAGTAAAACTGAAGAGAATGGGAATAGATGATAGTATTTTTATATTTTTCCCTTATATGCTTTTTTTCGAAAAATACCAACAATAACATATTTTGTCCTACAATGATATTACAATAAATATATTCCAACTAAATAAGGATTAATGGTTAAGTTCATAATAGTTTATATGAGTTGGAGGTGGGTCAATATTTAACAGTGATTAAATAATACATAGAGAACATTTCATAAAACATTTCTCTTCGTATTAATATTATTGATAACAGAGGTGCCCCTGAGTGGCTCAGTTGCTTAGGTGTCTGACTCTTGGTTTCAGCTCAGGTCATGATCTCAGGGTCCTGGGTGGAGCCCCAAGGTAGGCTCCATGCTTAGTAGGAAGCGGTCTCTCTGCTGCTCTCCTTTCTCATGCTCACTCTCTCTCTCTCTCTCTCAAATAAATAAAAAATTTAAAAAATAATACTGATAATAGAAATACACTTCCAAACCAAGATAATGCATGAATTAAGAAAATATTTTTAGTTAAAGAGAACAAACACATATATTTAGGATATATATATATATATATATATATATATCAGGGTATGAATATATACCCTAATTATTGCCTCTTAAATTCAATACAACTGACACATGGCACTTTGTAATCTTGAATTAGCACTCTATTACAAATTCAAGCTCTTTTACAAAGATTTTTTTATTAAATTTTAGATGATAAGGATCTGACAAGAATGAGTAGACGTTTTCACCTTCCTTCAGTGACAAAACAGAAGATTCTGCTAGACTACACAGTATCTTTTTCCTACTGTTCTGATTACCAAGAGAATGAGACCACCTACTGTTTTGATTACCAAGAGAATGAGACCACCAACACTAATTTGTGTTGATTTTCTTACCTCAATGTGGCAAGACGTTGTTTAAATTAATTTTGCAATCCGTAATATCTTGCAATAATCTAAACAGCTATGGTACAATTTAAAAAACAAAATAGAACTTTATCCAGCTTCTAAGAGGTAGGGACTTGCAGGATGTGTGTGTGTGTGTGTGTGTGGGTGTGTGTGTGTGTGTGTGTGTGTGTGTGCGTGTGTGAATCTGCATAGTTGTGTGTCTGCAGAGAAGCAGAAGGAAGCAACCAGATAAGGTAGCTGGTTCCTTCTGGGACTGAACATGAAAAGAAACAGGAAATCAGAGTAAATATGATTCATACTCCTGACACTGAGCTCAGTAGTTGTGAATCCCTGTTTGCCTTTCTTTTAGCCTTTGCTCCTTTGAAGTTCTATTAGGTCTCCTTTTTATTCCCCTCAGTGGCACTGAAACTCTTTTAAGAGTTGAAATCTGGGTTTGAAAATTGTGCTTGCAAGTACGGATTTGTAGCAATTCCCTTCCTTTGGGTGACTTCAATATCTGATAGGCTCACTGAATCTTAGAGCTGAAAGGGATGTTAAAGATTCTTTTCTTAAACTCTATTATCAATGAGGAAATTAAGGCACAGAGACTGACTGACCCAAGGTCAAATATTCAGAGGCCAATGGGTGACATATTTTGTTCTGGATGACGTATGACATAGAGTAGAAATTATCTTAATTCCTTTTAATATAATTGAAGCAAAAAGAAATTCGGTTATATTCTCAATCCCATATTTTAAATTATAGGCTTACAAAGTTTAAAGGGACCTCTGAACCCAGCTCATTAATATTCTCACAAATTGCCCAGATCACTCTCATGAAAAAGACTAATAACAAAGACCCATCAATAGACTGAATTTAGAGTCTCTAGTTCATTCAATCCAGATGGCCATTCAATTTAATAGGAAAAAAAAAATTCTCCCTGGAAGGGACTTATAACCAAATCTCAAGAAACCATCTGGTTAACTCAATATTCAAATGTATTCATAAAACACATCTTTCTCGGTTCAACTTGAAATGTCCCATGCTCAGATTTGGGGGGAGTTAAAAGGGCCAATCAGATATTCTGAAACATCAGCTAAAAAGGAGAGTCTCATGAGTTTAAAACCAAATACTATGAAAAATATGTGTTTGAATATGGCCAGAATTGTAGGTCTACGTATTGTAACCGTATATGTAATTTATCCATGTAGCTTAGACCCTTTTATGTTAATGGCTGATTGTGAGCAAGGCTTGACTGAACTTTACCAACTTGTGTTTTGTGCATTTAAGCTAATTGACATTATACATATCTTCTCCAAACACAAAATATTCTTTTCAATCTTATTCCTTAGTGAGCTTTCTAAAGCATGGAGAAGCATAAAAATTTGTTCACAGTCTTATTAAAATAAATAGCTAAACACAAGGAAAGTTTGCCTAAGAAAGGAAAACTCATTCACACACAAACGCACCCAATAAAGGACACAGTCAGCAAATATTTACAAACTTTTAAATAAGCTATAGAAAGTACACAAGAAAGAAAACAAAATCTTATTTTCTGCTGTTCATTAAACTGAAACTAAGTGCAAATGAAGTTTCCTTTGAAAAATAAAGTAACAACCTACTTTCCCTTAGTTCAGTTGTCTACTGCATATATTGAGCATCAAGTAATAAAACATAAACTTGTTGAAAATTTTATCCCATCATCGGATGCTTTATGTTGATGTCAAGTTGGACAAGACAACAACTCTTACTCAATTTATTCTTCATAAATAAAGAGTACACTTTCACAAATAAGAGTACACTTTGAGATGAACTGCCATGAAACCAGGCCTTTGGGAAGGTGTTACATATAAAAGTGGGGCACCCACATGATATTAAGTGCATAATATTAAGGGCCAAGAATGTTTTACAGCTTTTCCCATCTTCCAATAGCCTGAGTCAAATGACTCACCATATTCTAGACACATTTTATATTTTAAGTTCTTTTTGAAACATAACCACTAATGTGTTATTTGATTATCATAATCAGAAACATTAATCACTATAGTCTTGATGAAAATTCAGACACTATCTCAAGAGGGCTCTGGTCCAATAAATGTGTTGACATGCTATTTGTTTTTGTGATAGTCATTCATTGTGATTCAGTGTAAAATAAGTTTATGGAAAAGAAGTGACAAACACTTGGTGTGAAAATCCAATACAAACAGAAAGTTTGTAAGGGAGAATCTACCAGAAGATCCCTTTTAATTTAATTACAAGGTTAAATAAATATATAAAAATATCCTTACTATCATGTTCCCAGGGTCATAATTCTTTATTTTTATATGAACAATTCTGTAAATATAAAGTGCCATGTTTTCACTTTAAATTATGTATATAACTCCCTCTGCTATACTCAAATCCCCTGAAGAGATAACCCAACATACAGGACACAATCACATCTCTCCTATTCCTTCTCCCCTACAATTTGTCACCTTAGCAGCAAAGTGGTGTGCCTCGACATCCAGACAAGCAAAATCTAAGATGACCATGTCTCATGCTAAAACTGCTGTATATGTTATGTTCAAAAAATGATGAGTTCTTCCCCAGTGCTTTTGTGGAAATGGATATCAAGACAAAGAAAAGACAGTCTCAGCTGGTGACTGATGTTGAAATCGAAGGGTTGGTGTATATGAGGTCTCAGAAGCAGCCATGTATAAGGGTGACAAAACAGTACAGAGAAATTAAACAGATGTTTCTAGAAACACAAAGGCACCAAGTGTAAAAGAAGAGAGGGACACAGACAGTAAAAGACGTAGAGATACATACAGAAAGTGCTTCATTTATCACACTCTTTTCCACTTTAGGTAAGAACCCCCAAGTGTTCTTCATTTTCTCTCTCTGGATTCCAGGATATCTGTATTTTAATCTAGCTGGTGTAAATGAATTTCTCTTTCTTATAACCGTAAGAGTCTTCATCATCAACTTCTATAATTGTATATGTTACACTTTTTTATTTTTAAAGATTTTATTTATTTGAGAGAATGAGTGAGAGAGAGTGCGAGAGAGAGAAGAGAGAAGGAGCAGAGGAATGGGCAGAGGGAGAAGTAGGGCTCCGCTGATGCAGGGCTCTATCCTGGGACTCTAGGATCATGATCTGAGCCAAAGATGTTAAATGACTAAGCCAGATGTTTAACTGACTAAGCCACCCACGTGCCCCTATATTACACTTTCTTAAGACTTTTTTTCAACCTTGATTTATATCACTTTGTTACTCTTCTTTTGCAGGAAAGGGTAAGACAAGTAAAGGGAAACAGATTTTTAAACTCAGTTTTACTAAGGCAAAAAGAATGTCTTAATTTACCATTTTAACAGTTTTTTACAATCACTACAGTAATAATTTTCACTAAATTTCCCCTCTTGAAAAAAAATAAGGAGAGAAGTAAGATATGTGCCCAAGTATTAGGTGGATGCCCTGCTATTCCTATATTATCATGATAAGACCACCAAGTACTCTTGACATGCCAAATGGTTTCAAATCTAAATAATGATATAACTTTGTCACATCATTTGCTTATAACTAATCTAACTCTCACTGGTATTTTCAACCCTCTGTTTTCCACATATTTCTCTTATTGTGTGCTTTGGAAAGAATATTCTGCACCTTCTATTTTCAACTTCCTTATTCCTCAATTATGTCTCAGCTTCCTTAATATTTGACAAGTTACTCTTAGAAAGCCATCACTCTTCTTTCTTTCCATTTCCTTCCATTATGCTAATCTCTCTGTTCCTCAATAATTCTCTTCATTTCACTGTCCTTGATTGTTCCTTTCTCACCAGAAGCACCTTCTATATTGTGTTGTACAAGTCTACTTTCTTGGTTAGCTTGTCTTCTCGTTAGTTCTTATTTCTCTGGGAAACTTCATGTAATTCCACATCTTTAATTATCTCCTATAGACCTTTAAGTGATACCCAAATTCACTGCCTCAGAACCAACTATTTCCCTATGCTTCGTTGTGCATTTTTAAATGTCTGCTAAGTAGTCCATCTAAGATTCCTTCATTCATCTTAAAACCAACTCACCCGAAGTCCAAGTTACAGGCTTACACTCTCCTTACTCTTCTCCTTTTCCATCCATAGCAAATATAACATTCTGAACATTCATTTCTCCGTATAATAATCATGTGGTTTTGTGCTTATTTTCCCTGTGATGTTCCAATGCTATTCACAGTGTCTAGCAGGTAGTATATTCTTAAAACTGTTTTTGAATTCAAATATTCAGTATTTTTAATTTCAAATTCTACTTTAGATCCACAAAACACACTGGCATTCACAGAACCCCATAAATTCCCTACAGCTAATTGGAAGTATTGAATATTTGGGATTGTTTCGTTCAAACAGGTTGGTTGCATGCCGGCAAAGTCCTCAGAGTGTTCTGGTGGAAAAAGCATTGTGTTCACTTTAACTCCATGAGCAAATGGTTATGTCACTAGGGGGATAATGACGCCTTTCCTGTCTGTGAAGGAAAGTGGCTAAGAGGCTTAAATGAGATAATTAGATGTGAAAGAATATGAAAAGTATGAGGGGCTATACAAATCAGGTTCTCCTAATTAACATTAACATTTTAAATTATATAAAACATGTTCCTACTATTCCTTATTAAAATTTAAAGCTAGCATGATGTTCATTTCTCAAAATAACAGATTAGGGCAATGTTTTTTTGTTTTTTGCTTTTTCTTTTAAAGATTTTATTTATTTATTTGAGAGAGAGAGAGATCACAAGTAGGCAGAGAGGCAGGCAGAGAGAGGAGGAAGCAGGCTCCTCTCCAAGCAGAGAGCCCAACACAGGGCTTGATCCCAGGACCCTGAGATCATGACCTGAGTCGAAGGCAGATGCTCAACCATCTGAGCCACCCAGGCACCCCTAGGGCGATGTTTTTAACATTCTTTCTCCTCTTAAGTATGTTCATATAACTGATAATATGTCCACATCCTAGAAAAATCTAAATAATATGCTGTTTGTGACCCTTACAACACTGTTCCAAGAATAAACATTGGCATGCTATTGTTCAGAAGGACATGTGCTTGATAGCTAAATACTATTTGCATTTATTTATTTACTCTTTGCCTTGGAAGAGACTTAATAAACCCACATATTTTAAGACGTGTGTTTTTAACTTTTACTCAAGAATGACAGGAATAAACAGTTTTCCCTTTCTATTTTCAAGCAGGATATGCAGATCAAGAATTTAAGGAAGTATCCCAAAATGGATTTGGTTTCCAGATAAAGTAAGGAAAAATTAACTGTATGCTGGTTGTCACTAATCCTCAGGACTCTCATCACAGCTTCCTGAAAATTCCTGAGCTGCAGCATTAATCTCCCTGAAAGGGAGACACTCAATTTACAGTGTATTTTGCATGTCCCTAAACAAGTCGTGAATGATGAATTTCACTGTCTGACTGAGGTGGTTTACCTCAGCACATAATTTCTTATATTAATAACCTTCCCCTCAGGAGCTGAATGACCTTCTATAAACACAATCCCTTCATTCAATCAAAAAATTAAAGCCTGTAACCACCTTGCAATTCATCATCTTTTTTACAGGCAACTGTTGAAGCAGAAAACACAAAACACATATCCCCAGTCCTCAATCCATGTAATGTAAAATTATGCAGCCTTCTGCACTTATGTAACATGGATATATTGAAAATTATGTAGCATTTTGTGTTCCAAATCAATTCTATTGAATGAATTCTTGTTTCCAGTGAGCCATAATCTTCAGAGCAAAAAAGAACCCCTTTCCAAAATCAAAGGCATCCTAAAACAATAACCTCCCAAATGTTTGCATATTTTCAATCAGTATTTTAAAAATGCCTCTTCATATGAATGCCTCAACAATTATGGTGAAGCCAGATTATAGGGTTATTCCTGGAATCTGCAAGACTACCATTTACATAAAACTGTCTAGGAGTGAATCTCAGAGTTCAGTAATGGAGGCTTCCTCTTTGAGTAAGACTGATGAATGCTTGTATTGAATTTCATTATGCATAAAGACCGTAAAGCATATACTCAACAAACTAACATAAGTTCTTACCTCAGCTTGCAAAGATCTCTACTTGAAAAACATAATCTAGAGCAGATAGTAGAGTTATGTCTGAGAATTCTCTGGTAAACCAGGAAATATTAGTTAAAGGGCATCAGGTGACTGGTATATTTCCAAAGTGAATAAATTAGGAATATTGGATAAGCATTTTAAAATTCAATATTCTTAACTACATTTAATTATTGTAACTATGGAAGCAGAAATTGTATTTATGTAAGAAATGGGATTTTTTAAAAATACTAAAAACCAGAATTAGATTCAGACTAGTTCCCTTTATAAGGCAGACAACTAAATCACCTTAAATAGGTTCTATTGGCTAATCTAGTTGATAAAACTAAGATGAAGGGTTATATTTATTGCATCTGGTCCTCTCATGGTAGGTAAGTACTCTTTATTTTACTAAAGTTAGATACAGACAAAGCCAATTTTAGTGGAAGACCTGGCAGAGATTCACCTAAAGCAGGAGAAAAGCACATATTCAAACCTACTGGAAGAATTAAAACCAAAACATAGCATCTCTCTTTCTTCAGAATCTTAGACCTCAAGGAAAGACCACATGTACAAAAAATGACTTAAAACCAGATGGATTGTTATTTGGTTGTTTTTAAGATTTTATTTATTTATTTGACAGAGAGAGAGAGAGAGATCACAAGTAGGCAGAGAGGCAGGCAGAGAGAGAGGGAGAAGCAGGCTCCCTGCTGAGCAGAGAGCCTGTTGTGGGGCTTGATCCCAGGACCCTGCGATCATTATCTGAGCCCAAGGCAGAGGCTTTAACCCACTGAGCCACCCAGGTGCCCCAGGTGGATTGTTATTTAAATGCTTCCAAATGAGTATAGTGGAGTTGAGTGATTAGTAAAACTTCTGGGGAAATACTCAAAACTATCCAAAGAGTAATAGTTCTAACAGTTATTTAAATTGTTCAAAAATTTATTCATATTATTCATAGCAGCTTTAATAAATTAATCCATTTGTAGAACAGTTAAGACCATTAATTTAAAAATGTTGCCAGAGGAATATCATTGTTGAGAAAATAAAAAAGTTTAGGTCAACTTTGTCAACTATGTCATGAAATAACTTGCTTAGTTGAGTTAACTTGTCTCATGTATAAGTGATACCAATATAAGTGATATTGGTATCACATTGTTATACAAAACAAAAATTTGTTTGTCTTTCATAGAGAGAAGCTATGCCATCTTTTCACTTTACTATACTCACTCATGTGACTGACTCTGCTCTGATAAAATGACTGTGTAGAAATTAAATGTGATGCAAATGTATAGCTTACCAAAAATTATTGATTTAATATTACACATATGTTTTAGAATATATAAAATATATATCTAATTGTAAACATTAAGTGTCACATTTCTAATTAAAAAAAAATGATCAGAGCATCTGGGTGGTGCAGTTGGTTAAGCGTCTGCCTTCAGCTCAGGTCATGATCCCAAGGTCCTGGGATTGAGCCCCGCATCGGGGAGCCTGTCTCTCCCTCTGTTCCTCTCTCTTTCTCTCCCTCTCTCTCATGAATAAAGAAAATCTTAAAAAAAAAAATGATCACCTATTTCTTCTTCAATTCCAGGAGAACTACCTCTCTGCCTTCTTTTTACAAAGATGTTTCTTTCCCTTAACCTAAGAAAGGCACACACTACATTCGAATTGCTTCTGAATGGGCAGGAAAGCAGACTCAATGAGCACTAATAGGCATTTTCTATCTTTAATTTTCATAATTCTATTAGAGATGTGTGGAAGGAAGGTAATAGGAGAAATTAATTCCAGCAGCTCACCCAGAAGTAACTTCCTTATGTTCTCATCCTCGCTGAGCTGTTGGCTTGAATAACTTTGTTGGTGGACAAACATTGCCACCATCTCATGCTTGGAAAGTTCTGAATGTAATTGTCTGTCAATGATAAGATGATTTATAATGCAATCTGTTCCTATTGCTAGTGCTGCAGATAACCCTAATTTGCCACTCTCGTATAGATAGGAGGAACTTGACAGTCTTGCTCAGTTTCACGGTTTAGTCTTTCTTTAGGTGATACAGCCAATCAAAATACATCTCCCTTCCATTCTCCTTAGGGGAAAGATAAATGCTCCTGAGACTAACTATTATTGCAATGGTCATATTTTTCTAACTCATTTATTTTTTTCATCTTATTAAAAAAACCTTATTATTTTACTAAATGTTTAGAAATAAACAGAACTAGAAGTGTATGTTTATTAGTTTTTAGTTAGATCTTATCTAATATTCTCCAGGTACCACTGGACTATGAAAGAGAATATTTATGCTCGATTCAGAAACTGAGGATATAACATATTAATGTATCATGATTCAGATAACTAAAATACACACACACACAAACACATACACACACACACCTGAAAAGATTAAATCACCAGGGAATAAAGGTATTATTGTATGCCCATTATTTGAAGAGCAGAAAATGGCATCATTCATATTTCTCTAGATTCACAGAATTAATATTTAAGGTATGATACACCTGGCTAATACACATAAGCACTTGTGTAATTGGCACATTTGATCGCTAATTATATGTATGAAATCTTGACTACGAAGAATAAGTGAAATGAGAAAAGCACAGCACATCTTTTAGTTGTGTACATAATTATATGTACACTCTATTTCATAACAGTTATTTCTGAAAATTTTGTATTCAAATATTTTAACTTTATAAATTGAATAAAGATTCCATTTTAATCAAGATAATCAACATATCTAGTTCTATATTATTGGAGTTATTTTAATATCCAAGTTAAAATCAAAAGCTTATAAAAAATCAAAAGCTTATAATTATAGGTAACATTACTATGTGCTAGATATGGTTCCAAGTAATTCAAATGTATTATCTTTTTTAATCTTCACAATCACCGAATAGAATGTATGCAATCTACATCCTCTTTTTATTAGATAAGGAAACCTAAGCATAAAGTAAGTAATTTGCTCAATGTCACAAAGCTAAGTGGTTAAAAAGCCCACTTGTGAGTTCTCTGCTATGGCAAGAGGGCCCTAATGTTGGCAACTGCACTCTTCTATTATAGCTTATTAATGAGGGTGAAGTAGATTCTAAGAATCAACGAAATGTTTTTAATGCACCTCCACAATTCTTTCCATTTTACTAGCTACCTATTTCATGAAACTGTTGTCTGGTGTTTAAATACAGTATTTAACATATCAATGCAATTTAATAATTTTATGTTTAAAATAGGTCTAAAGATACAGGATCTTCCTGCTTCATCTAGTCCCTGCAATGAGCTTTCAACCTGGGGTCAGGTTCTAAAAGCATACAGTCATTCTGGCACAGAATTAAAGGAGGAGGTAGGAGGGCCAAGAAAAGTGACATAAGAGAAATAAAGAGACCACCAACTACTCTCAAATCCTATAACCAGAAAGACAACCATTCTTAAATTTTATCTTATCCTTAACATATTTGACCACTGCTTACTTACTCTCTTATTCAATACTGTTTTTCAACTTGTATTATTTAAAATCCTTTGGAAAATTCCTTTGGGTAAGAATTCAATGGTGACTGCCAATCCATGAACAAGTAGCCACCTGCTGCTCAAGAAAGTGTATCAGTTAAAAACTCGTGCAATTTATAAAACTACTCTTTTTAGCTCTCATCAAATCAAATTGTTAGTGTTACATTTATAACATATTTATATCTTATTTCAGGCAGTCCTCAAAGACAGACAGTGCAGGATGGATTAAAAAAATTTATCCTTTCATATAGTTCCACTTTGAATATAGTAAGATTCCCATCACAATGCATTCTCCCCACTATGTTATCATTTTTAAATATATTACACAGGTAAGCATAGGCTTTGTGTGAAAAGAAAAATGTAAAAACATACGGCATCTGTACTTTGTACATATTCTCAATCAACTACTGTTTATAATTAGGTCTAAACACAAGGTAAGAGTTTTGATGATCTTAGTAATGCTACTGAAAATGAGATTCTACCAGTATTCAAATGTACTAGAGAAGCTCTTCATTTAAAAAAAAAAAAAAAACAGGGGTGCCCAGGTGGCTCAGTGGGTTAAAGCCTCTGCCTTCGGCTCGGGTCATGATCTCAGGGTCCTGGGATCGAGTCCCGCATCTGGCTCTCTGCTCAGTGGGGAGCCTGCTTCCCCCTCTCTCTCTGCCTGCCTCTCTGCCTACTTATGATCTGTTTCTCTCTGTCAAATAAATAAATAAATAATCTTTAAAAATAAACAAACAAACAAAACATAAGTAATTTCATCATGTACTAATTAAAACAAATAAAAATGTCATCTGAAAATGTGTATAGTCAGTCTCATAAATACTTTGAAAATAATGTTTATACATATACGAATAGCAAAGTGTACATACATGAGCATACATAAAGTATGCACATATGAAAAAAAATTTTAAATATCTACAGGTTGGATAAATATTAGAGAATTTCACTGCTCAGTGTTAGTGTTTAGAATTTTAAGTTTGCTGGTGTAAATTATTTTTAAAATCTGTAGGGACTGGGCTTAGTAGGATGCACATCCCACAGAGCAAATTGGCATGCTGTGATACAGCACAGAAACCCTGGATGCTTTTTAAAACTCACAAAGTAGGATGAATATATAAATGAACGGCACAAATGTAAACATAAATTTTTGTAAGAGACATTAAAGATCTCAACAAATGATCTGAAGTTGTTAAAGAGGAAATAGGAAGAATATAAATCATAAAACTAAAGTGAATAAATGGCCTACTAATAAACCATAAATCTTTTCGTTGTCAATTTGATTCAACTCTCAAATTGTAGTCTCAAGTAATTTAAAATGGACTACAAGATATGTTATGATGGAGGACCGTTCATTCAGAACTTTAAAAATGTGACTTCTAAATATTCTTTTACAAGACTTTTTTTTTTTTTTTTTAATGTAAGCTCCATCCCCAGCATGGAGCCCAATGCAGGGCTTGAACTCATGACCCTGAGATCATAAAAGCCTTCAATTTAGCTGTGTGTCTCTGTACCAAATCTCTAATAGGCACCTCAGAAAATGTTTTCCCTAATATATCATCACTTAATATTTTGAGAACTGTGTATGTGTTCCTGATGTGAAGGGGCCACAAGGCGCACATTTGGTTTAACTAAGTCACACTGAATCTAAAAGTTTGTTTTTCCCTGAACAACAGTCTTTAACTTCAATTCCCTGTTCATTTCTGAGTTTGAGTTTGGCACAATTATATAGTCATCAGTTGTTTTCTGGTGATCTACTAAACAAGTTAAGTCGAACAACATTCTCTTGTTCTCACTACATCTTCAATGCCTCTTTCATTAATGGCATATTTAGACGCATTTAAAATGATATTCCCTTTGTCAAATACTTTATAGCATACAAATGTATTATAATATAATAATATGTAGTAGGATAAATAGACAATAGCATAAAAATATTTTTCCTAACAATTTTCTGTGATAATTCTTAAAATAAATCTTTGCCTCTGGATATGGTAATTTAATTATAATTAATTCTTTACAGGGCTTCATTTATTTATTATCTACATACAATCATCTGAATAAAACTGTCATGGCAATAGCAATACCTGAAATACATTATTATATTCCCAAATATTATTTTTCTTTCCAAACCTTGTTTTCCTAGAAAAGCACCGTAAACCAACATACTCAATTTCCCCTAAAAAAACAGTACCCATATACAGCTCTATCATTGCACGTGGCTCCTATCCTATCTGAGCAGTGAGGAAGTAGGTGCTCCTTCACTGATTTTCCCTATTCTCTTTCTTGCCTATTGTACAGTATCTGTGAAAAAAACCCAAAACACCACTTTTGTATGTTAAGTCTTTTTTTAGGTGAGTTAAAAGACATCTGAAATACCCTCAAAATAACACTCACAGTATCTCGATTAATTGAAGCTGTCATGTCCTGTATTGATAGGACCTCTTCAGTCCCTCCCTCCACACATGCCCCTATTGGTAAATCATACTGTGTCACCATGCTCTCAATCCAAACTCCTATTTTCTTCTAATTAATATCACATCACTCTAATTGGGCTTTCACTTGTAAGCTGCATGGATTAAGATTTGTATTGTTATGTTAATTAGCTTTAGGTACCAGGGATCATCTCTACAACCAAGAACCAGAATTACCATTCTGGAATTTCGCTATAATAACATTGGCATGAGTCAGTCTTTCCTGGAGACCATCCAAGCAAATTTAATTACTGAGGCGTTTAAAAGATCATGTTATGAGACTGCTTCACCACCAACGCAAACAGTTACATAGCATAGGTACTCAGATCAGCATTATGAAGAGGTTTCAGTATAATTCCATGAGCATTTATCAAGTACCTACATATGCCACACACTATAATTTTCTGTGCTAAGTGCTTGGGGATAGAGTCTATATTACGTGAATGGACAAACATTCTTTTAGGAGTGAAAGACACACAAAGAATCAGTAAAACATGATAAAAACAGTTTCTTCTTAGGAGTACCCCACACAGCCTACTACTCAAGTAGATTCACAGGACTAGACTAGGAAAGTGTTCAAGTAACATTAGGATGGGTTTCTAATGAGAGATTCCTGGGAACCGCTCTTCTCCTTCGACTCTCAGATGGTCATTTTTTTTCAAGGAAAAGAATAAAGTCCCCATATGGGTAAATGGTCTTAACATTTTCATGAGACTTGGAAATAACTAGTCTTGAAATCAGCTCTGAAGGACATAATGTAGATCAGGTTTTCAGAAAAATGTCTAGTGCCTACTGTATAAGTGTGATAGGCCTCATTTTAAAAAGTATCATAAACTGGTTGGCTTAAACAACAGAAATTTGTTTTCTAATAATTCTGGAGGCTAGAAGTTCAAAATTAAAGTGCCAAAAGGGTTGGTTTCTTTTGAGGCCTCTTTCCATGCCTTACATATGGTCATCATATTTCTATCTTCACATTGTCTTCACTCCAGGTATACAGATGTCCTAATTGCCTCTTAAGGACACCATCTGTAGTAGATTAAAGCACACCCTCATGATCTCTTTTAAACTTAATTACCCCTTTAAAGACCCTATTTCCTAGTACAGTCATATTCTAAGGTACTAGGCGTTAAGAGTTCAACAAAAAATTTGGGGGGTGGGGATTCAGCATATAACACCTAGTAAATACACATTTATAAGATAGAAAATGACATAAATAGCCAAATAATCCCCATCAAATTCTTTAGTTTGAAGGCCTATTTGAATTCATATCACCCTAACTTGCATACATGCCACACAGAAATAGGAGTGGAAAAAATATGGGAAAAGAAAAGCATGTTATATTTATTCTCTTTACTTATAATCATATAGAAAGAATACTAGACTGCAAGTCATGAGCCATAGGTTTCTTCTCAGTTTGTTATACATTTGCTGTGTAGCCTTGGTAGGTCACCTATTAGGGTCTCAATTATCTCATTTTTTAAGTATAAAACCTGGAGGAGAAGTACTTTGAACTTTCCCCAAGATAGAGGAGATTTCAATGATATCTATTTTAGGATCATGATGACGATGATAGTAATTGGTACCAGGTACATAGTACAAGGTTCTACTCTGGCAATTTGTGTACAAAATTTCATGTTCTACAATACACAAGGTAAGCATTATTTTCCCACTCTTCTGATACAGAAATGGAAGCTCAGAATACTAAAGAAATCTTCTAAAGTCACATAACCAGGGAAGAAATTGACTTTGTGTTCCACAACTCTTCACCTTTCCGCATCAGACTGAAGTAAGTATGCCTACGGTTTCATAGTCATGTACAGTTTAAAAAAAGAAAAAATCTCTTGACTCCATTTTCTATGCTTAAAAATATTTTTGGACTGAGAATAACTTCTATATTGAATATACAAGTTATAGGACATCATTCTGATATTTGAAATATATTTACCTTAAAGCAGAACCAAAAGAACAACGATTTTTTTTAACCAAAGAAAATGCTACTTATGCTGTTTAAGATTTTCATCTTAAATGATATACATAAAAAATTAAAAAACTCATGCTATCAAAATATTTTGGTCAAACCTCAAAGTTTTAAAACTACGTTTACTCAATACTTTATGTTATACTGACATTTTTCATGTTTAATAGCCTTAAAATCTGATTTATTAAATCATATCTTTACTATTAAATTAAATAATTCATATTAATTTGAACTTTTTTACTTTTTATGTGAAAATTTAAAACTTTAGAAAATGAATATTTTTGATAATTTAACCTTTGTTCTACACCATAATAGTGTGGACACATCCATATAATAAAATATAGTGGTGAAACTTTTGAAATATGCTAGTTAGTACATTGTATACTTTCTATATTATTTAGTCTTCAAAATAAGAAAAATATTTAGATATACTAAGAGATATAATGAAGCAGGGGATTTTCACATTAAATATATCATGGAAAAATCTTTGTAATTCCTGGTAATGAAATAAGTAGAAACTTGAGAGGTGTATTGTGCTCTACCATGCTGCTAAGTGATATACAGTCCAGTCCTGTGACCAAGTACAGTTTGCATTCTCACACTATTAATTGGCAGTTATCTGGTTAAATTGAGAAATTATTTGCTGCTTTCCGATGACCTACGTTAATAAGAAACCAGTATTCACCCAGTTTCTGATGAAATGTAGACATGGTCTTTTTATCTAAATTGTTTTCCTATGGTAATCTCTGGCCCTGTACAAACTTTGAAAGTATCACATCAAACCAAGAGAATATTCACCTTTATTTTATCTAAAAGTTTTGCTATTTATTATTCTGCTCTCATTCAAAGGATACAGTCATTCAAATCTGTAACACCAACCTTAAGAATCATTTTGAGTAGTTTTCACAAAATGACCAGAATTTATTTCTTCCATTGTTCCTGTTACAAAATCTCTCTCAAGAGGAGTAATTTTGATTTAATACTTTCCTAAGTCCTGTCAGTGACAGCAGCAGCGAAAAATTCAACTAAAGAATATTTACAGGTGGAAAATGAGACCTGGGGAGGACAATGCTTGGTCTTTCATTTCGGGGCTCTGTTTTCATTCCTTGTAACCTTTGATCTATAAATTTAGGCTAGCTAGTGTAAAAGCCATTGAAGAAGTATGAGCATGAAAACCTTAAGAAGCCATTTTGAAAAGATTACTTCATCTAACTACACATATATCATAGGGATTATGAGCAACTATCCTGCTTGTCATTCGTCTGTTAATGTTCATGGTCATTAATTCCTTTGGAGGGCAGGGGAGGAGGCGGAGCCAAGTCTAAAGACATACAAGTACGTGTTTTGCACATGATAATGATAGCTCATTTGACAAATCAAGCACTGGCATGCACTTGTAAATGTTACCTGCTTTGGTGTATTTATCCAGCCTCAACATCCCTCTCTGACCCAACCCCACCAAAAACAAATGAAAATGAAAAGGCATACTGAGAAACTGACCAACTTCCCTTTTTATGACAATGACCTCCATATAAGAAGCAAACATACAAGTGGCAAGAGGAAATGTGATTAAACTGTCTACTAGAAACCTTTTAAGGTTCTCATAAAAATTGGATGTGCAGGAAATACTTGGACAATGCATTAAGTGGCAGCACACACTGAATGTGCTCAGGGTTTTAAAATTTTCAAAAGGGAAACCTATCTTTTCTGCCCACATTAACTAATGTTTTCCAGCTCGGTTTTGTTGACTGTAGCTCATTGAACTCCCATCCCATCTTACTTATTTCAAAAAAGGGATCAGCTTAGAGCTTTGGTAAAATTGTATTAGTCATTAATAGAATGTTATGTATTTAAATTTTCTTTGTAAGTTTAATTCCAATAATAAATGTTACTCTGTTTTTGTTCTTCTTTGTTCATTTAATATTTGAAGACGAGATAAACACATTGCAGTAAAAAAATAAGAGATGTAGGGGCGCCTGGGTGGCCCAGTGGGTTAAAGCCTCTGCCTTCAGCTCAGGTCATGATCTCAGGGTCCTAGGATCAAGCCCCACATTGGGCTCTCCACTCAGTGGGGAGCCTGCTTCCCTCTCTCTCTCTCTCCTTACCTCTCTGCCTACTTGTGATCTCTCTCTGTGTCAAATAAATAAATAAAATCTTAAAAAAAATTTTTTTTTAAAAATAAGAGATGTAAAAATAGTCTCAACATATATGAGGTCTACATAACAAACAAAATATTAAGAACAAGAAATAATGAGCATCCAACCTTCAAGCATCTCACCTACTTGGTGGTTTATAAATATATTGCTGAGGAATCTTGAGGAAAAAAATTCCATGGTCAATCACAGGGATTCTGCTGTATCCTCAGGAAAGTATAGAAGGATGTTTGATATAGAAGGAAAATGTAATATATTTAATTTTAGTTTGAAGCTAATGATGTTTCAGAAGAATGGCAAGCACACCTACACACACTCACACACACACACACACACACACACACACCCCTAAATCAAAGAGAAAAATGCTAATACTCATTGGATTTCTAAGGCACTGTATTCCTAACGTTTTCAAAAGTAGGAAGCATCGGGGGCGCCTGGGTGGCTCAGTCGTTAAGTGGCTGCCTTCGGCCCAGGTCAGATCCCGGGGGTCTGGGATCGAGCCCCGTATCGGGCTCTCTGCTCTGCAGGAAGCCTGCTTCTCCCACTACCATTCCCTCTGCTTGTGTCCCCTCTCTCGCTGTGTTTCTCGCTGTCAAATAAATAAAAAAAAAAATCTTTAAAAAAAAAAAAAAAAAAAGTAGGAAGCATCGAACAGCTGGCATGATTTTTCTACTTCATATGTATATTCCTAGAAGAGAGAAGTTTCCTTTGTTAAGTCCTTAACACCTGATATCATCAGCCATTGATTCCACCCAAGTAATTATACCCTGATTTAATACTATTAATAATTTCAATTCTTATGAAGATTTTCCAGAAATGACAGAATTTGCTTACCAACATCGTCCTCCTCACAAATGTCTGACTACATAGCAAAGTACTATGGAGTACCTGAGAGAATTTATATTTGCAATGATGATGATTATGAGTGAGGGTACAGGCATACATATATATGCATATGTGTGTTTGTGTGTAGGGGGGTGTGTACAAGTCTGCTTCCTCTTGTTTGATTGAAACTGTTAGCATTACTAGAAGCGAAGTATATGGGAGAATTGTGAAGGGGAAGTCAGCAGTCAACTGGACACAAATATTAGAATCCACTATCATAACAGGAAGGAAATTGCAGAGTCTCCCTTTTGGGAGACTTCAAAGAATAATTCATGATCTTTCTTTCTTGAAAGAGTTTCAGAGCACTTTTGATTCACAGGATGTAGAAGCCTTGAGTAAAAATCTTGGCTCTGCCACTTGCAAGGTGTTTAATATTAAACTAAATTCACTTAGCTTGCCAGCGTCTCAGTTTCTTCCTCCATATAATATCAAAATTAGCTAAGAACATCCCTTCAACTGTCTTTCCATATTAAGTCATTTTAAAGAAATTAATTTTTGAAACCCTTCATTCTTCTTTTATTCCAAAGTGATTTCTAAAATATTTCTGCTATAACTGTAAATTCAGATGAATATTCAAAAGATACATCGGCAAAACAAAACAAAAACCCAAAAAAGAAAGAAAAAAATGACTTATCTACATAGAGTAGTATATTCTAACTAAATACTACTCTATTTACTTCCTTCATAAGAAGAAAAGCCACATCATTCACTTTGGAAAGATAAAGAAAACAAAAATTTTTTTGACCAGGGTCAAATGTGTAAATACCCTATTTTTCTTTTACAATAGATTTACAATACTTTTAAATTATATACTACAAATTCAGGGGCGCCTGGGTGGCTCAGTCGTTAAGCGTCTGCCTTCGGCCCAGGTCAGATCCCAGGGGCCTGGGATCGAGCCCCGCATCGGGCTCCTTGCTCCGCAGGAGGCCTGCTTCTCCCCCTACCATTCCCTCTGTTTGTGTTCCCTCTCTCGCTGTGTTTCTCGCTGTCAAATTAATAAAATCTTTAAAAAAAAAAAAATTATATACTACAAATTCAGAATATAGCATATTTATAGTAGTGTAACTAAGGAGGAAAAGTATGTCCAAAAACCATTTCTAGAATATCTAATGTGAAAATTTCGGAAAATAGACAGTTATTCACAAATAGTATAGGTTTTGCATTGATATAAAAATGTATTATAAATTATATGATACATTGATACAGAAACAGTTAAAATAATGAAATTTATTGAATTACTGAGAACATTATTCTTTAAGTCGTGTAAGAGTAATATAACAAAATTTTCAGAAATATTGCATATTCTTTATATTCTGTCACCCAGGGAACCAATACTATTCATTTTCACAGTGTATTTTTGCCTTTCTAGGTTCTGCCCCTTGTGTCCTGAGAGATGTGTGATTTCTTACTGTATGGAAGTCTTTGTCCAAAAGCAAATGCCCTCTTTCTATAAAGGATTTTTTTTCTTAATAATCTGTGATCTAAAGGGCCTTTTCTCTATGACATCAGTTTATTTTCAAATTGTTAATGAAGAGAATATTTAAAAATTGGTTTAGAGAAAGTTTCTCAGTCTTAGCTGAATAAGCTAAGTAACTATCTTGTAAAACTCAACAGGAAAGATTAAGATGACTTGTCAACAGTATATATTATCGTGGTTATAGTCGGTGTTCTTTCATAATCCAAATAACACAGCCAAGTTTGGCATCTCACTGAGAAAAACACTTTGAAGATTTGGTACTGCTATAATAGCAGAGTAGATTTATTAGACCCCAGTATCTAAATTGGGAATAAGAATGCCTTTGGTGATTTATAGATTAGATTTATAAAAGTACTTTCCCTCAGCCCAAGGTAGGAGATATTTGCAGTTGTTGTTTTACCATCAAGACAAAAAGTTTTAGTTCTCGTTTAGATTTCAGCAATTTGAATGTTAGGCAAACAAGGCAAAAAAAAAAAAAGTGTCATCAATCAAATCTTAGAATCTTGTAAAGTGTTTTGGATTCTGTAAATATTAATTAGAAAATCTGTATTAATTTGCCTCAGCTCTAATTAAACATCTCAAAACATGACATCTGTTTTTATATGAAACATTCAGAATCCAGTAATTCTATAAAAAATATAAACTCGACAGAAAATATTGGGGCAGAAGAGAACTGGGTTGCAACTGAACTAAAAAAAAGAAGATCCACTTACAACGTAATGATCCCAACCCAAAATAATCAATCTTAAAATGTCAAAAATTATATAAATACAAATCAGGTTGGCAAACAAATAAACCCAAAGTATGTAAAGCCAGCCTGCCCACTGTCCTGGTGACTGTTGTTCCAGAATTCACCTTGACATTGACTGAGCAGAATGACTTGATCGTGTAGTCATTTGCAGACACCTCACTAGCTTGCCTGGTCTACACAACTGTCTTCCCTACCATATACCACCTGGGAAAAATGTAAAAGGTTGGTGAGGCATAAGAGAAAATAGGCAGATAAAACAAGAAGCAGAATAGTTATGTGTTGAGGAGTATGTAGTGAATATTTTAGGATGATAACATTTCCTTCTGATATTTGTATTCAATTTCAGTACATTTGCATTTTTACATTTTACTAATTCATTCAGTTATTTTTTTTTCTAATTGAGCACTTAAGGTTTATCAAGTTAAGCTGATACTGAGTTGAACTCAGCGGTATCTGCTTAACTAGGTACAGTGCAATAAACTAGGTGTCTATTGTACAAATAGAAATATAGTGACAGATGGTCCAAATAAAATGAAGAAATAAGCTCTGTCAAGGTGAATAGTTACAATTAACTCCAATAAAATAATGAGAAGTAAAATCTTTATTGTGGATAATTACTATGTAACAGTTGTTCACCTAGAGATGCATTGTTTTGATTACAAAGTAGACCTTAACAGAAACAGCAGAAAAATAAGAATATTTAACTAGAAATAAAGAAAACAAAATCAAATGTTATGGTTTTAAAAATCCTAATGTTTTCAATGTTAGTAATAGAACATCCTTTGAAGTATCACACGATCTTCTACTTTGTAAAAGTAATAAAAGATAGATATTTATTTGGGGTTGAAAATGATATCTAGTTTTTCCTAAATATATTATGCAGGTTATTTTTTGAGGTATTATGAGGCTCAACGTCACCTGGAATATTTTTGTTTGGAAAGCATGAATGTCAGTTTAGTGTCAGGGATCTATACACTCTATTCTTAATAATTTTACAATTTGACAACATAAATTACAATACGTTCCTGAGCTTCAGTTTTTATTTTGTGTCATTTTGTTTTCCAATTAACAATGTGGGTCCAAAAACTAGGTGTGTATAGGGAATAATTAAGGACTATTTTTAAGGAGTTTTCATATTTTTTTAAGATTTTATTTATTTATTTGACAGAGAGAGATAGCAAGAGAGGGAATATAACCAGGGGGAGTGGGAGAGGGAGAAGCAGGCTTCCCACAGAGCAGGGCTGATGTAGGTCTCGATCCCAGAACCCCGAGATCAGGACCTCAGCCAAAGGCAGAAGCTTAACAACTGAGCCACCCAGGCACTCCAAGTTTTCAGACTTTAAATGGCATATTTAACCAGATTTCTGGAAAAGGAAATTAAAGACAGTTATGCCATCATGTTGAGTGACAATTAAAATTCTGAAAAAATCTAGACAAATAATAATCATAGGTTGAAAACTAATGTAAAGTAAAATAGTGCTTGAAGAAGTCTCTACACATAGATGGTAATGGAAACCCTGAATTATACCTGGCTCTTTCATTATCTGTCCACTATATAAATAAGTGAGAAAGACATATCAATAATATAATAATAAAAGCTACAATGTCTTTGGATTCAAAGACATGTGAGTTTGAATAGCAATGTTTTACCAGTTAATAACAGTGAGCTCTCAGCCAAGTTCCTTAATCTTCCTAAACCAGAATGGTATCAGCTAAGGCATTTTAAAATAATTCTTTGACGTATTTTTATCTCATTTTATGTGCTGTTTCAAAGACTGAATATCCTATAAATCAAATTGTATAAGCCATTTTACACAACTGTGTGGTACACAATCTGGAAAGACAGAACAACAATTTCTGTTCAGATCATGTAATTTTTTTTGTTAAGCAATGAGATATAAAATATAAATATTTGTGGCAATCATTATGGTTCTTAATATAATTTTTCTAGTTTTACCATCTGCATTTATTTGTCAGAAACATGTAAGAACAATTAGTACTGCTATAATCATTTTAGAATGTCTATAATGTGCTAGATATTCGGCTATGCATTTTATATGCATTACCCTATTTGGTACTCATAAGTACCCTATTAGGTTCATTTTATTATTCTATTGTACAAATAAGGAATTCCAACTTTAGTAAAATTACCTAACTTCCAGAAATTTACAGAGTAGTGCCATCAGGTTTCACATCTAGGAATGCCTGATGCTGAACAGTATGCTCTTAATTCTTATCTGAAATTGTTACACATAGACTAGAAAACTGGTATCAACCTCTTCTTTTTGCAGAGTATGTATAGTTGATCTTTGAAAACCTCAGGGTTAGGGACACCAACCTTCTACACAGTCAAAAATCCACATATAACTTTTGATTCCTGTAAAACTCAATTACTAATAGCCTACTGTTGACCTCAAGGCTTGCCAGTAACAGAAAGAGTTGATTAACCCATATTATATTATGTATTATATGTTACTATATATATTATATACTGTATACTTATAATAAAGTAACATAACATACTATATTAAAGTAATATATACTATATACTTATAATAAGGTAAGCTAGAGAAAAGAAACTTTGAAAAAATACATTTGTAGTACTATATTTATGAAAAACAAAAAACCACATATAAGTGGACCAGGTAGTTCAAACCCTTAATGTTCAAGGGGCAACTGTACAATTATATGAAGTTAAATACTTACTTCTTTATTCTTGCTACTGCCTGTCTCCCCAGCTTGTTCCTAAGCTACTTGAGGGCAGGAAATATATTGCTTGTTCATTACTTTTTCTCTGACATTTGGTATAAACTTTGTTTTTGCAGGAACTCAATATTTATTGAACAAATATATAAATAATCTTCCAGATGGAGTAAAACTATATGTGGTTCATACCTCAATACTCTAAAAGTATGGCTCATTCCGTTGATTCAAAATAAATTTTATCAACCTCTCTGTAAGCAGTAGCCATTTCAGTCTTCCAAACTAGAGTAGTCCAAACCTTCTGAGAGATAATTAGTGGTTTGACAAGAAGCCCTCGAGTACCAGGGGTATAATTAGTTACCATTAGGAAAAATAAAAGAGGAAAATATCAGTAGGGCTTATTTAAGATGATAATGGTTACAAAATTGAGATTTAAATGAAATAATCTCCTTTACATGACAGAAAAGAATAAGTAAAGCACTGATGTTTAAATAGTGATTAAAAATTGATGCCATAGAATTAGAATATAAGGAAGTTTGCAATGTATAATAATCAATTAATTTAGTTGTAATAATTTGGATGTGGACATCTGTGAAACTTGGAGTCATGGCTCTTTTTGAATGGAGGATCTTGACTAAATTTGGGAACACGAAATAAACTAGAAAACCCTGTAAAAACTGCAGCAGTCACAAAGCAAACTGCAATCTTTCCATTTGATGGTTGTTTATTGTTCCAATATTCTTTTCAACAATGCCTAACTTCATGCAGAAACTGTCATTGATGTCATCCTTTTAAATAAAGGAAAAAGAAACCATTTCCTTTTTGTTCTTTTAAATCTTTCACTTTAAACTCATCACCATAACAACATTGGAAGAGTGGGAAAATCCAGAAAATTGTTTTTGTTGGATTAATATAATTACTTATTCTTTACTTCTGAGTAAAATGTAGTGTAAGTCTATTTGTGTATCTATCTTTGCAAATTTCACATGCCCAGTTTAATTTGCATGTATATTCAAATACATGACAAACAAAATTCTAATAGAATTATTTTAAAATACATTTATTTATATATTATTCAATTTAATTAAGGAAATGTCTATCAGTTATTTCTTCATATTGAGATCTAATATCAGAAAACATAAAAAAGGGGCAAATTTATGTATTCAACATAAATGGAAAGGAACGGAATAAGTTAGCTACTGTGAGATAATGGATTTTGCTTGCATTTGGGCATCATGGCTTTATTCAAGCTGTTCTGTATTTCACTGAGTCATTCAAATGGCTCATGATATACTTAAATAATATAAAGTCATATTTAATATGTAAACATGTTTAAAGTACTTAAAACATTGACTGACTTTGGGCATTCAATAAATACTACACAACCAACACTATTTCAGTTAATTTCTTCTTTTTGAGTTTAAAATAGAGACAGACGTTGTCATTTGTATATCATATATGGTACCCCATCCATGGAATCATTCAGAATGATTTTAACACATTTTTTTTTCCTTCTTGTTAGTAACATATGTCTCTGAATCAAATCTGGAGTTATTTAAGGTAATATCATGCTCAAAAAAATTTTTATAAAAAATCAGAAGATTAGAGAGATAGTTACCATCATGACTACGTTTCATCCAATTAACAATTCTCTGGTGTTCACTTAGTAGCAAAAGAAGAGAAAACATCCAGATATTTAAAAAGGGACCCACCTTCTCAAAGAAAATTTATCAAATAGACTGATTTTGCAATAGAGATTTCAAGAGATTCCTTTGGAGGAAAAAAATGTAAATGTTTGGCTACTTTTCATTATGCAAAACAAATGCATTTAAAATAACTGAATCATTAAAGAAGAAATTTACCTATCAATAAATCAATTAGGATACCAAGAATTCTAATTTAATTAGAACTTAATTTAATTAATGTAACTGTGTAGATTAAGGAATCCTGATTATCAGAATATTCATAAAATCATGCTATATTATAATAAAATAAATCAAAGACTCCAGAAGTTACTAATTAATGAAGTTATGCTTGAAAATACAACCCAGGCCTCTTATTTTTTGCATGGATTTGTGTACAAGATAAAGTAACAATCTCAAAAAGTGATTGTATAAATACATAGATAATTCAAATATAAACCAGAAAATAATAAAAGATTTATCAATAAAGAATGAGGATTGGAAGGAAGGAGAGATCATTGCATAAAACCAAGATACATTCCACTAATGAAAATTTAATCTGCATTTCGACTAATAGGAAAATTGAGATTGGCAGAGACTGAATCTAAAAGTTAAAAAAAAAAAAAGCAGTATAAATGGTATTATCTGAAAACCAAAACCATATTATAGAAAGTATGAATGTATTATTGTGCTGAAATACAGACTATTTAGATTATAAACAGAAATTCTCAATCTCCTGTCTCATTAGTCTTGAATCCATTCACATAATAATATGGACTTGGGGGAAGGAGGAAGAAATATTTAGGCATCCTTAAAACCATGCTGATGCCTTAAACATAATTTTTATATTCCAAATTATAATAAAGTTTATACATATTGTATCTACCCCTTATGGTATACTGTTTGTCATTATATGATATATTTTAGTGTGACTTTTTGGTCAAGAACACAATCTCTATGACATTTCTCTTTTAGGAAAATATATCTTTATGAGAGCTTTACCTCAAAACAGGTTTTTGGGGCACCTGGGTGGTTCAGTCAGTTAAACCACTAACTCCTAGCTTTTGGTTCAAGTCATAATCTCATGGACTGTGGGATAGAGCCCTACATCAGACTCTACACTCAGCTGAGAGTCTGTTTGAGGATTCTCTCTCTCTGTCCCTCCCCCAACTAGCATGTGCACGCACTCTCACTTTCTCTCAAATAAATAAATAAATCTTAATAAAAATGGCTTTCAAGATATGTTCTGATAAAAGGGATTTTCTGTATTGATGGAGAGATCTTGTAAAGAAATTTTGGCATTTCAAAATATAAAACAGTTATTGGAAATATGGGTGAATATGTACAATACATGGATTATTAATATTATATTATAATACATGATATATTTAATGGCATTACATCCTTATTTATTTGAGAGAGAGAAAGAGAGAGAGAGAGTGAGCATGAGTGAGGGGAAGAAGCAGAATCTTCGAGCAGACTCCCCAATGAGTACAGAGCCTGATACAGGGCTTGATCCTACAACCCGTGAGATCATGACCTGGGCTGAAACCAAGAGTCAGGAGCTCCCCTGTCTCTGATTTTTATTCAATAAGCCTATATTTTGATCTCCTCCACCAAAAAAGAACAAAAGGTTTGAGATTGGGTGAGTTTGCAATTCACTGTATATAGCAGTATTATCTAATTCAGTTTTGGAAATTTTCATCTGACCCTTCCTTCATCATTCTGGAATAATGAGGTATTGCACCATTCTTTTTAAAGCTACTCTGAGTGACCTCACTGGCCAAGCCATATTTTAAATCCAAACTACATGTTCTCCCTATCTGGTTTATGCAATCATGTGCACATTTCGAGGCTATGTGAGGAGGATGAAGAAATGGAATAAGGACTATGCCTCTACCAAGTCCCTCAGATCAGGAACATGTTCTGGGGCCTTAGCTGTCTTTTCTTCCTTAGCAAATAAAACATATCCTGTTCAAGCTTCTTTAAAATCATTCTTATTATTTCAATAGGAATGTTTTATCGCTCAGAATTGCACAATTTCTGACGTGAAAGAAAGCTAGTGAAGACCTCATATTGAATTTGAATTTCTTAATTTAGATAATGGAACTGATTTTTCTGGTTTAATTCTCAAGTGGTGTGAGCCAAGGATCTGAATATCTCTAGAGAAACTGACCACTGAGGTAATGGATTAACAGCATAACTTGAACATCATTTTCTAGTGCTGATTCCTATTGAAGGTAGTTACATAAAATAGTTTTTTTTGCACTTGCAAAGCAAATACATCATGGTAAGTTGTTACCTTTACATTACAACATGTGTATAATTTCACAATGGTATGTTTTTGCTCCTTTTCTAGTCATGAACTCCATCCTTCACCAGGCATCCTTCCCCAGGATGCCCTTCTGGAATAAACTGCACAGTTATCTACTTGAAATGGGACAACAGAAGATGAGTAACAAAGATTATTTTAATGTTCCACCTTAAATTGTCTAGATAGATAATCAATGATGTAATCTCTCCACTCCACCACTGCCAATAATTTCCCTAGTGACAATTCTTGTTCCTTGAAATGTTCAGTGTACTTAACTTCGAAATTTTGAAATTACATGAAAATTACCTCCATTAGATTCAAACACAATTATTCTAAGGTTTTGAAAACTTTTTTGAAATTAACTAGACTTGTCACATTATAGCTTTCTCTGGAGACTCCTAGAGATTAATATAGATCTCTATAGTCAAGGGACCTTGTACCTCTCTATATCTATTGTTATGCTTTGTATTCAAAGAAGAGTGACTCTTGGTGTACTTTTTTATCAATATAGGAAGATGAGAAGACCTCAAGCAATTACCATATGAAGGGAGGAGGGAGTAGGAAAGGAGACTGCAAAGAACTTGTTTTGAAATAGTACCAAGGTGGGCCAAAAAATCTATTTAGGCTTTGAGTCTTTGCCTTCCTAAATATAAACTGCAGGACCCTGGGCCTATCTCCTGAAAACTCAGAAATTCCTTCTTCTCAATGGCAGATTTCAAAAATTATAATGATTCTATGTCTGTATCTTAGGGCTTCTGTGAAAATCTGATGAAACAATGACTATTAAGTCACTTTGAAATTATTAAACAATATTCAAATAGCAGTTATTATAATTAATTCAAGAACTGCTCAAAACCACAATACTCTTCAACAACCAAGCCGCTAATATTTATTACACAAAATCCCTATCAATAAATGTTCTATATTTTCATAAATCTTTTATTCCTTTAATAGAACCTCTTTAATTGTAAAACATGAAAAATTTAGAGATCACACTATAGCATAAATGCTAAGCAAAGGGATCTTGATTAGAGTGATGAAATGCTGAGTACAAAACAGATGCTCATTAAATACTAGTACAATTAAATCACACTGAAGGCATATGAAAACACAAAGAATATAACATTCATGGACACATATATTTCATTTGCTGCCTTAAAAATATTTTGTAAAAGATCATATATAACACCAGTGAAAAGAATACCCAACTGTAGTACTGGGTATTTAACAGCAACAATGGTAATAAATAAATAAATACATAAATAAATACATAAATAAATAAATAACAAAGCCCATAAATATGTATTTCCAGGATTCACTGGCCTTCTCAAAACTATAAAGTCTTTGTAGATTTTACAGCAAAAATAACTCTTTTTCTATCCCTGCCTGACCTTACCAAAAATCCTTTATCTTTTAGAAATAATTCCTCATGGAATTTCAGTAGCCTGAAGGGGGATAATATATAGTAAATACGAATCTTTCACAAATAGTTCCAAATACATGACACTTTTCTATAAAATGAAACTACCATATGCCTTGTACAACATATATGTTCAATAAATGTGCTGTTTCCGCCATGAATTCTTCATCCTTAATGCAAACAGTCTCCTCAACTTTGAAAGAAAGAGAAATAACTTCAAAATCACATTTTAGCATAAGGATAAAAAATGTTAATCAAGTAATATTGACTAGATAGGTTGATTTTAGGGCATGCAATTCAACTGTGTTCAGCTGAGAGCTTGTCCTCCCAGGAAGCATCTCTTTTGTGAGGAGCTGGTTGGCATGACAGCAGGACAGTGTAAAATAGCCAGAATATTCAAGGTCGGACAACTCGCCTGAAATTTTCATACTGTATATATCAATCTCTGAAAACCCTGTAATGAGAGCTAAAATAAACACAACCATGAGGATTTTTACATAGTGTTACCTTACTCATCTGCCAAAACATCCCTGTTGATAACAAATGATTATCTCCATTTTACAGATGAGAAAATCGAGAGTCAGAGATAGTAGCTGTTAGCATAAACTTTAGTATAAAAAATGAACTTTACTGTAAAAATAAACTGATAAAATATGTTCTCCCTCCAAAAAATACTCCCCACTGTAAGAATTAGGACAAGTACACAGATTACTGCAGTACAAAGCACAATATAATTGCCACAGGAAAAATGAAGATAAAGAACTGAAAAGTTTTAAAAACAACATATTGAAAAATTTATTTTTTCTTTTTAATGATAGATAGGGGTGTTGGTGAGAAATGACTTCATGGAGACAGATTTAAATGAAAATTAAAGAATTGGAACAGAAGGATAGAATCAGCATGAGTATACATCTAGAGGTGGAAATGTATAGGATCTTTTTAGAGAAGAATACATAATTCATTTTAGCTTGAAATTAGGTTATGTTTAGAGAAAACGTGAGACAGATTTAAAAAGATAGATCAGGGGTGAAATTGGAAAGGACCATGCACAGGCAGGCAAATATGTTCATACTTTTTGGGGGGAAACCACAGGGTTAGAGGGCTGACACATTAAAGGTATTCTTTGACAAGGTAAATCTGTCTTCAGGGAGTTGTCTGGATTGAACAGGAAGCATTGAATTAAGAGGAAAATCAAGAGACACCTGGGTGGCTCAATCATTTAAGCGTCTGCCTTCAGTTCAGGTCACGGTCTCAGGGATTGAGCTCCACGTTGGCTTCCCTGCTTGGTGGAAGTCTGCTTCTCCCTCTCTGTCTGCCCTCCCTCTGTTCATGCTCACTCTCTCCCTCTCTCAAAATAAATAAATAAAATATTAAAAGAAGAAGAAGAAGAAGAAGAAGAAGAAGAAGAAGAAGAAGAAGAAGAAGAAGGAGAAGGAGGAGGAGGAGGAGGAGGAGGAGGAGGAGAAGGAGGAGGAGGAGAAGAAGGAGAAGAAAATCAAGTAGTTACTACAACTATTTAGAGGGAAATAAAATATAGTAGGGAATTTTTTTTGTTAATGGGGAAAATTGCTGAGAGAGATAGTACAGATGTAGAAGTGATAAGACTTATTAACAAATGTGGTACTATGGAGACTAATGGACTTTTTAAAGATCCTTTCATGAACTGCAGTTACATGATTCAGAAAACAATGGTGCCATTGACATAAATTCGGAATTCTGCAGAACTAGTTGGTTTATCACATACATTTGTTGGACATACTAACAGGCTATCTGGAGGCCTCAAACTGCATAAATGTTAAGATTTATTTGGAGAGAAGTAGATGCCATTAACACTGGTACAGGTCCTAGCATACCATAGACATTTAAAGAATTGTTGGTGATTAAAGGACTTAACAGTAAACCAAAATAACAAGTAGGGACTTCCCAGAAAAAAATCAGTTGCTACATGAAATACTATAGTGATGTCTTGCTCTTTGACTTCTCAAACTTAGTCATCTTGCTCTTGAGAAGGAAGTTGGAAGGCTGGATTTGTATTTGGGGTTCAGATGTATATGCCTCTTTCTTTTTGCTTCCTTCCTGAGCATGTACAGTGATACAGAAAAAAAAAAAAAGGTATGTCACTGAACAGCTTCGATTGTAAGCTCTAGAATACAAAAGCATCCTCAGAGTATTTGGAAAAAATGAATAACATAAAGTAGGAAATAGGTAAATGCCCAGAGATTTTTTATTCAAATATTAAAATGAGTGGCAAATGTTAACATTTTGTCAAGAAAAATTGCTGTCCTCAGCAGTTAAAAACTAGGATATTAATTAATCGACCAAATGAAAGCCAAGTTTTTCAGGATGTTTCCCCAACTTTGTTCACTTGAAGAATGTGTTTGAAAGCCTCCTTTAATTGTTCCCCATTTTTAATGCATTATCATCACACTTAATTACTAAGCCTTTTTGAAAATTATTCAGCATTTTAGGTTTGAAACTACCCAGCAGGGTATCTATTTTTGCATAGAAAATTACTATGTGAGAGCACCCAATTTAATCTACCATATATGCTAAATCAATGCTTAAAAGAAGAAAAAAACTTTCTCTTTATCTTTTCAGTTCTTTCAGTTAATAAAACAAGTAGGCGTACTAGTTTGGCTAAATATGCTTTAAAGAGAGATTTCTGCAGGTGAAGTGACAAAAGCTGCTGGGTGCTTTATTATGCATTCTTTTCTTTATATCTAAGAGGACTCTAACGTTTCTACAAAACGGTATTTCCCTTTTAGGTGTGCATCATAACACATCGAAGGAAAGATGGCATTTCCAGACAAGTCTTTCATCCTGTGACAGCTGAATTATTCTCTTCCAAATATGCTAAAACAACAGATTTTCATTTTGTTCAAGGCCTTACATCATCGTTAAAAAGCCTTTTAGAATTTGTTCCAGTCATCAAAAATGCAGAACTAGGATAGAGAATAAACACTGAGGTACCAATATCACACCATCTCCGAGACAGGATTCAAACCTTTGAAAAAGCATGTGCAATTACAGAGAACCTTCTCACTGTAAACAGCAAAGCCAAGGTCTTACAAATAAATGGAGTAGGCAGCTTATGGGATGTGATTAGAGGGGCAAGCCAGATGCTCCTATCTAAAAATATCTCTCCTGCCTGTTACCTTTAGAATTTATTCCTCTGCATCGTGGAGGCTTTTTGATCACAAGAGACCCCCATTAAAATGTAAATACTCCTGGGAGATGCAGAGCCTTAATCTTTTATCAACTATCATCTTAGTGGACAACTTGGAATGAAACAAGAAATAAAATAGAGCTTTGGAAAAATGAGTACAGAAACAAGATAAAGGAAAAAGGGAGACGGGCAGGAGTGAGAAGACCCTGAAATAGAAACTTCTATAGTTCACAATTTTACTTGGCACCAGTTCTGAGTAAACTGGGTACCTGTATATGAAAGAAAAAAGACACAGAAAGGCTTTTAGACTCAGATTTAAATGCTAGTAAAAAATAAAAAAAACAACCCTCTGAACAATTTATATATCTGTGTGTGTGTGTGTGTGTGTGTGTATTTTAGAATATATATAAATATATATTTTTTAGGGCGGAAGGGCAGAGGGAGATGGAGAGAGAGAATCTTAAGCAGGCTCCAAACCTATCACAGAGCCTGACCTGGGGCTCAATCTTACAACCTTGATCATGACTTGAGCTAAAATCAAGAATCAGATGCCTAACCACTAGGCCACCCAGGTACCCCCTGAACAATTTATATTTAACAGAAAAATCTAGTGGTTAGAAGAAATGTCCTTGGACCTTGCTATCTAGGTCTAGGTTCTATTTACTTTCAAATGACTATGGAAACTTAGTTAATCTTGGTAAACAAGAATATGATGTGAAAAGCAAAATAATAATGCCTACCATAGAATTTCTGAAAATATTAAGTTAGATGATGTATACAGTGATACAAAATAACTGTATTTAAAGGAAATCAGATTTGTCTCTAACTCAAATAGTTGTGTATGTTCCAATTTAATACACAGAATTCCCTGAGAAGTTGGCATTTCCTCTCCTGCATCTGTGACATCCCAGAGCAGTGCTGTATAATCAGAAAGAAGGTTTGAACCCAGATTTTGTCACTTAATAGCTATGAGATTTTTAGCACTTTGTTCAACCTTTACAAATATTAATTTCCTCATCTATATAATCACTATCATTATGCTATGTCATGCAGGACTTCTAAAAATAAATTTGAGATACCTGATGTATTGTCTCTACAAGTGGGGAACATAGTACTTTCACAATGAAAGATATTTGTGATACTTTTTACTCTTAAGTTTCATTACTTAAATGAAAATTTCAGATTCTGTTCTGGGAAAATAATTGTTTTCTCTTTGTATATTAGGTCATTGTATACATTTGGTTAAACAGTGTTGTTATCTTAATGTTTCATAACACTAAGTGGTAGAATTTAAAAATGTAAAACAGATGACCACAGACATGTATACAAAGAAAAACTTCACTAGAAAGTATCTATGCGGCACTGCCAGGACCTTGACAAGGAAAATAAACATTCAAGACAGGTGACCATGTGGACTTTTTGATTAAAACCATATGAAGAGCTTAAAATTGTCTACTTAACAACAAACAACTCCTCTTCCACAAGTTCTCTATCCATCCATCTGTCATATGGTATGGGACAGGTTTTCCCATTGTGTATTTATTTTTTCTCATTACTAACGACAGCTGGTTAAATGTGAATTTTCTATCAGATATACTTAACCCTTGGCTTGTAAGCAAGAAAAATATTGAATTTTATCATTAATTTATTTTTCTCAGTGTTTACTGGGTAAAATGTCTTCCATTCTGCCCTGTTTCTTGGTTACTGGTAAAGCCCCAGAGCATAGTGCCATGAACTCTTAACTTACTCTGCAAAGCCTCTAGTCCGGCACCACATATAAATAGATTATTAGTAAAGGCTTCATCATGATGAAGGATTCGTGTTTAAGTATTAATTTATTCCCCCCTCCCGCTTTTTGCAGAAATATATACCATTTGCTCATGGTGATAGCAAATGGTATTACAAATAAAGTGAGGATATATAGGGACACATCCAAGTCTCCCAAAGCAGCCTGGATTGAAAGGTGTCTCAGGGATGAGGAAAATGGAATGTATTTCGCTCAGTGAATGCGGGGCGCCTGGGTGGCTCAGTCGTTAAGCGTCTGCCTTCGGCTCAGGTCATGATCCCAGGGTCCTGGGATCGAGCCCCACATTGGGCTCCCTGCTCGGCAGGAAGCCTGCTTCTCCCGCTTCCATTCCCTCTGCTTGTGTTCCCTCTCTCACTGTGTTTCTCTCTGTCAAATAAATAAAATCTTAAAAAAAAAAAAAAAGAAAGAGTGAATGCTGACATAATTGGACTCGTAATTTCACATGAGAAATAAGCAGCAGTCACAATGAAATTGTCATCAAAGACCCTGTTTTCACATAAGCAACCTGGGTGATCAATTTATTTTATTTTAAAGATTTTAACACAAGCAGGAGGAGTTAGAGAGGGAGAAGCAAGCTTCCCACTGAGCAGAGAGCCCAATACAGGGCTTGATCCCAGCACCCTGGGATCATGACCTGAGCCAAAGGCAGATGCTTAACAGCTGAGCCACCCAGGCGCCACTGGGTGGTCATTTTAAATGCTGGGGCAGTGAACTAGAAAGAAGAAAGTGAAGATGAGTGTGCCTGAGCAAAATGGTCTCCCAGGGCCTCCACTTCCTAACAGAGTCAGTATCCATAAGGACACGGATGTCAAAACACCAAAGTAGGTGTCCCAACAAAAAGAGACAGAATTGATGGTGCTATCTAGCTTTTCCTCGCTGAACTTCCTATAGCATTTGTTTAGAGAGAGGGGAGTTTGGGGGTTCCACTTCCCTGATAACAACCTTCATGTCCTCATTCCCCTTGTAAATGTAGATACAGTTCCCATCTTCTAGGTGCCTGCAGGGATCTATCTGTTTCAAAGAAAATTTCAAAGGAGAAGGTGAATTTGTATGTTAATCCTCTCCCTATAAAATAAACATGGGGTGGGTTGTAATTAGTTCTTTCATCAGTTAGTAGAGATGATTTTAACTCAAGTAGGGGAAGCATCTGTGCTAAGGTAAGCAAACTGGTTTTACTGGTCTGGTAGCACTGCAAGTCATTTCTCTCAATTTCACTGTGTCTTCTAAACTTACATTCCCATAGATGAACAGCTCACATGGTTATGCACAGGCTAGTTTCTCCTTCATGAAATAGCAGGGTGCTGAGGGCACACTCTAGGGTACAAAAGCTTCTCCAGAAAAAGCACAGTGGATCGTGGAAGGACCTTGAGAAGTCACTGATACAAATCCTGCTTCCCTGTATTTACCGAGTAATATTCAACCTCCTGCATCTACAACAACATTGTCCTAATTATTCAAGCTGACATTTCCCACTACCGTGTTATTTTACAGCCCCAAAGATATGTTTTAAAAAGTACTGTAAGTTAATGGTTTGTTCCAAGTACATGAAAGTACCTAGCATATCAAAGGTGCTCTAGAAATGTGTTTCTTACTCTTATATTCTATTTTTTTTTCTCATTCATCTCATCCAAAATAAAATCCTTTTCATAACAGAGTGAAATCATTGCCCTAGGGGGTAAACACTAACATGAAGCCAAAGAAATGTAAAGTATTAAATGTAAGGTCACAGATTTAAGGGATACTAATTATATGCTATAACCTATCCTCCGTCTTGACTACTCATGGCATTCCTCGGTGTGAAAGCAGGAAGCACCAAAACAGATAATCAGATTTATGATTTTTGAGAAAAGAAAAGTTAAAACCAGAATGGGTATGCACGAACATATACATATAAACATGTGCAATAGGCATCAGAGCTTACGAAGTTCTGCTAGTAAAGAATAATTACCAATAGGTGATAATATGATTTAAAAAAAAAGTGTTACACAAAAATGCTAATATTGGAGCCATATGCCACAATATTGTAATCATTTACCCTATGCTCTTTCATGCCATGGACCTAATAGGATTTGTTCATTCTTGCACCCCCAGTGTTTACATGGAACACAGTACAGGCTCAAAAATAATTGCTGAATCAGTGATTGAACATTCCACTACATCTCTCTTTTTTTAAAGATTTTATTTATTTATTGGAGAGAGAGAGTGTGGGTGAGTGGGACGTAGGGGAAGAAGCAGAGGGAAAGACAGACTCTGAAGCAGATTCCACACTGAGCACAGAGCCTGACATGGGGCTTGACATCACAAAACCAAGAGTCAAAGCTTTACCAACTGAGAAACCCAGGCACCCTTTCCATTACATCTCTTAATCACAAGGTTACTCATTGCCAAATTTAATATATATGTTGTATATATACACTTATATACTTATTCCCAAAATTTCTTGGCAAATAATCTAGAGTATAGACTTACTGTTACAAAAATATTACACAAAATATTTCTAACTGCATCAGTGCCTCTGTCCTTCCTTTTTGTCTGCTCTTTTCTTGTCACATGGCAATCCTCTGTCCTGCACACTAATAGTAATGGCGGGGTTATTAGTCTTACATGCTCACAACTTCTCATTTACCATTTCCACTCCTCTTGCCAACAAACCCATTGTGCACTGTATGTTTGAAATAGCTTTTCTTCAGAGTAATTCTACCTAGTATAGCTAGTATATGTATTTTCTCCTCAGGTTCAGAATTCTACTGGGTCAGCTATGGAGAATAAGGGAATTGAATTCTAGAAAAAGCAAGAAAAACACACTCGCTTTCCCAAAGAGATACTGGAAGGCATAACAGTGATCCTCACTTTCTACTTCCCTTTGGTTCCAACTGGAATATAGTAGGTCTGCAGTTCAGCAAACCAATGGGAATTTCAGGGACGCATAACAATCAGGATGCCTCACCCTCTGTGTGATGTGGTCAAAGCACAATATCAAGTGAAGAAAGCTCTGGGCCAACAGTTTAGAAGAGTGGGGTTAGGCAGCCCATGCCACTAGCCCGTGCCTTATGACACTTGTGAGTCTCCCTCTATATGGATACGTGCTATATTTATATACATAAAATTATATGTGTACATAATTATGTATGTATGTGGATATATAATTATGTATGTGGATATATAATCTCACAACAACCTTGCAAGATAAAAACTATTTTCTCCACTTTATTCATAAAACTGGTATTCAGAGAGATTAAATCCTTCGTACAAAGTTACCCTGCATTGCCTTCAAACTTGGGCCCATGACTTTGTACACACTACTCTGCACTCACTGCATTGACTCATACTAAGTTTTAACCTAAATAGTGAATGGGCTAAACCTGATGGAAAGAACAGTTTCTGGGTGGCTGACGGAGCAACATTAACTTGCACAGCACTATGATGCTCCAAGGGTGCTGGAGTGTTTCCACAAAGGGAACTTGGGCCCCTCCCTACCGCCTCCTTATGGGAACCTTGGCTGTACATCACTGCAGGAGTCAGCTCATGGATCCAGCCCGCACGCTAGCACAAAGTGTAACATCCCAATGGCGTCCTCTCTCTGTCTCACAGACCAAGGACAATTTCATCAGACACCTCCCTCCTAAATTTTCTCTCCCTCAGATCAAATATCTCACATCACAACTCAGAATGCTACCTATGCTTCCTTGCTCAAGAGCATGTCACCAACTAGCAATAATCTGATTAAATTATATAACAAATTAGAATTCAGAGGGAATGGAGGATTCACGAGTAGAACTTTGAGAGACAGACAAGAAGGAAGGAAGAGAGGGAGGAAGAAAACTGGTCGTCCAGCTCTACATTAGGATTCCCAGTGATAGTAACCTTGCTCTCCTAATGAGTTATTTCCATTTTTAGAAAATTTAAGAGTAATTATTAGAATATAATTCAAATAAATAAAATCAGCTGAAATCTGCCCCATAAACATTGGTCCTTTTGGAGCCAGAAAGATTTCAACATAACTCTTTCTTAAGGTTCATCAAATACTATACATGCATGAATGTAAGGTGATCTTCTCCAAAAAACTATCCCTCAAAACAAAAGAAGCTGCTCTATGCTGAGCATTTTTAGGATTCTTTCACGTTATGAGCCCTGTTCAAGAAAGGCACATCAGCTTTGATAATATGAATCAGTCTCCATTTTGGTTGCTCACAGAGGGTTGCTGGAGGGGAGGTTGGTGGGAAGAAGGGATAATTGGGTGATGGGCAGGCATTAAGGAGGGCACATGATGTAATGAGCATTGGGTGCAACTGATGAGTCACTAAATTCTACCTCTGAAACTAATTCAAAAAAAATTCAACGGACAAATGTAGCTGGTGTGGCAATGAGGTAAAGAAACCAAAGTGATGAATGAAAGCTGATTGTTCTCTTGTTATGCAAATCTAAGAACTGAGGGCTAGGCTTTGTTACTCTTGCTTACTGAGTCATCACCATTACCTACAACAGTGCCTGAAGGCAAGGATGTGCTCAAAAGGCATTTGCTGACTTAAAGGAATGAATGGATATGCAGTTAATTACCCTTTGAAATAAAAATTTCTTGTGAGAACATTACCCTTAGAAAGTACCAACTCTCTAGTAACTTGACGATGGATGATGTGTTATAACAGCTGTAAATGTTATAGTAGAAATTTGACTATTGCTTACATCCCTACATGTTTATATGTTCAAATTGGTCCTTGTTTGTTTCTTTTCCAGGGAAACAAGGATTATTTTTATTTGGGGTGGCATTATAAATGTTCCAGTTTATGAGGAATTTGAAACCTTGGCTTCCAAGTTGGTGTCTTTTTAGACTGAATCTTTTGTTTCCACAGGGGTATACTCATAAAGCATGATTTTGATTCATCCTGATAAATCATTGAGTATGTGGCACTCAGAACTTAATGTAACAGTTCTTTGTAGTTAGAGCATAGAATGAGGTTTTTATCTCCTTTATTATGGAAGCTGTATACTGACTAAAGTAGCTTAAAATTGCATTTGCACTTTGGCAGTCACATCACACTATTGACTAATATTCAGACTTTCAGCAACTAAAATGCCAACATCTTTCTGACATGTGCTGATAAGCCTCATAATCCTCCAACCATACTAGTGCCACAGCTACACTGAACTCTATTTTCACCCTTACTTTTGTCCATCTTACATGACAGCCTTCTAACAGAGTACTACACCTCCAAGTTTCACATAATCTGCAAATGTGATGCCTATTAGCTATCTATAACCTAACTCAAATTTTTTATAGAGAAAGCAAATGAAGATGCATTGCTCGGATGTCCTGAAGTACAAACTGATCTCCTAAAGAAACATCAGTGAGAGATGTTCAATACTTCAGAAAAGTTGCTATGGAGTGAACTGTGTCTCCCCAAAATTGTAAGTTGAAGCCCTAACTTAGCAACAAGGAAGCAATCTGCAAGACAGGAAGAGCACTCCTACCAGAACCACACTATACTGGTGCCCTGATCTTAGCCTTTACCCTTTGAAAATGTTTAATATCTTTTTGGAGAACACCAGTCTATAGTATTACTTACGGCAGCTGGAACTGACTAATACAAAGTAAAATGAAAGAGAGTTACTTGTAAGCTCGAAAGGAGTTATTAAACATTTGATGATGGACTATTATAAGATTTGTAAGAATAAGATAGGGAAGCATTTGTTACATATCATCCAAAGAGAATTTCATTTCCAAAAACAAGGAGAAATATGATTGATGATAAGAAGAGGAAAAATCATACATGAAGGTATATTCATGTTTAAGAGACTTTCCCCAGTTTGAAGGCAGAAGAAATGAACTTGAAAACACGACAACTGGGGTGCCTGGGTGGCTCAGTGGGGTAAAGCCTCTGCCTTCGGCTCAGGTCATGATATCAGGGTCCTGGGATTGAGCCCCACATAGGGCTCTCTGCTCAGCAGGGTACCTGCTTCCCCCTCTTCCTCTGCCTGCCTTTCTGCCTACTTGTGATCTCTTTCTCTCTGTCAAATAAATAAATAAAATCTTAAAAAAAAAAAAAAAAAGTCCGAGCCCCATGCTGGGTGTAGAGATTACTTAAAAATAAATAAATAAATAAAAACTTTTTAAAAATTTAAAAAAAAAAGAAAACATGACAACTGAAGATGATGAAGAGGGATAGTATAGTTGTAAAAGCAACTGGCTGAAATGAAAGCTAATGATGCAAAGAAAATCCTGGAGGTGGAGTATTAAAACTGGAGTATTTAGAATGATGGATTTATGAAGTAGTTTGGATAAAGACAAGAAATTCTATGACTAATTTCACTGCTTGCAAATAAAATCAAAGGAAGAAGGAAGTGTCGTCAGGGAATAGCACTGATATAGCAGGAGGGTTAATTTTCCATTTTCTTCATGGCATGCCTCCGATTGTATAAGACTCTAGATACAGAAAGATGATGAGTCAGTAACATGGACTTAAATGACTTCAATTTTATAAATGTGCATTATATAGCAGTTAATATTTAAGGACCCATATTTGTTCTCCCATATATCACAGTACCAAAACAAACAAACAAAAAACAAAAACCACCTCTCCATTTTCCCCCTTACAAGTGCAACTAGGACATGCTATTCATTGATGTATTTTTTTAAGTTTTTGTTCTTTTATTTTTTTCATGAAATGAACTAGATCTTCTGAGAGCATTTCTATATTAGGCACACAGCTCTACTGCTGTTTTTAAGCTAAGTTAAACATAAATAGGAGATCTCTCCATTTCCATTGAAGTGTCACTTAGAGGAGTACTCACGAAAGCGAGTAGGTGGTTCTCTCTACAGCGATTCATCATGCTGTGTTTTATACTTAGACATTTTCCCAAGAATGAAAACATTCAAATTTCCCATCCTATTTTCTGACTAGTTTTTCTTTGAAAACTTGCTGTTCTTTCTATCCTAAACTCAACCTGGGTCTTTTCCTTCACTTTTAGGACCTGAATTAAATGATCAATTACAAATATTCTAATTTGTGGCAAGTTACTACCTACTTTAAAGGAAGAGTGTATGTGGGTTAACATAGTTTTAAATAACAGATTCACATCCTTAAATAAGAAATTCAGGAAATATTCAAATGATGTTTTTTAAAGGACATGATAAAAAACCACATCTGTTTGAATATAGTATTCTTCATATTACATGGGGCACACAAAAGAGCTGGCATGTAGAGCTTCTGGAAATCTTAAGACTAGAGCAGATGCTTTGAAATACATCTGATTTTACAATTTTATTTTATTTTAAAGATTTTATTTATTTATTTGAGAGAGAGAGAAACAGACAGCACAAGCAGGGGGAAGGGCAGAGGGAGAAGCAGACTCCCAGCTAAGAAGGGAGCTGGATGCAGGGCTCAATCCCAGGACCCTGAGATCATGACTTGAGCTGAAGGCAGCTGCTTAACCGACTGAGCCAACCAGGCACTCTGATTTTAAAATTTAAAAAATAATAAAACTAACATCCTATATCACTATTTTCTATAAGGTATTTTTCAATCATAAACTATAAACAAAGGCATTCTCTTAATAAGAAAGAAATTCTCATATTTTGGCCAACTGTAAGCCATCCATACAAAAATACCAATTAAGAAAGTACTTAAATAAGGGAATGCCTGGGTGGCTCAGTCAGTTAAACATCTGCCTTCAGATCAGGTCAGGATCGCACTCCCCGTTCGAGTACTGGGTCAGGCTCCCTGCTCAACGGGGAGCCTGCTTCTCCCTCTCCCTCTGCCTGCCACTCCCTCTGCTTGTGCGCACGCTCTCTCTCTCTCTCTCTGACAAATAAATAAATAAAATCTTAAAAAGAAAAAGAAATTACTTAAATAAAATATTATTCTGGTCTAAGAGCTTTGTATTTCAATCAATGAAACAGAAATCAACAGACTTTCTGAAGTGCATGAGACATTATGTCAAAAGTTTTCCATAGTTTCTGAACTCATTTAACTTACTGAGGACCTTTATTTCATTCCCCGAGTGACTCAGTACCCTGAAACAGCATCTAACATACCAGAATATTTATTAGGGAATGATTTTGACACTAAAAAGCCTAAAGTAAAAAGTCCCAGAAAATTATCTGAAAGTTTTGTTTGTGAATTGACTTACAGCCAATAAAGATTGGTCCTCATACTTTTGTAACTGAACTGAAATCAAAACACCTCTAATGACCTAGTGTTCACTTAAAAAAATATATTTAATTGCAAACAGAGCTTTTGGTCATCATCCAAAATTAGGTGTCAGTGTTCTATAAACATCTTACAGAGGCAATTTAAAAGAAAATAACAACAAAAGAATGGTTTTAATTTTTAAAAGTGACATATAAGTAATTTTTCCAACTAAATGCTACATCATTGGACCCCATGTGAATCAGAGTGCTTTCTTGACCATCATCAAAGTTAAAATCTAGATTTATTTTATCTATTTACTTTCCTCTAGTAATTCTGAAAGTCCTGTAAAGAATTTATGATAGGAATTCAATCATTCCAAAAAATTTCAAAGGGCCATGGTGGGTTTATAGAAGGAGATGATCTCTTGTTAATTAAATTTTGCTCAAGAAATAATGAAGGTCACTCTCACATTATTATTTATTTCCTTGGGTTTTACATGAATTTTACATGACTCGATTAGAAGCTCTACTATTCTAGCTATGGGTGTTACAATTATTACTTTCACAGAACTTATAATTGGGCAGTTAAGAAAACAGAAAATAGCATTCATTACAATTCTAATGCACCACAGAGAATGAAAAATATATTTTCTAAAGAAAATAGAATCACTAATGTAACTCTTAATACTAAAGTTCAATTAACTTGTAAAATTCTACAAGTAATGCTGGTTATTTTTTCAAATCATTCAAAAACCATACATGTTTATCCATGGCTGGCTTGGTTTCTCTGGAAGGTTAAACTATATTGACTATCAGCTGGTAAGATAAGCAGAACATAATGCAATTTATTTATTAGTTAGGTCTAAAAGATTGCAGCTGTTGAAAATTCATTCATATACATACACAAACACACACACACACATCAGATACACATATATGTATTTAAAACATCTGTATATCTTCTAGTTATTATTTCTTCAACTGATTTGCACCAATTTTAACATGATTGTAGTATAAAAAACTTCACCATTTCTATTTTTCCTTAAACAACCATATAAACTTAAAATAGAACTGCAAAAGAAACACTGTGATATATTTTAAAGTATGGGTTCAAACACTCCCTTGGTCAACAAGGATGCAGTTAGAGTGTATTATGCTAAAAGAAATAAGTCAATCAGAGAAAGACAAATACCAGATGATTTCACTAAGATATGGAATTTAAGAACAAAACAGATGAGCATAGGGGAAAGAAAAAAGAAAAAAGAGGGAAAGAGGCAAACCAGAGAAGGGACTCTTAACTACAGAGAACAAACTGAAGGTTGCTGGAGGGGTGATGGGTGGGGGAAGAGGTAAATGAGAGGTGGGGGTTAAGGACAGCACTTGGGATGAGCACTGGGTGTTATAACATATAAGTTATGAATCACTAAATTCTATTCCTGAAACCAAACCAAACCAAAACAGAACAAAACATATACTCCATTGGCATATTATCTAAAGGATGTTATAAAACAAGCAGAGTTCATTGCTTATTTATGTAACATGGGATTATATCCCTGAAATAAGGTCCACTAGACTCTGAGCACAATGATCAAGAAACAAGTTACTTTAGCCTCAACATAGTTCCCAATAGACACATTGCCTGATGTTAGTCATTTTGTAAACTGACAAAACAAATGGAATTGTTAAAAGTTCTTAAAGGGAGTAATAGATGTCTATGTTCTTTTCAAATTTAAGAAATTTTTTTTCATTTTTTTTAATTTAAATTAGCCAACACATAGTACATCATTAGTTTCAGTGGTACTGTTCAATAATTCGTCAGTTGCGTATAACACCCATTGCTCACCCCATCATGTGCCCTCCTTAATGCCCATCACCCAATTACCCCATCCCCCCCACTCACCGCTTTCCAGCAACTTTCAGTTTGTTTCCTATAGTTAAGAGTCTCTCATGGTTTTTCTCTCTCTCTCATGACTTCCCATTCAGTTTTCCCTCCCTTCCCCTCTGATCCTCTGTGTGGTTTCTTATATTCCATAAATTTAAGTAATATTTAAATTAAATTAATATAATTTATTATTTTTTAGAAGATTTTATTTATTTATTTATTTATTTATTTGAGAGCGAGAGAAAGCAAGAGACAGAGCACAAGCGGAGGGGAAGTAGCAGGGGAAGAGGGAGAAGCAGATTCCCCACTGAGCAGAGCACCCAGTGCAGGGCTTGATTCCAGAACCACGGGACACTTAACCAACTGAGTAACCTAGGCATCCCGAATTAATATAATTTAAATGTTCATCCAATATAAGTCTGCACAGCCTAAAATATCAAGTATTTTCTTTTGGATAGAAATGAATCAATTGAATCAATTGAGAAAAGTAGCATTAGATTGTTTATGTTGACCAAAAACTTTGATTATAAATTATAGATTTCTTTCATTAATAAAAATTATAAGGCAAGTAATTATGTAATAATGCATTAGATAAAACTAATTCATTGAAGAAAGGGATAATGAGAAAGATCTTTCATGAATGCAGTTTGGTGATGTATTTGGATACTTACCTAGGGTTCCAATATTCTGAAGACATGATCACTCTCCTAGATTTACATTAAAGTAGTGAGGGATTGGGGTGCCTCGGTGGCTCAGTCAATTAAGCATCTGCCTTCAGCTCAGGTCATGATTCCAGAGTCCTGGGATTGAGCCCCACATCGGGCTCCCTGTTAGGACAGGAGCCTGCTTCTCTCCCTCCTACTGCTGCTCCCCCTGCTTGTGCGCTCTCTCTCTCGCTCTCTCTCTCTCAAATAAATAAATAAAATCTTAAAAAAAAAAAAAATAGAGCTGGATCATAAGTAGTTGTCTTTAAGTATTCAAAGAAATCTGCAAAACTGGACATAAGTCAGAACAGTTTTTCAAATGCTACAGAGACTACCAAGAAAAATCTCATGAGAGGTTTTTCTTTTATATGTATCAATGAAAACGTACAGCAAAAATCAAACCTTGGATTATTGTACTAGGAAGAGATTTCCACAAGAAATTTCCAATTTCCACAAGAGTAAAATGCCATTTGAATTCCCACCTCATACCTTGGTTTGTTTTTTTATTTTTAAGTTTTTATTTAAATTTCAGTTAAACACACAATATACTATTAGTTTCAGGTATACAATACAGAGATTCAATACTTCCATACAATTCCTGGTCCTCATCACAAGTGTACTCCTTAATCCCCATCACTTATTTAACCCACCCCTCCACTCACCTCCCTTCTGGTAACCATCGGCTTGTCCCCTATAGTTAAGAGTCCATTTCTTGGTTTGCCTCTCTCTCTTTTTATTCCCTTCTCTCCTTTGTTTCATTTCTTAAATTCCACATACGAGTGAAATCATATGGTATTTGCCTTTATCTAGCTGACTTATTTTGCTTAGTATAATACTCTCGAGCTCCAGCTGTGTCATTACAAATGGCAACATTTCATTCTTTTATTCTTTTTATGGCTAAATAATATTTCATTACATACACACACACCGCCCACATCTTCTATCCATTTACCAGTCGATGGACATTTAGGCTGTTTCCATAATCTGGCTATTGTAGATAATGCTGCTATAAACATCAGGATACATGTTTCCCTTCAAATTAATATTTTTGTATTCTTTGGATAAATATCCAGTAGTGTAATTGCGATCATAGAGTATTTCTATTTTTAACTTTTTGAGGAACCGCCATATTGTTTTCCAGAGTGGCTGTACCAGTTTGTATTCCACCCAGTTTGTATTCCCTTTGCAGTACAAGAGGGTACCCCTTTTTCCCCATCTTTGCCAACACCTGTTATTTCTTGTGTTATTGATTTTAGCCATTCTGACAGGTGTGAGGTGATATCTCATTATAGTTTTGATTTACATTACCTTGATGATCAATGATGTTGAGCATTTTTTCATAGGTCTGTTGGCCACCTGAATGTCTTCTTTGGAAAAATGTCTATTCATGTCTTCTGCCCATTTTCTAATTGGTTTATTTGGCTTTAGGATTTTATAGCTTTTTTATATATTTGGATACTAACCCTTTATCAAATAAGTCACTTGCAAATATCTTCTCTGATTCCACAGGTTGCCATTTAGTTTTATTGATTGTCCTTTACTGTGCAGAAGCTGTTTATTTTTTGGTGAAGTCCCAATAGTTTGTTTTTGCTTTTGTTCCCTTGCCTCAGGAGAAGTTGCATGGCCAATGTCAAAGAGGTTACTATCTGTGTTCTCTTCTAGAATTTTCATGGTTTCAGGTCTCACATTTAGATCTTCAATCCAATTTTAATTTTTTAAATGTGTGGTGTAATAAAGTGGTCCAGTTTCATCGTTTTGCATGTTGCTATCCAGTTTTCCCAACACCATTTGTTGAAGAGTCGTTCTTTTTATTATTCCCATTCTTTGTTCTGTTTTGTTGAAGACTGACCATATAGTTGTGGGTTTTCACCTTGGTTTTTAAATACAATCTTTTTTTTCCAGCATTTTATACTTGCTATTTGGTTTAATGTGTTTTCATAATTGAATATATTGTAGATGGGTTTAAAGCAAGGATGAATCCAAGTAAGGTTTAAAAATTCACTATTTACTCTTACTGATTCCCATGCTAAGTGAATTAAATTGATAAAGCTTTGTTTTAATGACTGGTATCCTCATTTTTTATTCCCCCCTTCCTTTAATAGTGTGGAGATGATGGGATAAAAATATTCAAATAATCTTACAAACATATTTGTTGGTCAAAGTGACACAGATGAGGGCAATATCTCCATGTGAAAACTCCAAATGTTCGCTATTCTTTTTTTGAGGAATCAATACAAAACACAATGAAATGAGTCAATATACAATGAACTAATGGATTCATTTTACCAATCTAAAAGCAAAAGGATCCTATATATTTCTGATCTTGTGCATGGTAATAATTTTGAATAAGGCAACATTTTTTTTTGGTAACAGGTATAATACATTGGACATTAGAGAAAATTTGTGTTCATACTATTAAGTAACATATTAAAATTACAGTGATATAAATACTGAAACTACTAGTAATACTATGAATAGTTTACAGATTTAAACAATAATATGTTATCTCTTTGTTGATAACTTGTGAGTTTTATAAAGGTATGAAATGAATAAATAGCCAAAACTTAGTTGCTGCTTATATTCAGAAAACCAATGGTAATATGGATATCTCTAATGGCAGTAGGGGAAGTTCTAAACAGACATGTAGCGAAATCTAATTTTGTATAACTTTCTGGGGAACACAATGCTATCGGTTGTATTTAAGGGTTAGGCCTAAATGGACTACTTCTCATTAGGGTTATGTATTTGGATTCTTCTGAAACAAGGTTAGGCATACCAGATAAAGACAGAAAAAAGAATTTAGTGATATTAGTAAACACCAAAACTATAAAGAAAATGGACTGTGGTGATTGCATACTTTAGCAGTGAACAGCAAATAAATTGTATCTGTCTGACATGGAGTAAGTGCAGTCCTTAGCTCTGGCCTAGGAGGTCACTCACTGTCAAATTCTCTACATAGACTCTGACTTAAAATGATTGCTTTAAGGCAACATGGACCCACTGTGTGCTTTCTATGGCTCACTCTACTGGAATGGGATCCCTTCTGGGGGCAGGGGAGGGCAGGATTGTTCAGGATTCTAACAGATCTTCAATTAAGGAATTTTTCCTTTTAATCTCAAGTCCTTTCTTGGCAAAATTTCCTTCTGGTTTCAGAATGACAGACAAAATGTATAATCTAAAAACATTCCTTCAATTATCTGGAAAAAGCATCTATATATAAATATCCTTTTGAAGTAAAAGTGTATGTTCAAGGTTAATTAACATCATAATTTTTTTGAGTGAGAGATCTGGGGCACATGTAAAATCAAGGGCATTACAGAACTAAACACCTTGTATCTGCCTAAATATCTTCAAATAAAAATCTAAAACTTTTAAATATATAATTTTTTCATCTATTATAGATAGCACATTAAATAATTAGAACAGGCAAATAAATTTCTGCACATTTTGGACAAAAAATGTTAATGTTTCTTTTTAGAAATAAAGGAAAAATAAAACCATTTAAAATCCTTCATACATTGTAAATGCCCTTATATTCTGAAGGGAAATAACACACACACTATAAAATAAAGTCAGTTTGATGTTATGCAAAGCATAAACTTAAAAACTGCACCTCACCCATTACTAGATATTCTTAATTTTAAATTCTCTTTTAATCAATATGCTGAAAATGGAAACTGCTATCATGTATAACCTCCTGTAATCATTCCAACCAGTCTAGCCTATCACTGAATTATTCTAGTAGCTTATTCTTTTAAAGAGCATTCTCAAAATAAACTTGTGATGTCAAAAAATAAACTGACCATCTCTACATCTGCTCTCATCTTCCCTGCGACATTTCCCTTCCCCCAGCCTCTTCCCTTGATTTATCCAATTTTCATCTTTCGTCACTAGCATTTCTGTGCCACTTTTTCTCACCACTCCATATGCTTAGGAAGCCTTCCAGATTACACGCATCAAGCTATTGCAGCCTCCCCCATATATCTCCAAAAAGCAACCTGCTCAAACATTCCAATCGTGACCTTTTAAAAATCTTGATTTTTTCCTATTTATATTAAATTGTTCTACTTCTTTTTTCTCCACTCAGGGCCATCACACCTTAGATCAGAAATTTATTATTAATCAATTGCAGAAGGTTTCATAATTTATTTATTGTAATGCTTATGAATGAATGATTATTTTTAATCACAGCAACTCATTATGCCCTAATAACATGGTGAAGGTGATAACATTATTACCATATTAATAGAATAATCTCTGATTATTTTTAATGTCAGCTGCAGTTGCTCTAGTAAAGAGAAGATAAAATATGTAAAAATAGATATATACATTCTTACATAAAAATTAAGATATAGTTCTTCAAAATATACAAGTCAATGTCAAATTATAAATTAAGGAGAAGTTAAAAATTCAAGGTCAAAGAGTACTTTAGACTTTTAAGAATTAAATTTAGGTCACCTAAATCCTTTTGAAAATGTTCTCATGACTAATTTATGCCATGAACAAGGAAATAGCTAAACTATATGCCATATTTTAAAAATATGTATTATATATGCACATAGTATTTCTTATTTCTTGACATAAGGATTAGGGGCATTAAGCAAGAAAAGGTCTGATTCTTTTCCCATCTCTGTAACTCAACACACACAGACTCTTGGGCAAGTCCCTTATGTCTGAGTTTTGGTTCTTTCATTTAGCAAACAGGGATGGTAATGATTGCCCTGCCTACCCCACTTGCTGTTTAAGTTGTTTCAAGTATCAAATGAGATAACATAAAAATATTTTTATAATAATAAAATAGAATTAAAACAAAATATTATAGCACACCTATTAGAATGGCCAAAAGCTGGGATACTGACAACACCAAATGCTGGTAAGGACTTGAAGCAAGAGAAACTCTCATTCATTGTTGGTGGGAAAGAGAGATGGTACAGCCATTTTGGAATGCAATTTGGTACTTTCTTACAAAGCCAAACATATTAATGCAATCTAGCAATTGTGCTCCTTCGTATTTGCCCAAGAGGGTTGAAGACTTAGGTCCATACAAAGACCTCCACATAAAAAACAAAGCAAAACAAAACAAAACAAAACCCTCCACATAGATGTTTATGGCAGCTTTACTTTAAATTGCCAAAACTTGGAAGCAACCAAGATATCCTTCAGTAGAGGAATAGATAAATAAACTGTGGTACTTCCAGAACCCAAAATATTATTCAGTGCTAAAAAGAAATATGCTATTAAGCCATGCAAAGACATGAAGGAAACTTAAATGCACATTAATAAGTAAAGAAACCTATCTGAAAAGGATACACAATGAATGGTTCCAACTACATGATATTCTGGAAAAGGCAAAACTATGGACACAGTAAAAAGAGCAGTAGTTGCCAGGTGCCAGGGGTTGGAAGGGATGAAGAGGTAGACCACAAAGAATTTTTAGGGCAATGAAAATACTCTGTATAATACTGTAATAGTGGATACATGTCATTATATATTTGTCTAAACCCATAACATATACAACTCCAAGAGTGAACCCTAATGTAAAAGATGGACTTTGGGTGACCATGATGTGTCAGTGTATATTCACCAATTGTAACAAATGTATAACTCTGGTAAGGGATGTTGATAATGGGGGAAGTATGTGTGGGGGCAGAGGGTATATGGGAAATTTCTTTATCTTCCCCTCAGTGTGAACCTAAAACTGCTATACTTTTTTTAAATTTATACAGTTCATGGCCTATATAACTTTATAACTAAGTAACTATATATACATATAAGTATATATAGTTCAGCATGTTAATCTCTATGGTGGTTATAATTATATATACTCATAAGACCTGTTAATAATGATGGTTTTCTTAGGAAAACACAATCATTTAGGGCACTTGGGTGGCTCAGTTGTTAAGCGTCTGCCTTCGGCTCAGGTCATGATCCCAGCATCCTGGGATCGAGCCCCGCATGGGCTCTCTGCTCAGCAGGAAGCCTGCTTTTCCCTCTCCCACTCCTCCTGCTTGTGTTCCCTCCCTCACGGTCTCTCTCTCTCCTCTCTGTCAAATAAGTAAATAAAATCTTAAAAAAAAAAAAGGAAAATACAATCATTTGTTAGGAAATACTAAAAGATATCTTCCTTAGAATAAAGTGAGAATAAAGCAATTTTGTCTTAAAGCAGTAGAGAGATCCAAATATTTCTTAAATTCAGGTTTGCTCTAAATTTCTACAATTCTGGGATTTTTAGATGACAGTTTTTTTAAGCTGGCTTCATAGTGAGGTATAAACTATTTACAATGATTTTAGTGCCCTACACCTTTTGCTACAGAGTTGTGAGGGCATGCCAGCATTCACAGATGCAGTGGTGCATTCAATGGGATGTTCAGAAATGAACTCTATGGTGAAGAGCTAAGAAAATGAAACCCAGAGTGTGAAAAAGAGAAGAAAACTAGAAACGTATTCTGTATAGAGTTGTTAGTAACTTAGAATCAGGAAACATTAGCAAATAAAATGCAATGGCATGAAGCCAAAGGGACAAACTAAAAGTGGCCCATAGCCTGACCCCCAAATATATGAATAAATAAACATATCAAATGCAAACTTTAATGCTTAACTGAGAGAACAACGTGAGAAAAAAAGAACAAGGTTGGAGGACTATCCCAACATAGCTCCTGATGTGACATTAGAAAAGTAACGTTTAAGGACTCAAGTATACTACATTTTTGCCAAACATGAGACAGATTCCAAGTTATGGTGGAGGAGAAGCATCACTTCGAATAGTAACATGGATTTAAATCTTCATAATTCTAAAAAAAAAAAAAAAAAAGAACTCCTTTAGTTCTATATATGTATGCTTATTGACAGGTGTTATTTTTTTTTTTTTTTTTTACTGGTATCAAATTAATCCAGTTGTTTAAAGCAGCATGGCCCAATATAGTTGCTACTAGCCACATGGGCTATTTAAATTTAAGCTAACAAAAATTATTAAACAAAATCAAAAAATTAGTTCCTTAATCATACTAGTCACATTTAAACTGCTCAAGAACTATACTATTGTATAGGTTAGCACAGATACAGAACACTTCTACCACTGCGGAAAGTTCTTTGGAACAGTACTGTTTTAATGTAATACATTTTTCTCAAATATTCAGATGAATATTTCATAAGGGATGGGGCTGTCTAAAATCATAGATAAGCCCAACATGTAACTCTAATACTACTAATTGCCACAAGAAAAGCAAATACAAATACAAAGAAAATGCACCATTTTTCTCAGAAAAATGCTATCTAAAGTCAAAAGTTAAATCAAACTAAATATTCTGATATCAAGGGTTTATTTTATTTTATTTTTTTATTATTTGTCAGAGAGAGAACACAAGCAGGGGGAGGAGCAGGCAGAGCAGGCTGAGGGAGAAACAGGTTCCCCGCTGAGCAGGGAGCCAGATGCAGGACTCAATCCTGGGACCCTGGGATCCCGACCTGAGCCAAAGGCAGACATTTAACCAACTGAGCTACTGAGGTGTCCCACTTCATTTTATTTTTATCTGTTAAACTTTACTATAGGATTTCACATTTACAGGATAATTAGAAGTCTTCGTGGGGGGGGGGGGTGGTCAGGGTTAGGTTCTCCTTCAGTGTCTCCTGGCAAACACTGCCATTTTAAAATTTCTACCATTCACTAGTCTCCCTTTATCATCTTTGTAACCCTAGTACCTAGCATGCACTTGGTACTTGTTTGTGGAACCAGGGAGACTCTAATCCAGTTCTAACAGGAAATCATTCAGCATCTGCTTCAACACTTACATTGGCAAGGGATTTACCACCTCATAAGGAAAAGCATTCCATTTTTAACAGTTCAGTTAGAAAGAAGTTTCTTAATTACAGAAAAATCCAAATTTACCTGCTTATATAACTTCCATTAATCCTACATTTTAGCAGATAAAGTTTAAAAGAAGAAGTTTATTTCTTTTTCCATGTAAAAACTTTTGAAACACTTGCAGGTGACTAAAACACTTAACCTACCAACTTGTCTCATAAGGCAACATTTCCAGGTACTTCTTTTTTCTCTTCTAATTTTACATCTCTTGAAGTACAATGTCCAGAACATTACATTATCTACCAGTCTCTCTGATCCGTGCAGAGAACTGTGGGAATTAACTCCATGGCTCTGTACAGTATACTTCTATTAACGATGCCCAAGATTCCATTAGCTTTTCTTGGCATTCTCATCACAGGATGACTCATAGTCCACTTACAATCAACTGAGTTCCTAACTCTTTAAGATGAGATGTTGTCAAATCATGACTCCTTTGTCCTTGGTTCTTTTAGTTGGTTTCTTTTATTTGAGGGGAGGGCTTTATTTCACGCTGAAGACTTGGGCAATATTGTTTCATCAGTCAAGATTTTCTAAATCTTGATTATGTCAATCATCTAATAACATGGGTTATCAATTCAGTTTTGAATTAAGTGCAAATTTGATAAGCATAACCTATATGTTTACATCAAAGTCACTGACAAAAATAGACCAAGGGCAAAGAAATACCCATGTCACAATACCAGAAAACTCTGTCTAAGACAATATTCACACACTACCATATTTTATCACTTACGTTATTTTAGGAACCACACATATAATATCTTTAACTCTTATAACAATCCTTTAATATAGAGACAAAAATGGAAAATGTGAATGATTCATCAAGATTCTCAGACACTATCAGAGCTGGAATTCCAAATGAAACCTTCTCACTCCAAAATCTGTCTGTTACCACTTAACACAGTGACTCCCTTTAAGTATAGCTGGATCCTCCTAGATCTAGTATCTAGAACCTATTTATCTATTCTGTTCCCTAAAATATAATAAAAACTGTCAAAAGCCTTGCTGACATTGCTAATTTATTTCTTTAGCATTCCAGTAAGCCGCCAATCTATTTCTTCAAGAATAAAAATGAACTTTGTTTGGCATTCTTGCTACTATAAATACTTCTTAGTGATTCTATTTCTTTTCCTAAATGTTTACAACATACCTAATTTTCTGTCCTATACTTTGCTATAAAGAAGTAAATCCATTAATCTTACTTTTTAAAAGATATCATTAAACACTTTTTTTAATTCAGCCCCCCAAAAGCAAATTATATATGTAGACACTTTGTACTTCAACATATTATTGCTCATTGTTATGTCCAGAAGCATAAAGAGTACTAATAAACTAAAATCACTACAGTCCAATGCTTACAATTATGTTCATAGCATAATCCTGTCAGGTGAAAAAATACTGTACTCTTCAATTTCAAGGGTATGATTGAGAAATCAAAATCAAAATTTGACTCTTTTGCCCAACACTTCGTGAAATAGGATCACGCACATCAATTAAATACCCTCTGCTTCAAACCATGTTTTCAATAACAAGCATTGATTGATTCATTTTCTAACAATTATTACCCAAAATCTCAGAAATATTTGTGCTTTCACCTAAAGCATCTAACGTGGTATTTTCATCATATTCTATTTTCACAGACATATACAGAATTGACTATAGAAGTTAAATCTATTCTTCTGAGTATCAGCTATTAGATCTGTTTCTTATATAATTCTGAACTGGAGCATATACAGACTCTTGAGGAATAATCAGCTACCCTTTACTTTTTTGAGAGTAAAAGTTAACTGCAAAAGTGTTTCCTGGAAAAAAATCACAGGTCTTAAAATAATCATATTGATAACAATGATATTTTAGCTCCTGGTTATGTATCCAAAGTATTTGCATATATGTGTGCTATTATGATATCATTCTAGATCCAATTCTTCTTTTACCCTTTTCTGTCATTATAAATACATACTCTTTGAAAGAAGAGAAAACAGAAAAGTGAATCTGCCTTAGATATTCTTGCAAAGGAAAACTAGATTATCTCACACCCATGAAAGTTGTTCCAGGTCGATGCTTCCTGAAACTGATTAGAATTTCAGAAAATCTAGGTGCATAACAAATAGAGATAGTGTGATGATTATTAACTCTCACATAATTTTCACTGCAGAAGAACCTAAAAAATAATTTGTTGAGATATGTAGTATTACGTGAAGTTACATGCATACTCAGAATAACAAGCAATGAGGCACTTCTTTGGCAGCCCTTATGAAAAACTTAAGGAGTTAAAAAAAAAAAAAGGCTTAGTACCCCCATTTCTCCCACTTGCCCAGCTTACTACTCTTGAGTTCTTACTCTGGGTCCCTTCTGGCTAATGAGACTGATCCTAACATTTCCAGAGAGTTGCAGGAGTGTTCCAGGCAGTGAGATTTACATTATTCCCCACACCATCCCCTCCTCCCTCATGGTTACAAGTCTCTGAGGGCAACTTTAAAAAAAAAAAAAAAGAAGAAGTTGGCCTATATCGAATTCTTCTGTCTAGCCTATAATGATCAGTGTCAGAATTGCCGGCTACTCAGTCTAATTGTTTGGCCGTCTTATCTATGCAGATCACTGCGTAATCCTGTCAGTCACAGATATTGATCAAAGGGGGGCCTAGTTGTCCAGATCTTTGGCTATGCATGAGATCAGCTTTCTAAACACAGCACTGCTGGCTGATCTAAAGTGCATTTGGATGAATTCTATGTGTTCTTAGAATCTTCCTCCTTTTAAATGTCAGTACAATACTGTGGAATTGTCATCTAACACTGTAGCATGATTCACAGGCCTTCAATGCAGAGAATTGTCAAGATACTTTGATAGATTACAATAATGTATATCACAAAGGATACACGATTGTGTTATTCATATGTGTAATCATCCATGGACTGACTAGAAATAACAGTAGTCTTATTATGCAAACAGCAGTCCATAATATGCAAATGAACATAAACAAAACCAAACACAAACCTCCAGAATAATGTTTACTGATGTGTCCTTAAAAAATCCCTTTCTTAGAACCACATTTTTCCTATCCTTTCAAAAACATTAAATAAGATCAAGGATGAATGCATGGAAAAGTTTATGCTTCCTCTCTTGCATTTTTGAAAAGGAACTACAATATAATCTTATTCTGATTATTTGATTTATATTCTCCCAAGGCCATTACTGCCTCCTGGCATCATTATATGCTTGTGTAAGGTTTATATGGTGTCTCTTTTAATTGCTTAAACTAATCTATTCAATGACTGCAAATCTAATGCACACTGGAACAGGCAACCCATAAATTCCATCCTTCAGATGTGTCCTTGAACATGTGTTTGTCCTGATGAACAGCAGAAACAAAACAAGAATAATTAAACGGGAGAAAGCCCTTTCAAACAATACATCCAAGAGATCTTAGAAGCCCAAAAGATATTTAAATTGAAAGGAATAAAACTATATAGCTCCTTGATTTTTTACATTTTATAAGGAATGCAACTGCATTACACTTCAGACTTCTGGCTACCCTTAAACAATAGTGTGCTATATACTAAAAGGTAACATTAAGTTATACACATGATCTTAATACAACTGATGGGATATAAATTTTGGTATATAACTTCCATTGAGGGCAAATGTTCTTTTTTTTTTTAAAGATTTTATTTATTTATTTGACAGAAAGATAGAGATCACAAGTAGGCAGAGAGGCAGGCAGAGAGAGGGGGCAGGCTCCCTGCTGAGCAGAGATCCCGATGTGGGGCTCGATCCCAGGACCCTGAGATCATGACCTGAGCCGAAGGCAGAGGCTTTAACCCAATGAGCCACCCAGGTGCCCCGAGGGCAAATGTTCTTAATAACCAAAGAAGAAAACAAAGTTAGGTTCTTATGACCATTTCCTAATCCTATGTTACTCCACAGATTATCAGGAACTCCACCTGAATGTATTGCTAACACACACACACACACACACACACACACACACACACACACCCACCCCAAGATGCCAGAAATCAAATTACTTAGAGAAGGTAACTGTTCTAGTTCTTAGAAATAGGATTGCTGAAAGATGTCCAAACCTAGATTCTCTTCCAAGTTAAACAGACTGATAATGTCTTCCCACCAAATACAGACACAAATAACGGAGAATAAGAGACAATTGCTGTTAAACCTAGGAAAACATAATATGTTTTGAAAAGAATATTTTCCATATGCCATGCTTTTCCTTTTTGTAGGCCTTTCCTTACCTTGCAATATAATCTTGTGTTGAGTCCTGAAAGGGCTATGACTCAAGTCATGCAAACTGTATGTCTGCAGTTATTTCTCTTTAAGAAATGGCTTCTGCTATTCTCCTCATCAAGCATATGTGCAATACCATAGTTTTCTCAAAATACTAGAGCATATTTTGTAGTAAGTCCTGAAATCACCAATTTGTGGTCTTGTTGAGATCAATGTTCCAAAAGCATCCATCTGAAATCCTGGTTCACGGTCTCAGTTACTTTTCACAAGATTGATTTGACACAGCTCTAATCTCCATTACTGTTATACAGAAATTCCAAACCTGGTTTTGGCAAACAAAAAGGTTCAAGTCATTGGCAGTTCTAATAGAAACTTAAGCTTTATGACTTACACTTGTTCTACCATCCTTTAGTAATAGTAAAATAAGACAAGGAAATAAAGCTAAGTAAGATTGGTCACTGTCTTTTTCCATGCTTCATATATATAACAATTCATCTAGGGGCACTTAGGTGGTTCAGCTGGTTAAGCATCTGCCTTTGGCTCTGGTCATGATCCCAGGGTTCTGGGATTGAGCCCCACTCTTTGGGCTCCTGCTCAGCAGGAAGTGTGCTTCTCCCTCTCCCTCTGCCCCTCTTCCCTGCTCCTGCCCACTCTCTCACTTGATCTCTCTCTCTCTCAAATCAATAAATAAAACATTTTTTTAAAAACTAATCTGATAATAGTAAATAGATAAGTAGCTTCAGGCAATTTCTTTCCTGATCTATTTTTTTTCCATGTAGTATGTCCATCCCCTTTCTAATCAACATACTATCTAATATTACTGGCTGTAACCATACACTGAAAGTGGTACTTTACTTCTTTTGCATTCAATGAACTGTAGTATCATTGGGGGAATTAGCCCTCCGAGTAGCTCTGTAGGCATAGTTCTGGCATTCAACTCCTCAATACTCCCCTCTTTTTCCTAATCCATCACTCATGTACTAAATGCTATAGGATCTTTTGAAATACTGCTTTAGTTCTCTTACAAATCTAAAGGTTCACCTTTATTTTTTTTTACTCCTTCTCAAGATGTGAGTTGTTACAAGCAATAACAAAAGCAAACTCCCAAATAATGAGACACCACATCATGGCTGTTTTATTAAAATAAATGCACATGAGATTGGGTTGTGTTGCACAGTAAGCTACAAAAGGAGAGAAACTACTCATAAGCCATAAAGTATAGGAGTGAAAGAGGAAGAGGACAGACTAACTAGAAGTCCTCAAAGAAAAATGAAAAAGCAACAGGATACTGTTCTAGACCAGTGGTTTCAATCTATTCTGATCATATACTTCAAACAATTTTAAAAATAAGATAAAAACATGAACCTACTTTGGGTAATTATCCAATTCCAATTATAGCCATGTATTTACAATGCTAATTTATCAAGGCACAATAAAAACCGAGGGTAAAATTCATCATTAGCAATAGACAATGTAACACCCAATTTCAAATACCTTTTACATTTTCCATTTTTATGATTTCTTAGACCAGATAAATCATCTGTTTTAAAAGCACAGTGTATCTGATGTAAAGCTTATTCTAGGATTAGACAAGTGATTTTCTTTTGTTTTTTTTAAAGATTTTATTTATTTATTTGACAGAGAGAGATCACAAGTAGGCAGAGAGGCAGGCAGAGAGGGAGGGGGGAAGAAGGCTCCCTGCTGAGCAGAGAGCCCGATGCGGGGCTCAATCCCAGGACCCTGAGATCATGACCTGAGCTGAAGGCAGAGACTTTAACCCACTGAGCCACCCAGGCACCCCTAGACAAGTGATTTTCTTGATGTTTGTTTATACTCACTTAAACTATGTTTAATTATCAGTTATGTGTTTTGTCCATTTGAATATAGACACATGCCCACTTGCTGAGGATTACGCATAATGGAATAATATGACTGTTATTTCACCTAATAGGAGTAAACATGAAATATTATACATTATAATGAAAGCAAATGTGTGACTAAGGATGCCATTCTTCATCTTTCCACATTATGGCTTTCCTACCCTTTCCTCAGAATACCTAACAAAGGTGTTTATGACCACAATGACCTGGGGATGGAGCTAAGTCTCAATTCATATATAAATATTAGAAGGTTAAATGTTATTTTCTTTAGGAAAAAAATTAGTTGGATTTCTAATATTTTTCCCTACACTATAATGTATTATATCAATTACCTTCTGGGAAATGTGTTTCCCTCTTTAGAGGCTATTGATATAAGGGAGTAGTTGTAAATGACTGTAGAAAAGAAAAATCTCATTTCTGTTTTCCCTAAGCCAACGCCATTCTCTTTCTCCTTCTCCAGTTACAATCCTTTATTCAGAGCTTTTTGATGCTTACCTTGTTCAACTTTCTACTGTAAGCTACAGGCTTGAGATGAAACAGACTTGACTCTATTTGTGTAGAAATTATATTAGATAAGAAGCAGGGAAATGAAAGTCCAGAATTGAAGGAAAGACAATCTTGACATCTTATTTTGAACTTCTGAAAGCATTTTTCTGCATAACAGTCATGTATTAGTAAACACTCTACAGAACTTTTTCTTGAGGTAATTTGTGGGCAAACTATTTGTGAACTAGTGTGTTTACCTAAACTCTTCTTAAAACCTATTGTTTCTATAACAAAACATTTTCCTAATTTCAAACAATTGACCTTAACCATATATTTCAGACACAAAACTCGTTCATAATGACAAATTGCACATGGAGAGCTTTCTAGGTGTTATGCCAACTGAAAAGTCTAAAGCAGCTCTGAAGTGAAATTTTAGATTGTGAAGTTTAATTATGAGCGACTGAACATGCAGCACAGAATGCAGAATGAACTATTCACCTTATCTGCAACAGTGTTGTGACATAACCTGGTTTAAATAAGACAGTTTTAACCACATAGTAGTTAAATGACTTTTGATATGACACTAATAAAAGCCTGTCTGATATTAGAGATGCTTAGGCTTTTACTCCTTTGTTTATTTTGAGAATATTAATCATTGTACTAAACTAATCAAAGAAAATTGTGGGTTTAAAATTTCCATTAAAAAGTCCGTATCTTTGCCATGAACTAGCATGATAAATGCCTACAAAGTATCTCTATCTAACTAGACTTTATAATGAACAGAAGAGACACAGACAGGCCATGCTACAGAACGCAAACATATAAATTACCTCAAATTATTGAATTACAACCATCAGAATTAGTTCTGCTACCACAAGGTTTTCTCAGTTGAAGAGATGTGAATAAAATACAAATTATTTTGGGGAGGAACAGACAATCACTTCTAACACCAAGTTATCTCAATGGATGTTTTTATTAGGGTAAGAATTAATAATAATTACTACATTGACCAACGCATGCTAGACAATCTCCTATGTGCTTTTCATTTACGGAGTTACTTAATCCAAAAACCATCTCACGAGGTAGATAGGTATTATTACTTCCATTTAATAGGCAGGGAAACAAAAGCAAAGATGTAAGTATCTTTCCCAAAGGCATCCAGCTAGCAGGACATGCTTTTAACCACTTTACTGATACAGAATAACTACTGTTTAGGAAGTTGAAGGCTATTTCTGAGACCTTCAAAAAATTCCAGTCAGTGTTGAACATTTTACTTAGAGCAGTGATACAGAAAGGTAGGTGGAAGAAGGGACAAGGAAACTAAAGAGTCACTCACCAGGCATTTATTTATTAATTACTTTCTCATTCAGTAAACCTTTATCAAGTGTACCCTATGTGCCAGGAACTAGATGACTAGGTGCCAGGAATACAAAAATAATGTACTTGACCTTGGGGAGATCTCAGTAGAGTAGAGGAAGCAGAAATAACTACAGTAAGCTATGGTAAGAGGCAATATATTTACAGGCCAAGTGCTATGACATCATCCCCTTCCAAAAGCAACTTTACAATGAGTGAAAAGTAATATATTTCTAAGTAAAACTGTGGAAGAGCAATTCAGTAATCAGTGCAATTTAGTTAATCACATGAAACAGTCCATAAGAGGTGGGTTTTTGCTACACTTTTTTGAAAAGAATGAGGAACTAAGATTGGGAAAGAGAAAGGAGGCATTGAAAAAACATTTCTTTTGAAAGACAGGACATGTACAAAGTGAGACAGGAGCTATTCCCTTTGTCCTTTGAGGAAAAATATGCAAAGTAACTATTGTCTACTGTCTACTTCAATCAATCTAATGAATATCCTTCAATCCTAAAATCCCCTAACTAGCAAATTGCATTTCAGTTACAAGCAATTATTTTTTTCCACTTTTTTTTCCAGTTTTAAATATTGGAGGAAGAAAAGATTAATCATCTTGAAAATTTAACAGAAAAAAATGTATAAAAGATACAGTAGTTATTTATAAAACGGTCAATCTAAGAAACACAGAAACTAGAGATATATTTAAAGTTCCACTAGGAAGCTCTTCTTTCAGCATAATTTGAGGAGGACGCTACACACCCTTTGGCTAAAACTCATTTCCTCTATGGCGTCTCTCAGAGCCTGAAAGTTTAGCAGTAAAATAATTCCTTGAGTTTCAAATGATTTTTGGCTTCATGAATAAACTGTAGATCCCCGTAGGCAAGAAATACGCATCATTCCCATAGATATTCTATTTTACTGGGAGTAGCAATTAAGTAAACCTAACAAAGCTGAGAACCAATATGGACAACAGGAGTCAATATTTAGGCAACACAGTCAGTGCTAAGGTTGGGGGCATGTCCTTTAAGCTGAAGTCAGGGAAGGTGGGAAAACCAAACACAAACTGTCATTTGTCATATATGACCTATATTCAGTCCAGGATATTACACTTTATCTGTAATCAAATAACAGTAAAAGGATGAACATCATGTCTGGAGGAGTGAAAAGAGTTTACATTACTTTTGTTTCTATCTATAGATGTATCTGCACTATCATTTTTTTTTAATTTTATAGTTCTTGAGAATAAAGACAATAACAAAATAAGATACCGCTTTCAGAAATTTGAACCTAATTTTTCATTTCTGTTTTCCATTTAAACCCTTCCCAAATTCTCAAAAGTAGACCATGGCCCCCAACCTCAGGAATCATTTAATCTGTCATGTTTAAATGATTTGTTGGCAGTATCTTGTTCCTTTATTCAGTGGAAACCCGCAATAGGCCTGGGGTATGCCATTTTTCTCGTTCTATTAATAAACTTCTGAGCTCTTTACACTTCCCCCTAGGTAATAATTAATAAGTAATATTTCACTCTTCTTGACTAGCATACCTCTCTTTCTATCTTTAGAATATATACACTTATATGTTGGACACTCGGGGGATCTTGTCTCATTTTCATAGGAAGAAGACAAATCTTGCTTGGAGGGTGTTTAGAGTACAACGATGACAGCCTATATGCCAACTTCACGGGCACTGCAGCCTGAATCATAGCCTGTGCTCTAAGCGGCAGCATATGGCTAGAGAGTCATAGCAGCAGGAAAGTGTGGCAGTGCCCAGATCACAGCTGTAGGCACACAAAGGAAGTTTTGATGCTGGTATCCATATTCCTCCTTCTCATCAACAACAAAAAGGATGACTACTTAAGATTCTGTTGTCTTAAAGGCTTTATTAAGTTATTGCCCAAGGTAGGAAAGGGATATTATTGTCTACATATGTTTGCCAGAATCATGCAGCTTCTCTATTCAGGCTTTCCTAGCAGGTGTCTCTTTAAGTACTTATTCTAAATGGAACACAACTGGGAGACATCAGAAAGGGCACTGTTGACAACTGTCATAGCAGGCTCCAGCTTGAATGGTAACTGAGCAGAAGGTCTCTCTCCAGCGTACTTCAGATCATCCTAATAGCAGCATCATTTCCACTAGGAACCCAGCTTCTACCAGAAAGGAGTGCTGGGAAATAGTGCTTCTGGTGAAATCTGATCTCCTCAGTGGAAATGGCCCAGGCCACCAGATTTCCTAAAGAAAATAGCTAAGGTGCAAAGAAAAGAATCCTGATTTTAAAGGCAAAATTGTAATATTAGAATGAAGCACATAACCCACATAGATGTCAACAATGTTAAGTGAAAATATGCTAAGTTAATCTTTACTCATATCTGTTGACCACTCAATATACTCTGAACTTTTTCATAACATAATGGAAACAAAATTCTAAAACTATCCAACTTTCTCACTACGATAATATATTAATTTACCAAAGATAGACAATGATTAAGATATATGCGTTCTGGCATTTGATATTTATGTTTAATCTAGTATTATTATCTTTACTAGTTTTTAAGTTACTATTACTCTTATCGTTGCTGCTATTAACCATAAGAGAATAAGAAACTTATTTTCAGATGCTAAATTTAAGAATACATTTAAATGATAATTTTCAGGGGCAGCTGGGTGGCTCAGTCACTTAATCATTTGCCTTTGGCTCAAGTCATGATCTCAGGGTCCTGGTATCGAGTCCCACTCCAGGCTCCCCACTCAGTAGGAAGCCTGTTTCTCCCTCTCCCTCTGTCTCTGCTCCCCCTGCTTGTGCGCGCTCTCTCTCTCTCCCTCTGTCAAATAAATAAATAAAAAAAATCTTAAAAAAATAATGATAATTTTCAGCTAGAGCTTATAAGATATTTAGGGTAAAATTGCTCTGCAAACCAAATATGGGGAAAGAAAACAACAACACAGATTTTCTTCTTACTCAAGATTATCCATCGGCAAAATTAAAGCTACTATAATTTCTTCATGATCACAAGAAAAAAGGACAGTATTATTTAGCATGCTTTATTACAAATTTCTGAAGGTACCTGTTATATGTATTTGTTCATAAAGTGAAATTTATTGCAGGCATTAACATATGTTCCTATTTTAATCTTTCCATATCTATAAAACATGTTTATCCAGTCTTCCTATATAGAAATGAATCACAGTTTAGAGAACTACACATATATTGCTTTCTTAGTTTAGGCTATTAACTTCTATGAGTATATATACATATATATATATATATATATATGTATATATACATACGTATATATATGTATACATATATATATAGAGAGAGAGAGAGAGAGATATTTAAATTATCAAAGCCAAAAAACTATACCTATTTGTATTTATAAAGAATAAACATATTCTGGGGCACCTGGGTGGCTCAGTGGGTTAAAGCCTCTGCCTTCAGCTCAGGTCATGATCTCAGGGTCCTGGGATTGAGCCCCGCATTGGGCTCTCTGCTCAGCGGGGAGCCTGCTTTCCCCTCTCTCTCTGCCTGCCTCTCTGCCTACTTGTGATCTCTCTCTCTGTATCAAATAAATAAACAAAATCTTTAAAAAAAAAGAATAAACATATTTGTATTTATGAAGAACTACATAAAATTATCCTTAACTCTTAGGGTCAATATCCATATTTGGTTAGCAAAGAATGACTTAATTTTTCTTAACTACATGTCGTTAGTGTTAAGTTGATATTAACATCCTCATCAGAGCAAAGAGGCTAAAGGCCATACAAAATATAAAACCATACACTTGGAATTCTCATTAGCTCTGAATGGTTGCAAAAATGCAAAACTGGACCCTTGGCAAACTTTCTTATAATCATGTCCTTTCCTTACTTTCGTAATGGAATGCCCTAATATGGATTCCAATGAAAAACCAAGACCCTGTACCACATTTCATTGGAAAACTAAAAGTCATTCAGCAGAAACTTCACATTTCATCTAAAAGTCTACAAAATCCCCATGGTCCTGAATCTATCTTTTGCCATCATCTTGCTCGTTAACAACGGTGGAAATACCTTTCTTCCTATTAAAAGCTGATGTAACCATCATCTATCCTGGAGTCAACTCCCACACACCATGCCATCTCAGACTTCCTCCCCATGAATCTTTAGCATTCCTCTTTAATGGATCATTCTAACAACATATAAATATCCTCTGGCTCTCATTTTAAAACAAACACAACCAACTGTATTTTACTCCACATTTCCCTTAAAATATCACCTATTTTCTCTTCTCTCAATCATGTTCAAAGTTCATAAAAGACCATCAAGAGACAATCTTGATCTCAGCATGATCTCAGCACATATTCTCTCTCTCTCTCTCTCTCTCTCTCATTCCTTTCTCTCTCTTTTTCTCTCTCTCTCACACACACACAAACACACACACACACACACAAACCCTCTCCATCTCCACAGACCAAGTTCAAGCCAAGTGCAAGTCCACATCATACAGGATGGCCAAGATAATCTTATAAAAATATAATGGGATCATGTGTTTTTCTATCTAAAATGGTTGTTAGGAATGCCTGGGTGGCTCAGTTGGTTAAGCGACTGCCTTGGTCCTGGGATCAAGTCCCACATCAGGCTCCTTGCTCAGCAGGGAGCTTGCTTCTCCCTCTGCCTCTGCCTGCCACTTGGCCTGCTTGTGCTCTCTCTCTCTCTCTCTCTCTCTCTGATAAATAAATAAATAAAATCCTTTTAAAAAATAAATAAAATAAAATAAAATGGTTGTTAATTTAAAGTAAGATAAAGACTTACTACTTTGGCCAACATTTCCTTATGGTATCTAACCACTTCAACCACTCCTCAATGCTCTAGAATCTTCTATCCATCCTTCACATCTCAATTTGATTACTGTCTGTAAGACAATTTTCCTTATTTGATCTAAAGAAAGCCCCTTTTTCCTTTCTCATACCCTCTATTTTTTTCATTACAAGCCTTATCACAATTTGTAATCATCTATTCCTTTGCATGCTTACTTTATTTAAAACTAATCACTAATTTTAAAGAATCATAAAAATTGTGTTTATGTATGCTTTCTTTACTACTTTATATACAACCCCTTGCTTTATACTTGGCACTCAGTAGGTACTTAATAAATATCTGCCAAATAAACAAATATTTTAGCAAAATCCTTTCAGTAGTAAAGAGTATTAGGGTGAAACTCAGTATAAACCTAAAACAAAATAAACAAAAAATGCATTAAAAAACACACATGCTGGTTCCAAGCTGTTTTATAAGCTATATTTGTTCCATCATAGTCAGCCTTTGTACAATGCTTATTAAAGTAAGCTCCATGTGTTTTGCTGTTAGCAGTCTATTTTAAACACATGCTATCTGCTAGGTGTTATATCTATTAACAGAATATATAAAGTATTGACCTTAAAGAAATTTCCAGAAGAGGGTAAAATAAGGCTAAGACATAAAAAATAAAAAGCAGCAAATTATACTTGAAAATTATACTTGAAAAAGATTTAATTTTTCTTTATTACTAATATAATTAGTTATCTAAAACTTAAATGTACTTAATTCTTACATTTTATTAAAGATCCCGTTAATTATACAATTTCTACTAAAAAAAAAAAAAACCCTTCCTTGGTTGATTAACTTATTAATGAAATTCTTGCTATCCTATAAATTAAAGCTCTGTTCTTACTGAATGCAATACATGTATATCCACTTTCTTGATTTGTCATAATGCTAACTGCAAACATTATTAAATATTTAAAAATAAACTGAAATGGTAAAAGTTGAACATTAACATGGAAAACTGGCCTAAAATGTATGACACAGGTAAGATTTATAACAGAAAATGAGTCTGACAGTAACTTATTTGCCAGTAATCATAAATTAACAAATCCTTTAAGTCAATTCCTATAATATACACATTTTCCTATAGAATGTGCTTCCAAAATATACCAAAAAGCCAAAATTCAAAATTACATGATGTATATAAAAGTAAACATGAGGAGGGGGGTTATTTTCTAATTTTCTTTGTACATTTGGAACAATGACAATAAATGAGCCCCCTTTAAAAAAAAAAAAAAACAGTAGCCATGAAGAAGTACTACAGTATAATTCAAAAGTTAAAAAGGCAAGGCTTGGAAGTAGCCTTTTCTGTTTTTGCTGAATTTGTTAAATACAAGAACACTGTCTTCCAGTGTGTACTAGGTTTTCCTGAAGGGAGAACAGTATCACCTGCTCACCCCACCTATCTCCTCCTCAGAAATGTCTTGGATCATTTCTACCACCTGTATCAACACTGGCCTGCTCTAAGCACTTCCTCCAGATGCTGCCTTATAAAGAAATGGTGAGCATATGTGCTTTAAGCAGAAATCTAGGAAAAGAGAAAACACTGGGATTCTTCAATCTCTCAAGCAACATTTTTTTTTGTTTTTGTTTTTATTAACAATGTGTACTACTGGTTTTGATATACATTTAAATTTATTTTATTTTTCAAGAGTGAAACTTTTTCAAGAGTGCAATTTTGAATTTTTTTTCAAGAGTGAAATTTTCATCAAAACCCTAAAGTTGAAAAAGTTATCAGTTAACAAAAGGTAGCTTAATAGAAAAAGAGACAAATTTATACTTATCAATTAAGATTTCTATAGAAGTTCTAAGAAAGGAGCAGTCCACTGACATGGGAGTCCTGCTCAAAGTAGAAGCTTGTACCTGGGAAATAAATAATTTTATTATTTCTCAGCATCTCTAGGTCCATTACTGTTTTCTTTGCACATGACAAATGAAATAGGGCAAATACAATCCTCTTTCTTTCTTGTACTTAACAAATTAGACAGGAGTTCTATACCCTTCTTTAATTTTCCTAAAAGATGTACTTCCCTTTGTCACATAATCGCTTTCAAATTAGGTGGTATGAAGATTGTAAGTTTGTGGTCAAATAGGTTTGGGTTTAAAATCCTTTGGGCAAGTTAACTAGTTACTTCATTTTTAAAATGGCAATAATACCTATCTCACAGGTTATTGAAAGGTTTGCATGAGATGTTAGAAGCACCAAAAAATTATGAGCTCATTTTTTTGGTGTTTATCATATAGTAGTCATTATGCCATTTCTCTCCCTTAATTTCAGTTTTTTACATTGATAAATTGCCCAAATGCTTAAGTAGAAGAATGTATACCTGTTCACAACATCTAGTACATTTCAGTTTCTTTATCGGTATTAAAAGGTGATTCCCAGGGTGCCTGGGTGGTTCAGTCTTTAAGCATCTGCCTTAGGCTCAGGTCATAAACCCAGAGTCCTGGGCTGAGCCCTGCGTTGGACTCCCTGCTCAGTGGGGAGCTTGCTTCTCCCTCTCCTTCTGCCCCTGCTTGTGTTCTCTCTCTCATTGTATCTCTCTCTGTCAAATAAATAAATAAAATTTTTTAAAAAATAAAAAAATAGGGGCGCCTGGGTGGCTCAGTCATTAAGCGTCTGCCTTCGGCTAAGGTCATGATCCCAGGGTCCTGGGATTGAGCCCTGCATCGGGCTCCCTGCTCAGCAGGAAGCCTGCTTCTCCTGCTAACATTCCCTCTGCTTGTGTTCCCTCTCTCGCTGTGTTTCTCGCTGTCAAATAAATAAAATCTTAAAAAAAATAAAAATAAAAATAAAAAAATAAAGGGCGATTCTCAAAAAAAGGTGTTTTCAGACATATTTTTATCCAGTACATACTTGCAACTTTGTACTATGTGACCAATTACACTATATAGATGCTCAAAGACTACTGCAGCTGTGTGTGTGTAATAAATAAAATATATATAATATATAAAGTGTTGGTTTTATTCTCAACATTTACATCTGGGAAAAAAATAAAAAAACCCAACCTCTGTTAGTGACAGTCAACAGAAATGAAGAAAATGATGACCCAACAAAGTCACTCAGAGAGACTAAATGCTTTAGCCATCACTAGCATTTCAATTACCTAATAGGTTATCTGGGCACATATATTCAGTATTGAAGACCTTAAATAGAGTTTTTCAAAGAACATATCTCCTTCAACTTCAGTTAAAAAAATTCATGTCAAAAATTTCCCTTATTTGAAAAATATTTTAATATTCAGTAAGAGACTTCAAAGAAGAGAGGAACCATCTTTTAACCTGTTATTACACTATACACACATTATGTATACATATATACATATATATATATATAAAATAATTCACACAAAAGTAAGTGTGTGTATATTTACAAAGTGACGGGAGAGAGTATCTATCTCCCAACCCTCCAACCATTAATTGCATGTTTGTAATCATAACTCTGAAATAAGACAAAAAGTACTTATGGTAGGGGCACCTGGGTGGCTCAGTGGGTTAAAGCCTTTGGCTCAGGTCATGATCTCAGGGTCCTGGGATCAAGCCCCACATCGGGCTCTCTGCTTAGCAGGGAGCCTGCTTCCCTCTCTCTCTCTGCCTGCCTCTGCCTACTTGTGATCTCTCTCTCTGTCAAATAAATAAATAAAATCTTAAAAAAAAAAAGTACTTATGGTATATTGGTTAAAGCTGGGGCTGGGCAGGCATGAACGTCATGGTGTTCTCCTCTTGCCTCTGCTGCAAAGATTCTATTTTCTGAGATGAATTAGACCATAGACTATACCAGTTGCTTTAAATAACATAGTTCAATAATTTTATTAGAGTATATTTTTAGTATACTGCAGATGGATAATATTTTATTAACTTTCTCTGAATAATTATATCTTATTTTCTAGTTTTATTTTTTTTAAGATTCTATTTATTTGAGAGAGAGGGAGTGGGAGGCAGAGGGGGAAGCAGAGGCAGAGAGAGAAGCAGACTCTCTGCTGAGCAGGGAGCCCAGTGAGGGCGGATCCCAGGACTCCAAGATCATGAGCTGAGCCAAAGTCAGATGCTCAACCAAATGAGCCACCCAGGCACCTCCTTACTTTCTAGTCTTAAGTATGAGCTGGGTACCATATGCCGTGTATTATTTTATGTTGGTTACAATGACGTGGTTATTATATTTATGTTTAACTTTAAGGTATTTAACTCCAGCTAAACACAGTTTTGTTTTGTAATTAGCAAGTTCACAATTTTCCCAACTTGTACTGTGTTGTAGGAAAGACAACAATTATAAAATAATAAGAGCAATCAGAATTAATAAGAAGTTTGCCTTGTATTAAAAAAAATGCTTTTCCAAAAAATGTTTATTGTTGAGTAAGAAGAAAATTCAATATAACTGTCATGATAAAATTGTAACATAACATTAATAGTAACTGAAGCACTTTAAAAATGTAATGTATATGTATGTGTGTGTGAAGCAAATTATATATTTTAATCGAAAGAACCAAAAATAATTCCCTACATTCATTCTCATTATAAGAGTATTTCTGTTTGTTACTCATTCCTTCCATGACATAAATTACAACATTTGGTATTTTTTTTACATTACACATTATCAGAGTTTAGGAAGGATGACTCCATTCCTGGCCTTAAGGACGGCCTCTGACTGCTTTGCCAATCCAAAGAATCAAATTCCTTACTTGGTGGTGGGTTTAAGAACAGGTACACAACCCAAGGAAGCCCACCACATATGGCATCCATAGACACCAATGGCTGTTTCAAGGTGACCCAATAAATTAAACTGCTCTAGTCAGAGGGAAGCCTAAAACTTGCTTGATGTTTCAGGTAGCATATGCTACGTGAGGTCAAGAACTTTTATAGCACTTTTGCTACCATGAGAGAAACCAGTAAGAGCGTACATCTTATGACAAAGCAAAGATAAACTCAGAAAATGGCAGCATTATAGAGAAAAATTCCTGATCAAGTCATAGCTGAAGCCTGTACATCCTGGCCATTCAGACAGGAGAACCAACATATTTTTTGTTTGTTTGTTTGTTTAAGACAGTTTGAGTTGTTTTGCTTTGTTTTGCTTTGCTTTGTTTTGCTGCTAGCAGCCAAGATCTACAATAATATGTACCATATTACTATGACCTCCTGGGTGTTTTCAAAATATATAAATTAAGAAGTAGCTGCAGAACTACAGGTTAACCTCAACGGGATCCCTGCAGGAGTTAGTAGTGCTATCCTGTTAACAGAACAGAGATACGCCTAAAATTGTACATTTGTGTTTCTTTATACATACATACTTATAAACACAAACCATGTGTTAAATAAATGATACCCTATGTTTTAATGGACTGTTTTCTGATTCCTATGAATTATTCTTAGGTGCTAAAGATTCTTAGAGTTCTCACTACCTTTAAGGAGGGAAAAGAAGCTATGACATTTTAAAATGTCACTTTGAAGAATAAAATTTACAGATGATTCGCTATGATGGAATACTTTTCTCCTCTTCACTATCCAGTAGAGTCACTTAAAAAAAAAATACAGTAAAATAAATAAATAAATAAATAAATAAATAAATAAATAAAATGTTCCTTTCCAATTTGTGCAAAAGTCTGTGAGAGAGGTCAGGCATATGTGTGAGAAAATTCGGCAGAGAAAAAAATAAAAAGAAAGAGAAAATAGAAAGGTAATTAGTCAAATATAAATAGTTTTGGATTATTCACTGCTTTACTTGATCCTTCTTTTGAGAAGGTAATTGGGAACTGATTGCATTCTTGGAATTACCAGAGATGCAGCAGATGGCTTTAAAAATATTCTCAAATTAAAGCATGAGTTTAATGTGTGATCTGGCAACAGAAATCATAAACTTTTACTTTATACATTCACTCTTATTTTCACTGATGTAATCTAATGTAAATAAGAATTGCATTCTATTGAAAAGCTATTTTTTTCCAAAATTCTCATCCTGAACATGATATTCTAATATCAACTAAATTAAATGATACAAATGCTCATAAGTGTAGGTAACTCACTACAATCTATACACCCTTTTTATATATTTCTACTGTGCACATACTCATACTAAGTTTTACAAAATTCAAAATTTCATGAAGAGAGATGTAAATAAATAGTAACTTTATCAAAATTTAGGTTAGGATTGAAAAAACGTCTTTACTAGCTCAAGATTCCATTTATTATAAAACTGAAAACAAGGAAATCATTTACTATTTTTTTAAAATGGCTAGAATAATATTTGCCATCATCTAAGATTGCTTTAAATAAGACATTTAAGTGCTCATGAAAATTGTCATATGCTTTTAAGGCATCTATAATCTGCATTTTCAAACCAACAACATTTTCCCCACCTCTTCAGCATTTCCGTAAGAGAGATTCACATGTGGTGCAGCAGGAAAAAACACATTGCTCTGATTGCTCAGGATGTTACTTCTAGATGCTTTCTTCCACTGTTTGATCGACCTAGCAAAAATCCTTGAAACCTTCTAGCCTTGGGTTTTCTCATTTGTAAAAAAGGGAAGCAAGGATATATTTGGATCTGATAAAAGTTGAGATATCTTTCAACACTCTAATTCTAAAATGGAACCACATATTGGTTAGACTCAAGAAAGTAAATAACAGACATAAAATCCATCTACATACAACAAATTATGAAGGGACTACTTTAGCTATAATTGAAATTTATTACCAAAATAATTTCTACCAAAATTATCTTTTTCCTCTTAACAAAGCAATTGACATTTTATAAAATACCACTTGTATATTTCCTCACTATTTTTAATGCTAAGCAGGTTTTTAGTAATGCCCTACATTGTTGCCAAATGTTGATTTGAAAAGGTCTCTCATACAGCAGACCCTGCACCTCACTCTTCCTGTTCCAGCTCTGTTGGCTATCTCTCCACTCTTTGAACTTGCCAAGAAAGTCACCCTCAGGTTATCTGCACTTCTTATTTCTGCCTGAAGCACTTCTCCAAATCTTTGCTTACCTAGACCATTCAGATCTCAGCTCGACTCTCATATTCTCAGAAAATGTCCCTGATTTGTCTAGCTGTTACTGCCTATTAATACCATAGTCTCTACTGTTACATCTCGGGTTAATCTTTTTCAGAGTCCTCATTACAGGGCAAAATCATCTTGCTCGGGTATCTGCTTGTTTTTTTCTTTGCCTTGACAAGAATATATACAGTATATACAGTTAAGTCTGATACTATTTTTTTTCTCTTAGAGCTTATTTTAAATTTCAGGTGTTAACAAGACCAGAGATGTTTTCTTCTCCAACCATGAACTGTATCAAAGTTCACCGGCTATACTTCTCTTTTGATTTCAACCAGGCATCAACATAGCTTATTTGCATGACTGATTAAAAAATGTAGTTACTCACTGAATGATGTTCAGCTGCTGTACTGTTCAAGTTCTGTAATAATAACTGCAGGGTGACTGATAATGGCTTATCATCTTTCTACTACAAAAGCATGTAAATTAGTAAAATAGATGTTTAGTTGTGTGTGTGTGTTTGTATATTGGAGTTGGGTGCATTGTGCCCTAGCATTTCAACACAGTGGTGCACACTCTTTATACAATCTGGGAGGGAAAAAAATGTACAGAAAAAGGACAGTCAATCCTATCCTAAACACCCAGATAGTCAATAGCCACTATATCCATTCTCTAGCCATAAACATGACCTAAACACTCAGAAATTTACAGACATCTTTCTTTTTCTTTTTTTTTTTTTTTAAAGATTTTGTTTATTTGACTAAGAGCACAAGCAGGGGGAGCAGCAGGCAGAGGGAGAGGGAGAAGCAGGCTCCCCACTGAGCAGAGAGCCCAATGCAGGGATCGATCCCAAGACTCTGGTATCATAACCTAAGCCCAAGGTGGACGCTTAACCAACTGAGCCACCCAGGCGCCCCTAGACTATTTTTCATTAGTAAGATCTATTCACCACATCTGCCAAAACAGGAACATAAACATTTCCTGTGTTTTCCTTGACATCTTATGAATAAATAATCTTAATAAAACAAATGCAACTGAGTAATCTGTTTTTTATTCAGGGCAAAAAATTCAGGATAACCTGATACTACCTTTCAGATATAGTTTGGAAATAAAGCCCAAATATTAGATAGTCTATCTATACAACTGATGAGGGAAGAATGACTTTTAGTTGCTTGTTTTACTCTTGATATTTAAGTTAACTGACATCTTATTACAATTTCTATAGTGAATTTCATAGTGATTTCCCAATACACTTTTAGGGGAACTAAACCCATGATGGTTTGAGATGCCTAAAAATATACAAGGTATTATCAGTTATAATATCAGGTATTATAGCAAGGTATTATCAGTTGCACATAATATTGAGCTATGTAGTGTTCCATGAGAAGATTCACTTCATTCTCAATAATGTTTCAAGTGTTCAAAATAAACATAAAACAATTGCATAATAAATGAAATAGAGAAAAAGTAAATATGATTCCATTATTTTACTATCAATGCATATATAGTAGAGAGGCATATACATATGGTAATATCTATATTTATATCTGTATTTACATCAACATACAGATATGTATCATAAGCAGAAAATTAAAGGAATAATTCAAACTAAACATGGACAAACCCTACCTCCACAAATGGTATTAAAAAGGGCAGGGTGGGGTGCCTGGGTGGCTCAGTGGGTTAAAGCCTCTGCCTTCAGCTCAGGTCATGAACTCCGGGTGTAGGATCGAGCCCCGCATTGGGCTCTCTGCTCAGCAGAGAGCCTGCTTCCTCCTCTCTCTGCCTGCTTGTGATCTCTCTCTCTCTCTCTCTCTGCCAAATAAATAAAATCTTAAAAAAAAAAAAAAGGGCAGGGATTTTGATTTTTTTAGTTTCTACACTTTAGTTTTACTTAAATTTATTACAATGAATACATATTGTTTTGCAATTAAAAAAGTTATTCTAAAAAGGGGGTTGTAATTTATATTTTGTATGCTTCTATTTTATTCCTTTAAAGTACGCTTTGTAATATGGGTATTTCTGAGCTTTTGCGAACATTTGAAATCAAGCCCTATTTAATGATTCCAAGGCTACATGTTGGTATTTTTCTCAGCATGCATGTGAAATATCTATAGAGCCCAGCTTCCTCGCCTGTTTATAAACACTCAGAGGACCCTGGTGTGATCACTGGCATCATTACATTGCCGCTTAATAGCACATGCTGTTGATACATTAATTGCTTTATTGACTATTTTAAAAGTTTATGACCTCATCTGCATTCCAATTTGACCTTGTTTTGCACTTTTCTAGTGAATCGCCACATTCAACAACCTACATAATGTGTATTATACCAATAAATTTACAAAATGAAAAAAGAGTCATATGATATGGACCTCATTATTTTTTTAATCAACTAAATCATCAGTAGGCAGAATTTATTTGCAGAGAACTGCATAATCGCAAAACCGTGATGCTACAGCCTCATGATTAGAAAAGATGCTCCACATTTTTTAAAATGTAATTTTCTTTTAAATAATAATTACCAAATGAGTGGGCCAGGCAATATACTCACGGTTTGAAGCAAGGGAAGTGGCTCTAAAACATAAACTTTAAATAGAGATATTTATTAAAAATGTCATGTAAATTAATAATGTGCATTATGACACCATAAATATCTATTCAAAAGTATTTTTAATGGAATTACTGTTTGTAAAACCTGAATAAAATACTTTGCTCCCCAAGAAATGAAAGTTAATTGGACAAGGCACATAGGTTAATCCAGGCCATAGAAATCTGGTTATGATGCAAGACGAGAATAAAATGCTTTATCTTGAAGGCAACTTTTTAACATGTGGTCTTACGTTTATACAATAAAACCTCACACAAAGCACTTTTGCCAGTTTCTCCATTTCCGGTCCACCCTCAAAATGCCAAGAAAAGGTTTTTTAAAAGAGTCCTCACACAATTTCTCCCTCACAAGACACCAAAAGGCAAGTTTGTGAGCTTTGTGTTCTAAAAAAAAGTGTAAGACAGGTAGTACATTTCATGACAGAAAGAATGACATAGACTTTTGGGATATTTGTTGAATTTTCATCATAGGAGAATATTGTTCTATATAGTGCTCTGAGTGCTTAGAAAATGGTTTAGAAAGTAGAACACATACAATATTTCCCATATGGAATGTAAATGAAGGAATTAGGCAAGCATGCAAATGAAAGGAGGAAAGAACTAGTAGGCATTAGAATGTTGGAGCTGAAAAAAAAAAAAAAAAGAATGTTGGAGCTGGATGCAATTAACTATTGCTATTTCTTTTTACAGATGAAGAAATGAATGTCCATGATCATTAGATGATTTGTTCACAGCTTCATTCAGTATTAGTGGGGGTATAAGGGTGATCTAAACCAAAGAGATCTTGTAACTATTTATCCAGAACTTTGTTGCTGATGACAGTGGCAGAGGAAGATTATGGGGAGCCATTCAGGGCAAAAAAAATGATGTGCAAATTTGCTGACATGTGAAAGAGATTCTCACATGCAGCAAACTCCGTTAGAGCACAACATATACACTAAGAAACAGAGACTACTAGGAAGGTAGTACTAGGTGAGTTTTGGAGAAAGATTTTTGACCGGCAAAATTAAAGACCCACACTTGGTTCCCAATCACAGTGAGTAAATACCGGTATACATATAGTATATGTTACAATATGAACTGATTGTGATTCCAACTGAAAGAATATGGAGCAACCAGAACGTGTATTATTGAAAAAAAATACATTCTAATTAATTTTTTTAATAATCTAGTTAATTTATGAACTAACAAGTAATGTTAAATTAGCTGGAAATATTTTCCCTATCTGACCCACCAATATCCCAAATGACCTTATGAAATAAGACATTCACAGTGCTATCTGGAACAGGCAGGTTCCTTAATATAGAGACGGTAGCCATTAAATAGTCTACAGTTTAATTTCATCTTTCCAACGGTTTGCTTCCTATGATCTTACAAATACAATAATTTGAGAAACAGACAAAAATTTATTCCTCCACTATTTTTATCTAGTAATAAATGCCACTTGGTGATTGTAGAAATAGCACTTTATGAAATTACTCTTTGCTCCTCAGTCTTTTTTTTACTCAACCTTTTTACCAGAAAGACTTTCATCTCGGCTTTAGCTCTAAATCACTTTATTCATGAATAATGAACTAACAATCCTGTGTACTTGTGAATTATTTTAGATATCTAAATTATTGTTAAAATTTACATTCTCACTTCATGTGACAGAGTGTCTAATTGACTATGCACTTGATATAGCAGCCACTTCCTAAGACTCTCACAGAATATTAAAGAACAGGGTGAGCCATTAGCACAATGGGGAAATAAAAAACTGAACAAGGAGGAATACTTTTTCAGACCGGCAGCATTTTCACCTGCATTGTAGAACAACTCAAAATTACTATCTTACTAGATGCCTAGGCCATTTCCTTAGAAGAAACAAGGCACTCTATAATAGTACATTTCATAGACTGATGAAAAATAGTAAGTTATCAAGCCATAGCAGTATAATAAATGTATCAGCAACTTTTTTTTTAATCTAAAAAAATAATTCTTTTCAGTGGAAGAAAGTTTGTAGTTTTGTTTTTTTTTTCTGTAATTGTTTAGTTTTCTAACTCCTTTACAAATTTGGTAATAGTCCAGTGAATGAATGGGGGTATTAATTTAAAGGCTAAACTGGATGAGATTTAAAATAATAATCAAGTATAGTCTTATATCTTGAGGAGTAAAATAGGACAGTTTAAAACTCAGATTATCATAAACAATGATAAGCAGTAAACTCCAAACACTAGCTATGCCTGGACTGGTGAAAACTCAAGTGACAGTACATTATCTCCCTATCCTCTTCCTTTTCCTTAAAAGAATACAGCATTTGTGACAGTTAAGTAAATGTCAGAATCAAATCAAGATCAAAAACAAATTCAATAGCAAACAAAATTGATAGCAAATTCTCATTTATGTTCAAAAAGAATTCATGTTTCTAAAGAGCATAGATATCTCCACACTTGATTTCTAATAAAATACTAAGATTTATGCTTATTTATATTTGATATTTTCATTATCCATTGGATAACTTATATAATTTCTATCTTCTAACTCCTATTTATCCTAATTTTGATTAAAATTTTCCATATTTTTTTCTTAACAGAGAAGTATTTTTTCTAACCAAGAATAAGTTCACTCATATCAACAACCCTAAAAACATTTGCTCTGACCTCATAATCCCACCTTAGGGAAGCTATCCTATAGAAACAACTACATATACACACAATTTTTACAGAGATATTCGTAGCAATGATACTTATGATGGCAAAAAGTAGAAAAGAACTAAGGTCAAAGTTAGGGAAATCATTAAATAAGTTACAACACACAAATCATAAAAAGATATAAAAATGGCCAACAGGCCCATGAAAAGATGCTCAACATCATTAGTCACAAGAGAAATGCAAATCAAAACCACAATATTTATTACTTCAGACACACTAGAATTAGCTAACACAAAATGAAAAAGAAGTGTTGGTGAGGATGTAAAGAAACTAGAAAAGTTCTGATGGGAGTATAAAATCAGTGACTGTGGAAACAGTTTGGCAGTTCCTCAGTTAATTAAACACAGTATTACCATGTGACCTAAAAATTCCACTCCTATGTATATACTCAAGAGAACTATAGTGAGTATGTACTCACTATAGAAAATAGAAACTTTGTACACACATATTTATAGCAGCACTATTCCAGTAGTCAGGTGTGAACACCACCCAAATGTCTATCAACTGACAAATAAACAAAATGTGGTATAGCCACACAGTGGAACACGACTCAACCATAAAAAGGAATGATGTATGGCCATAGTTGTTACAATATGCATAAAACTTAAAAACAAATTAATAAAGACAGTAAACAGATTAGTGGTTGCCAGAGATTGGGGGGAGAAAATGGAAGTGACTACTTAATGGACAAGGAGTTTCCTTTTAGGGTGATGAGAATCTGGAACTATATTTTGGTGGTGGCTACACAGCACCATAAATGTACTAAATACCACTGAATTGTACACTTAAAATGGTTAAAAAGGGAAATCTCATGTTATGACTGCTTTACCACACCAAAAAAGCTACAATCATAAAATGAGGGGAAAAAGAAAAGGAGTAAGTTCACAATAGAAAATAGAAAAAAAAAAATAGGTTCTGGCATTTCTCTCTTCATAAAGTTTGATTTTCTTGTTACTGTTTAATTATAATTTTCCTTCCCAAAAGACCAATCTGAAAAGATTTTCAACATTAGTATTCTTTTTTTTAGTATGTCCTTGAATCTAGTTTGCCAACACCACAGTTCATAAAATATTTTAATCTTTTTTCTGTGAGTCAGTGCTTTTAACCTATCTACAGTCCATAATTTATCTGTATGTATAACAGAATCAGGATGGAGCTCTAAGACATCAGCAGGTATAAACTTAATTTTGCAAGACCAATTCATTCATATCTAAAAACTATTAATAGGGAAGAACAGATGAAGCACATTTTTTTCCCACTGCAGTGGACAAGGATGATTCACACTGTTTTACCAAAATTGACTGGCTCCTGTACATGTTACCCAAAGACTACTCTCTAGGAAGAAAAAAAATTTTTTTTTCTAAGAATCATGGATGTCACAATAAAATTACATTCTCCAGCTACACAATTTTTTTAAAGCATAATTTTTATTTACTCTTTTTTAATTAACACATATTATTTGCTCCAGGGGTACAGGTCTGTGAATCATCAGGCTTACACGTTTCACAGCACTCACCAATGTCCATAACCCAACCAACCACCTTATCCCTACCCCCCTACCCCCCAGCAAGCCTCAGTTTGTTTCCTAAGATTGAGAGTCTCTTATGATTTGTTGATTTACTCTTCTGTAATAAACGTAGCATCTGCTATTATTTCAGTTTATCTCAAATTTAATTAATTACTTCATTATAATTTCATTTGACTAACTGCTTTTCAATTCCATTAACATTTTCACCTAAACTCAAACCTGGAAATAACTTTGAGGTTGACTTGAAAAAAATCAAAAGGAAAAAACAAAAACAAAAACAAAATGATGTCTTTATTTCAGAAGTAAAGTAAAGCATAGTTTCATGAAAGAAATAAAATATTTTCCTTAGGGGAAAAATAATAGTGTTTTCATGACGGGGCAGCAATAAGTTTCACTAGCATAAATATAAATGGAAATGAGAGAAAGAGGCAATGTAAAAAAATCATTGGGGCATACTTCTTGATTATTAGGAGAAGACTCATACCTTAATATTTCAGAATGTGGGAAATGATAGATGATCATGTTAGAGTATATTTTTTATTTAATATTACTTCCTTCCAATTTAATGGAAGTTTTAAGTCTCCATTGATAAGAGTAAGATTTCTTTTTGCCACAAACTCTCTATTTTTAGAGACACATATTAAGATAGTGACCAGTGACTTTTTTTTTTTTTAAAGATTTTATTTATTTGACAGAGAGGAGAGAGATCACAAGTAGGCAGAGGGGCAGGCAGAGAGAGGGGGGGAGGCAGGCTCCCCGCTGAGCAGAGAGCCCAATGCAGGGCTCGATCCCAGGACCCTGAGATCATGACCTGAGCTGAAGGCAGAGGCTTTAACCCACTGAGCCACCCAGGCGCGCCGACCAGTGACTTCTAACAAATCTTTTAGGTCTCTTGATCTGTCAATTAGCAGATTATAACCTAAGATTCAGGAGAAGAAAGGAAACTAATATCCCCACAGGAAAACAAATGCTTCAGTCATCTACTGATACATTTTCTCATTAAATTATTTCTGAGCAACCACTGCATTCTACATATTTTATGCTAGTAGATGGGGTACACTGAGGAAAGACACTGTTACTGCATCAAGAACAGGAAGGGATCTCACTTGACATTGGGGAAACTCTTTCCTTCAGTGGAGTGAAGCAACTTGAAATGCAAATCAAGCCGTCAGAGGTGTTGCTTGTTCTCCTTGCCAGTGCACCAGATTAACTACGGCTAAGTAATGTTCTTTTCTTTGACTATTATACCTCTTTTGTGATATTAATTCATGTGTTCTTTAATATATCATTACACTTCTGTTAGAAGATAAGCTCTTTTAATTTTAGAGCCAGTATCTGTTTTCCCTTCACAGCCCCCTGACATTCTTAGTTCAATAGAGTGGGTGTTACAAAAACATTGACTAATTAATGACTTAATCCAGACATAAAACCCTGAACAACTTCTGATTAGTCACCACAACAAACTGAACGGATAAAAATGTATGTTCCAAAAGACAAAAGACAGGACAGCAAAGAAACAGGCCAATGAATTTCATCATCAAGGATTTCCTAGGGCCAAGGAATATCATTATATTTGCCTATTAATTGTCTTTATGAAGATGTAAATCAGAACTACAGAGTAAAATCTCTGATCATCTAGAGTCTTGATTAAAAAAAAAAAGTCCAGAAAGAACTATAGCTAAAAAGTAAAATAGCAGCAAAGGAGAAAACATATCTGCCACTGTCATATGAAGAAAATGTTTTACATCAAAGTTTAGACACTAAAATTTAGATTTCCTATAAAATGAATTCTACTAGAGACAACAAATAATTTTCAGTCTTCATGAAACAATTTTCTCTGAATCACTCACACTATTTATTATTTTGTAAGGAGTGATTCCACAAAGAATTTGCCATTAAAAATGTTCAGTGTTTAGTATGTTGTATTAATAGGTAGTAACCATTTGCAAAAAATCCATTAGAAAAAAATGAATTAATTAATGTATAATAAATGAAAAAATGATTAAACAAAGAAATTTTTATTTTCCTGATTTACCTGATATTTACATGTATACTAAATATGGAAAAATAAGACATCAATAATTCTAACTTTCTACAAATAAAAAATTTAGTTTAATTTTATTTGGGGAAAGATTTAAGTTAGACCAAGTCCTGACATAGCCTTTATTCAGTATAATCTGAGGCATGGCTATGAAGCAAGACTAGCCATTTCAGAAAGCAAAACTGCTAGGATACTGTCAATGAAAGATATTAATGAAAGGAAGGTGGCTTCTCTGTTTTTCTTTCTGAAGCTTCTCATTTACTCTGAGAGAGCAGGGAGCAGGGAGACTGAATACCAGACTTCCTCACTAGCACAACAGTAAATAAGGAAGAATTTCAGAGTTGTAGCCATGTCATACTACTGTCCTTCTTCACACCTTGGCTCAAAATACAAAAGATAGACCAAAAAGCTGGGAGGGATGGGAGGGAAAAAAAAAAAAAATCAATGGGCAAATAATTTGTGAGGTAACCTGTTAAGAACTCTGATTTTATAATTTTTTTAAAAAAATTTTATCTATATATAAAACATTTTCAGTGGTCTAAGAATGAAAAAGATCAGAACTCTCTAATTATCCAGTTACATGAAACCGCTCAGAAGCCTAGAGATAAATTGGTTCTTTTTATTTATTTATTTATTTTTAATGTTCTATGGCACTCGTACCAGCCAAAGACCAGTTGGGAAAACACAGCGCATACTAATTGTTTTAACAGAGAAAATTTAATGCAGAGAATTATTAATCAGATGTTGGACAGTTAAAGATGCAAATAAAAAAGTGAGAAAAGGAAGGAAGGAGGGAAGGAAAGAAGGAAGAAAGGGAGGAGGGAAGGAAGAAAAGGAATGAAAAAAAGACACTGAGATAAAGTTATAAATACCTGGGGAAAGGATCAAACACTTCTACAGCTTAGGACACAAAGGAAAGAGCCTGGGGTTATTAGACACTGGATGCCTGTCACAGGACCCCACAGAACTGGAACTCGGACTTCTGAAGAGGAGCACTGCTTGGCTCTGCCTGGTAACTCCGAGGGGGTGAAATGGGACAGATTCTAGGAATGAAGAAAAAGAAGAAAAGCAATGCAAAAAGGAAAGGACTGCTGCCAGGTGAGGTACCGTGGCGAAGGGACAACGAAAGGCATGACTGGCAAAGAAGGAAGCCACGTTTCCCTCTCGCGGGACAGTCAGCCTCCCTCAGGAGCTCCCCGTCTGCAGATCCTAAGGGAAAGCCAGATGGCCAAGGGGAAATGCAGTTCCAAGAGCCCCTGCCCTGAAATCACAGAGCTGGGAAGTCTGGAGCTAGAAGATAACAGCTTAATAACTGGCAACGAAATTTAATCAAGGGAATTAAGATGTGATAACTGATAAGATTCCTTTCATTTTAAATCATAATATCATTCTGTGGAAGAACTTGAGCTAAGGTACTGACTCCAGAAATAGCATGAAGTGTGTCTACAGGCTAGGTGGTTGAGGACTTCTGAGAGCAAGAGAAACGATGAAAATGTTCAAAGTATGGTTTTGTCATCTGATCTCCCTTTTTCAATCTCCTTTGAAAAGAATCACTCCCTCAATGATTCAGTGGCATTGTCTACAAAACTGCACTGACTTTATATCTTATTCTATACTGTATATAAATATAGGCTAAAACCACAGAGGATCTGGCTATATTTGGTATGCCCCATCTATCATGGGATAGTTAATTTGTGCATTCATCTTTTAAAACTAATAATGAATTTCTAAAACCTTTTAAATGGGCTTAAGTTTTATAATCCATTTATTGAACATGCCTGCAATGAAAAATTAATTATTAAACAAGAACCTTGGGAAGACATCAGCGGCCTTGTCACCCACGCACTAGATTGATAACATGTCAGTTTCCAGAGCAGGGAGGGTGCTGACAACTCTCAAATTTAAACCTAGAAAGGTAATGCTAAGCATGTCATGGCGTAAGTCACATTTTTAATTTATTTTTTATTAAATGTTAGATAGAATAAATTCATCCATGCCTCTCAAACTCCTCCTGATTAAATGAGCTGGCACTCTTTCAAATGTAAAGCATGGTTACAGCTTCTCAAGGGCATCAGAAACGCTGAAGCATAAGACAACAGTAAATACAAAAGGCAAAAGAGGTGGACAGTGATATATTCACCAGCACCACAAGCGAAGTGAGGTTTTTGAAAATGCTGAGGCTAACAAAACAAGGGCAGCACACTCCCCAAATGGTAAATGCACGTGCAGTTGGAGGCTGTTTTAGTGCTGGTGCATAAATGTGTCCACCACTAAGGTTGAAAAAAAAAAGAAAGGAAGGAAAAAGAAACCCTAAGAAACGGAAAGGAACAGCTGTAACCAATTTTCAAACTCTAAGTTTTAGGGCTGGGTTAAGAAGTCAGGAGAATTGTTCAATATTTGTGTCAGTTCTACCCTTTAATTTTGCAAAGTGAAGACGGTTTTCTGTGACTATAAAGAAGAACAGAACATCTGTTGTATTGTGTGTTCCTGCAGCAAACACTGCGGCATCTTGAACTCCCTTCCAGGCAGAGCTCAATCCGCTCTATAAAATGATTAGAAAATAGTTTATATCAAACATATTCAACCAGGTCAGAGAGAACAGATCATCTGTATTACTGCTATCTAAGAGGCTCTGAAATACTAAATTCAAATAAAAAGAGCCTGAACGTACAAGGTGATGATTACTGAGAACTCTTGGATGATTATTATTGGGCCACTACATTTGAAAAAAAGATAAAGCAGATCTTCACAGTATATTACTTCACAGTTTATAATCCTCATTCATTTTTTCCCCATTAAACAGTTAATTTGCCACTCACTGGGCAAAGGGGCTAAATGCTAAGAAAGATAAAAATATGTAAATAACCCTGTCTAGCCTCACAGAGCTTTTTAATAAGAAGATACAGAAAGGGAGAACATTAAGTCTTATCTGAGAGGCACAAGAAAAGTACTAAATAAACTGTAGCTTGAGGCCCTCAGAGGAAATTTCATTAAGAGAGTGTCTTTTGAGCTAGACAGTTTATTGACTGTTACTATGTTCCAGGCAGTTAGGATACATTGGTGACCGGTCACAGATTCCTGCCCTTGCAAAGCTAACATTCTAGGGAGTGGAGGCCAATTATTTGCAAAAGTCATAATAAAAGTAAGTTATATGGCATGTTAGAACATTAATGTTAAGAAAAAAAGAAAAGCAGAGGTTAGTTGGGGATTCAGAGTACCCACGCTGGGAATAAGTGATTACAATTTTAAATAGGGTGAATGAGATAGGCTTCATTGAGAAAGTGACATTTGAACAAGAACTTAAAGAATTTTAATAAGCATTTGCTTGTGCGAAAGCATCAAAATTATAATTCATTTTTATGTTTATCCTAAGAGCCTAGTACCAAACTGACACAGAAGAGGCACAAAAAAATACACTGAATAAATGCATGAGCAAACTTAAGAGTATCACCTAGTGCACTTGCCCAAATGTGAATAGTGCCATTTAGTTGGAAAGCGGTGTCTTTGTAGCAGAATCACTGTAGCAAAAGCTAAAAAGTTAGGTCAAAGCCTTATTTCAAGTTCAAAGATAAAGGATTTTATAGGAAATTTGGTATAGCACTGAAAACTACTGGTTTTTAACTAGAGCCAAGGTGTTGTGGAAAAGAGAAGAAAAGAATGGTAACAGAATTGTGCTGTAAAGGGATATCTGAATTAGATTAAATGTGGAGGCATCAGACTGGAGACCAGAGAGGTGATTAATAGGTTCTTAAATATTCTTTAAAAGAGATAACACAGACATCATCTCAGATTATGATATTGGAACTTGAACACTGGGCCATACCCCAAAGAAACTTACCCACCCATTCATTGAGAGCTGAAAAAACATTATATTATTAGAGTTCAAAAGCAAAAAGCAAAGACTTCAATCAGCCGTTATTGACTACAACACAAACCAAGATAAATCATCAATACCTCAGAAAGAGTCAGAATCCTTTGCCAGCTATACCAGCCTCCTTTCCATCCTTTGTAACCACGTGCCCCACCAACCATCCTTTGGAATGTTGTGCTCTCCAAACAAACCAGGTTCTTTCTCACCTCTCTGCCTGTGCTCAGGCTATATAGCATTTATCCTTTTGTACTCGGTCTGACAAACTCCTGCTTACCCTTCACGGCCCAGTTCATATGTCATCTAATCACTAAATCAACTAATTTGGCCTGAATGTCAAGCAAGTTTGAGAGTCAGTAGCAAGTAGTAGAAATGCTGATAACAAATGGAAGCAGCAAAGGAAAAACATTAAAAAAAAAAAAAAAAAAGATGGGAAGGGAGATGAGCAAACCCATTTATATTTCTCAAGTATATGCTACCTTTGTATGTTTCTGCTGCATTCTTTGACTTTTAAACTAAATAAAGTTCCTGTTAAAGGACAATGTAACTTAGCATCATTTCCATTCTTCAGTCACATTTCTGAGAAAATAAAATTTGCAAGGAAAAGGATCAAGCTCTCTTTGTACAGAAGGAAATAATAACATTCTTAATTTTTATCCATACTAAGAAGTGGGTGTAAAAAAAAAAGTGGGTGTTAGACTTAATTCATGACCAATTCATTTTGTTCACGGTATTTTTAAATAGTCTCAAGCTAGGAAACAAACACCAAAATTTTCCTAACACCAAAAATTAATTTATGCTGATACATTTAAAATGGTAAAAATATTTATATAAAATATCTTTATTGCTATTACTGATATGCATTTATTGAGCACTTACATGAGCCTGTCAGTTTTCTAAGTACTTAACATCCTTTACCCACTTACCAAATGATAGATGAAGACTAGCTTATATTATAATTACCCATATTTTACAAAGATTAACTAAGACTTAGAAAGGCAAAATATCTTCCTGAAGTCACACAGCTAATAAATTCAACATACAACTAAGTTCGTCTTAATCAAAAGATTTATTTTCCAACTATGGAGCTGAGCTAGTTTTTCTTAATCACCATCCTCAAATAAAAGTGGGAGATTTGATGTTTGAACTAAGATTCAAATACACAGTTATCAAGCTTCTGTTAACCACATTTTAAAACTTTGTAAAACATTGAAAAATTGTGCCATAAAACTTTACGAATTATGTCCCTGAAAATCATTTCGCCAGACACAAAGGAACAAGAGTAGGAGCTATGCTGTGCTGCTGGGAATCCAAGTTTTAGCTCGTCTCTTACTGTTAACAAAACAAGGGTAGACAAATCCCAAAATGGGAAAAGCCCTGGCTGCTCCCTGCCCGGCATGGTCTGAGAATGCTCTTGGTACAGCATTCTAAGTACCTAGGAGAAAATGTCAATCCCCTTGGTTTAATTAAAACTGGAGTTGTTTGGCTGTGACTGAAAACCAGAGAGAGAGCAAAATGGGATCTAAGAAGTTGGGAGGAACAGACGGAGTCATGCTCTCCTAGTGGGACAGAGGGCACAGGAGAGTCCCATGATAACAGTGAATCCCAGAAACCCTGCTCAAGAAGTGAGTCTTCCAGAGACAACTAACAGCCATACCAAAAACACAGATGCATTTGGTATATTAAGCATTTTCAGCTTTTATTTCTTATTCTTCTAGTTTTAATTTCTATCAGTCCAGGTGAGTACTCCGCGGGAAGCTTGTAAGAAATCAGTCGTTAAAAAAAAGAAAAAGAAATCAGCTGTTGTCAGGAAAACTTTTCAACTTAATTATTATGCCTCAAAGTTTGCACACAAAATGAATATAGATTTCTCCTGTATTGTATCATTTGCAAAATAAATATTTATTATTTGACGTAATGCTAAGAAATTGTTTCCGGTGTCTCCAGAAACGGTTACAACCAAACTACCTTAATACAACAAGTAAGCAAGTTAAATTTTCCCATAGCATATCTTTATCTTCAGAATTGCATGGCGTAAATATCTATAAAGGCCTCAAAACATTTGGTTTTATGGAAAACCATCAATCTGTCAATACTAAAAAATGGACAACATAGCAATCATTAACAGAAATGTTTATTATTAAAAATCTAATTTACTGTGTCAATAAACTCAGTAAAAGATTTTACTAAGGATTTTAAAGTTGCCTGGAATAATTCATAAGCTCTTCAAAATCCAAACTTAATGCAAATAAAGATAAAATATCTCTCTCAAAATTTATATCAAAATGGATATCATCTAGGTGTGTACTTGAAACCATACTTTATACTGCGTTAGAATGGTAATAAAATATGTTCAAGACTGAATTTTTTAATTTATGGAGCTAGCCCCAAGGGTCACTGTGTTTGAAATGAATTTAACAATTAACCAGGACTCTAAGATATCCAATTTTTGCATTTCTTATTTTTTTTCTCCACTTAAAAAACAACTACTATGTTTTAGAGATCAGTGATTATCCCTGTTTGGTTTTCAAATAGGACTAATGAGATGCTAAATCTAATTAGTCATAACTTAACTTTCACTGAAACAAAGTTAGCTTTCCTAAGAGAGAGTTTAATCTTCTATGAATTTCCTTCTTTCTACTCATTTGCCATCTGACTATACTTTTATTATCAGGTTTATTGGGCTTTTTGTGGTCTCTAATGGAAAATATTATCAATGATGTTAGAAAGGGACATATTGACTAGTCTGTTAATTATCAGTGTATCTAATGCTTTCATTTTCAGACATCTACCTCTGGGTCTTTTCTGTAGTTTCTGTGTGGACACGGAGCCTGTTTGGGATTGTTCTTTTGCTTTGTGTTCTTTTTAGGTTGTTGTCTTAAAGTTAAATATAACAACTGTATTGAGACAGAGATGTTTTTTAAAAAGAGTCACACATCAGTTTATAAAAGCTCCTGCTGCATCATATTGGTCTTTTTTTTTTTTTTTTTATCATATTGGTCTTTACCAGACCTGTTGTCCACAATCTCCCTATCAAACTGATTGACCTGGTTCATTTATGGAGCTTCCTCCCAATTATAAGTGTACACACATTCACATATATGGTAAGTGCACATGACTGAGAAATCCATTACATAGAGCAAAGAATACTTCTGAAAGTACTGTCATATTTTTAAAAGCAGCTTTACAGGGGTGCTGAGTGGCTCTGTTGGTTAAGTATCCGACTCTTTTTTTTTTAAAGATTTTATTTACTTATTTGACAGAGAGGGAGAGATCACAGGTAGGCAGAGAGGCAGGCAGAGAGAGGGGGAAGCAGGCTCCCCACTGAACAGAGAGCCCAATGCGGGGCCGATCCCAGGACCCTGAGATCACGACCTGATCCGAAGGCAGAGGCTTACCCCACTGAGCCACCCAGGCACCCCATGTATCCGACTCTTGATTTCAGCTCAGGTCATGATTTCAGGGTCATGGGACTGAGCCCCTGAGTCGGACTTCATGCTCAGCGTGGAGTCTACTTGAGATCCAATCTCTCTCTCTCTCTCTCTCTGCCTCTGCCCCTCCACCTGGCTCCCCCACTCTCTCCCACTCACTCTCTCACACTCTTTCAAATAAATAAAATCTTTAAAAAAGAAATAAAAGCAGCTTTATAAATAACTTTCTTGCAATGAAGATATTATATAGGTTTGTAATATCTGACTTCAAAAAAGTTGCTTCTTCCAAAAACTTTCACATTCTGCCCCTTACACCAGGCTTTGAACAACAGTTTAAATTTCAAAAATGGGGGAAAATAGTTTCAATCAATTTATTTCCTCATTCTATAGTATGTTTATTATTTACATATATTGCCACTATATTATTTTAAGAAACTGTAATGACAGAAGTTTACTTTCACATTTTAATCTTTTATTCTTTCTGAGGGTATCTACACAAGACGTTTTTCTTCAGCAGAAGTAGCCCCTGACAGATACACATATCATTAGATAGATCTAATATTACTGGATTTGGAATATACGTACAAATATCACATCTAATCATTTAAATGAAGATTAAAAGGAAACCAGTATCGTATGAAATAGAAATTCTCATTACTACTCGTATACTGCCAAAGAGTCTGTCCCCATTGTAAAATCAGTCATGATATACTCTTAAGATATTTCATTCTCTAGTCTATCCATTACAACTACAAAATTAAATAACATTTTATAGGAACTATTTTAATGATTGCTACTCATTATTAGAGAATAGCATAGGAAGAAAGAGCCTTTATTTAAAAAAATAGTCACTTTAAAAGGCATAGTATCTGTCATGAGTTCTCTATTCTACTAGTCTCTAGGGAAGGCAGATGGATGTGCCCATTCTCACATGCAGGGGAGATCTAACAGACCTGCCTGAATTTCTGATAAATCTTCCCTACAGTCCCATTAGTTCTGATGAAGTTCTTTGAAAAACTGAGAAGAGAAAAATGCCTTTGAAAAATGCTCCTATTCTGCAGTGTGGTGTTACCACGGTCCTGATTTATTCCATAGAAAGGATTAGGTCACAGAGGAAAAAATTAACTTTTGTTTTCCTTTGATATATTTATTTGCTTAGTGCAAACTTATAGTTAAAAGCCACATTATAGATTGAGAAACTTCTCAGAATGCTATACACTAATCAGATTCCTTTAAAATATTCACAAAAAATATGTTTCTTTTCTTTTTTTTTTTAAAGATTTTATTTATTTATTTGACAGAGAGAGATCACAAGTAGGCAGAGAGGCAGGCAGAGAGAGAGGGGGGAAGCAGGCTCCCCGCTGAGCAGAGAGCCCAATGCGGGGCTCGATCCCAGGACCCCGAGATCATGATCTGAGCCAAAGGCAGAGGCTTAACCCACTGAGCCACCCACGTGCCCCAAAATATCAGTTTCTTAAATTAAAAAATGAATTTATACTTTGTTCTTTGTTATGAGCATTTCATCACAGAGAACAGATTTTAAAACAAATACGTTTTTAAAATTTTTGGCAGTAAGCAGTAGACTGCAGGCTTCTGTGCAGTCCAGGTTGGAATCCAGTTTCCCTCATTTGGTAAATGTGTGATTTTGGAGATGTTTCTTGAATTATTCGTGCTTTAATTTTCTTTAAAGTGGGAAGGGAAATAGTAGATTTGGGGAATGAGTAAGTGAGCTCTTTTATTTAAGGCTTGTGTTTTTCCCAAAACATAATAGCAGATAATTAAATGCTTTAGCTGTTGTTATTGCTGCTGTTGTTTGTTGATGATGATGATGACAGCTATGATTAGCATCTGAGTTACCCAACCAATCTTCAAGGGAGTTATCTCTGTGAAGGTCAACATCCGGAAAAAAATAAAAGGTATACTTTGAAGTGGTCCACATAACAAATATTTTTTCCCAAATTATTTGTGGCATCTTTTTTCTCCTCTCTGTACTTTAGCAGACATTAGACAAGGTTCCCTTTGGAAAGAGGTGGATACAGGAGGAGAGATGCTGCAGCAAGTGTTTCTTGTTTAAAAATGTCACACAGGAGATGGAGGGAATTTGAAAAACTAAGGCAAGCATAATCACAGCCTCTCAGCTAGATCTTTATGAAAAACACGGTAGCAAGGAGTTCGAGTCGGGGGAGAGAGGAATTTTGTTTGGTGAAGTAAGAGGACTTTTTATTATTTGAGATCACCTTAAAACACTGTGGGATTTTTGTTTTGTTTTATTTAGGGTTCGGGTAAGTGTGCCTGGCTAGCAGTAAACCCTAGGCAAAAACAGAGCCAGATGGGCTTCTCTGTGCAGCTATGTCTGAACTACTAATCGCTTGGTCTTCAGAACTCCTTCTCTGCACCCTTCTCCAAACTCGCGCTTTAAAACTTTAAGTGCACCTTCCATTTTCCTCAAACATCCCATGTGTGCTTCCTGTGGGTGGCACCCTATATCCAGTGGGTCATTCAGTTTCCTTGCCACCAAATACCTCTTCAGGCCTTTGTGTTTCCTATAGTGGTAATCGTGTTAATTTAGTCCATGATAATGTCAATATGTACATTTTAAAAATATCTTCCAGAGATAATATACACATTCTAATTTTCAAATACTAGGAATGAAAATGATGATTGCACCTTGTCAGTTAAAGTGAAGAATGAATAAGGTATTTCAATGTCCTTTATTTTTTATTTTATTATTTTTTTTAAAGTTGGACATTTTACTATTTTATTTTCATCATGTTATGTTAGTCACCATACAGTACATCATTAGTTTTTGATGTAGTGTTCCATGATTCATTGATGTGTTAAATAATACATTTCTACTTAATTCACAGGCATTTTAATCCTACCCTATATCTAGAATGGCTTTAGATAAGGATTAGATGATAAATCTAAAAAAGAAATAGCAGGCACCATTAAATAATGGGATTAAAATATTAAAAAATAATGGGACTAAAATTAAAATGGGATTAAAATTACAGGCAAAATATAATACCTAAGACGAAGCCCTTAGAAAATGGGAGTCTACTTAAAACATGAAGAATGGACTGGAAGAAATCTAAAATAGGAATAGAAATGGAGTGAGCATCTCTGGTAATCCAGGTCATTGGTTCTGAATCCTGTCTGAAATTATCAAAACTACCGGGGGAACTTATTAAAAATACTGATTCCCAAGCCTCAATCCCTAAAGATTTGGTTGATGAGATCTGGAAATAAGTATTTTTAGCCACATCCCTGGTGATTTTATATAGTCTCTTCCACACTGGTCCTTGGACCATCATTTAGAACTCAATAACCTAGAAGAGGGAAGATCAACGAAAGGAAATATGTAAAAACAGATTTCTTTAGCTTGATAAGTTTCATTAAGGTCATTTATTCTAAAAAGCATCTCTTTGGGACCATTAATTTGAATATAATTTTCATTTATTTAGCTCCTATTACACGGTATATATTACCATATATAATATTATGTTTCATTATTAAATACTACTAGGCATTATATATTTTAATAAGGTATAAATAATTATATTTATTACTTTAAAGGGAAATAATTCCATATATTTTTCAGATTTTTAAATATAATTCAATTTCAAATGGAAATGATAATATTTCCTAGGGAGAAATACTTTTTAAAGTAAGTAACCCATCTAAGCCTAATTTTGGCCTCCAATGTCAAGACACAAGTTATATATATATTATGTATACTATATATATAATATTGAAGCTTTACTATATATTATTTATAATTATAATATATATTATTTATAATTATAACACACATTCAAGCTTCAATACTGCCAATGTATGAATACATTATAATGAAATTTCCCAAAGAGAATGAAAATGTATTCTGAAATTTTTTTCCTAGAAAATCTTCTTATGTTAAGTAGAAAGAACATTTCACTAAAACATTTTATAGTAGCAATATCTATGACAAGAGTTGAAATGGCCAAATATATCTTAGAATATCAATCCAATGTTATTACATTGAATATTGTGCTGCCATCAAAATAACAACAGTAAAAGTGGAAAATGTTTAAAAATATCGAAGATATAATTTTGAGTTAAAAAATGAGTTTATACACATAAAGATAATAAATCTGTAAATATATTTGTATCGGAACACAAAGAACAAAAGGAAAAGAAAGAGCTAAAACATTAATCATGATAAAATAGTAGGATTATGAGGGATTCAGAAACTTTATTACTTATATTTATCAACTTAAAATGTGCTAGTAAAATTTTTTAAGTTAAAATTTTCTGTATAGAGAGGAACACTATCTTAATTTGGCTTAGACATCTCTTCAGTATGTTGTCATTTGTGGCATAATTGAAAGCACCAGTCCCCCCTCGTGGGCTGTTGGAGCATGGGATAAACAGAAGGAGGAATACATAACTTCTTGCACTCATTCTGCAAGAAGATACTAACCCTATGGTATGTTCAGGTCATGCAGTGGAATTTAAATAAGAATCTTCATGTGTGTACGCAGGTAATGTCCACTTGTTTCCATATTCCTCATTTTGGCTAGTGCTGGTCAGCAATTTGTGTGACCAAACCTCAGAACCTATAATAAACCTTTGAGTCCAGGTGACTGTCACTAATATTTTTATTCAGGTATCTTTCCTAACATGTACAACTGCCAATTTGAGAGTGGTGGGGACAGTCACAAGTATAACAATCTTACACAATTAAAGATGTAGAATGCAGTTATATCACTGCTTTGGAAATAACTGGTCTGTGGAAATGCCCATGGTCTTGTGCAAATGTACACAAAAAGAAGGCTTCTAATCAGAGCTTACTTCATCATTCATATTAGCATACATCATGAAATGCAAATACATTTATTATGTACCTAGTGCAAAAGTACAAATAAAACAGGCAGGTTTTATTAAAGTTAGAATAATTCCCAATCAGCACTATGTACATATATAATATGTACATTTTGGAATAAAAGAATGAAACAAAACCATAATAATATGGCACAAAATAATGAAAAGCTCTCAACAAATCCTTTGTTTCTGTTTACAGTCTTCCTAGCAGTTAAAATCGCTAGAGCCTATTCAAAGTTACTGGAAAGTAAAAAGCACTAAAACCAATAGTGGCATTTTTTTAGGTACAGCTACCTACTGGGAAAAGAACTATATCACATTTCTTTTCTATGTAAACAATTCAAGCAAGGAGAAATCAGCGAGTGCACAATCTATAAAATTGTTAGTTTATTTTTTGTTAGGTGAGGGGGTTATGTTATTATATATTGTTTTGCATTATGTTGCTATCCAGGAAATATGCTAACTCTATACTTCCAGTCCTTGCAACTAACTCCAGCTCCTTTCACCCCATTGCATACTAGATACTTTTAAGTTCGATATGTCACTGATGTTCCAGGGTCAACATGTTTAAAACAGACTCTACTTTTTTTTTTTTTTTAACCTAATGGAGGACAATTCCTCTTTCTGGGCCTCCCCAGACTCATTTCAAAATAAGAATGATAGTTCTGGCCCTATTTATATCACAGGAGTGATGAAATAAAAAATATCTTTTTACTAAATAAAATAAGAGTTGGGAGAAATAGAAGATGCTAAACAGCTCTAGATAGTGTAACTGTTATTCCTCTTCTTTTATTTTATGTGTTACTTACAAATGGTGAAAAGGAATAAGAAAAAATTAACGTGTACTGTTGCTGTTTGTAGTATCTCAAACTTCATTTTCTGATGTCTCCAAGTGGTTCTATGGTTTGCTTATGTTCAGATTTGCCTCACTCTCCCCAGTTTATTCAGATAGCCAATTCTGGTCTAAACTAATGTCCGGTTTGAGGTGGAGAAGATGCTAGGAATCTGAAGAGACGGAGTCCACGCATCCATAAAGTCTCACAGCTTCACATCACCTGCTGCAGCCTTGAAGCCTTGAAGGGCTCCCCACACGCCTCCCTGGGACACCGATTTGGGAGGATGTCAGCCCTGAACGAATCCTGTTGTGAACTTGAGGCTTCAAGGGACACCTCCAGGACAGAAATGAAAAGAATTACAGTGTGCACTGAACACATCTTAGTCTGGGTCTCTAACTGCATTTCAAACAGAATTTTCTATCCTTCCCATCATCCATTAATCCCATCTTCTCTCTCCAGCAAACCACCTCTAAGTCCTTACTTTCCTACTGGTGCCCAAAGCAACCTGGATACCTAGACTCAACCTGAATTAAACCTCCTTCATACTTGACAGGCTGCAATCAAATCTAATCGATGCCCCTCTTCTTAAATACCTTCTTATATGCATTGTTTACCTACTGACCCAACAGCACGATCATTTGCCTGTCTGCCTCTAATCTAGCCAATGCAGAGCACTAAGAACGTGCCCAACCTCCTCTCATTCAGAGCATGCTATTCCCTAGCCCATCTTCATTATAGGGAGCCCAGAGCCCATCACCTAATACAGTGATTCTTAAACTTGAATGTGCATCATAATCACCAGGAGGTCTTGTTAAAACATAGTCTGTTGGCCTCAAAATTTCTGGATCAGGTTTGGGATTAGGCCCTAGAGTCTTTCTAACAAGTTCCTGCGTGAGGCTGATGCCAGTCCTAGAACTATACTTTGAGAATCACTGTTCTAACACAGTTTTAAATTCCTCTTTTGGGATTTCAGGGCTGTCCATAATTTGAGGCCATCCTACTCATTTCATTTCACTTAGTAAATACTTCTCTTAGATAGACATGGATTCATAGTAAAGTTAACATATCAGTCCCTTCACTTGCACAGGCTCTTCAAAGGCCTTATAGATAATGTGTATTCTTTTCCTGAAAGAGAGTTCTAAAAGTACCTGCTTTAAGTCACACAAAGACTGGTTCCTCCTCTGCTGCTAGGGATCTAGAGTTTTTCACTGATTTATGATCATGTTAAATTTCTTTTCATTTATGTACCCCATCTGATCTGTTCCCTTTGCTTAATAAGTCCTTCAGCCTTCACTCTGCACTTGCTTTTCTCCCACAGCAAACTCCACCCATTTTTTACTACCAAAACCACTGCTTTATTTACTAGACCAATCTTCTAGCACATTTTTTTATCAACTGTCAACTGCTTTGTGTTGCTACTAGCTCTTTATGTGTTTTTCTCTGAAGAGAATACATGTAAAAGCCCTTTTGGTGTTACTTACCAAGCTACGTATCTGTCAACTGATAAATTAATGTTAGAGAAATGTGAAGACTAAGTTAATCATGTTAATTAAAATAACTAACAACAGCAGCTAGTATTTATTGAAGACTTACTAACTGGCCGGCACCATCCTAGAGCTTTCCACAGTTTCATTCTATTTTCATTCTAACCTCACATTTTCCCTAAAACAAGCTACCATTATTATTGTTGCAATGATTGCTATTGCTGAAAGATAAAACTGAGGCATAGGAAGGTTAAATAACTTCCTCAAAGTCCCTGAGCTAATATAGAGTATGGATTCAAACTCCAAACTATAGAACTCCAAAACCTTAACTTTTAATCAGCTAAACTAGAAACTGTAATCCATTATGTTTAGATGCAGTGGATGTGGGGACGTTCTCTCAATCACCTTTTCTTCTATTACCTACAAAAGCCTGTGAGACAAGACTGTAACTTTAGTGAAAGCACAACAGCACGGTGGATAATAGAACTCCACCAATTCCAAACAGAACAGATGCATCTGGAAGCCAGAAGAATAACATTGAAGAGTATCAGAAACGATAAAGCTTCCAGACTGATAAAATACTAGTTAACAGATTGTGATATTGCTATTATTTTGATGAATGTTCTATTAGACTCAGAATTCCACATTAATAGATTATCCTGATCTCTTTGCAATATTCTTTTCCTTACTTGTTTATATATTGCTCAGTTTGTAACAACTCTTAACTTATGCAGAGATTCCTTGTCCCAGTGATAAAGATACTATCACCTGAGGGCATATTAACATTTCCACTGGACTTGACCAATTTAAAGGAAAGTAATTCAAACTCAGATCAGTCCACCTTTGATAGGAGGCAGAAAATAGTGGGTAAAATCAAATATGGAAGTATTTTACTTCCATTTTTCCATTAAATACTTAGTACTTACTCCCTGCCAGTTACCCTTCTACAGATTAAAAAAAAATGTCACAAACATTGTGGTATTAATCATAATATTCATGTGATCTAGAAATAAGGTGACCAATACATGAGGGAAATACAAATCAAAACCTCAGTGAAATACCCCCTCACACCAGTCAGAATGGCTAAAATTAGCAAGTCAGGAAATGACAGATGTTGGCGAGACTGCGGAGAAAGGGGAACCCTCCTACACTGTTGGTGGGAATGCAAGTTGGTACAGCCACTCTGGAAATTCCTCAAAAAGTTGAAAATAGACCTACCCTATGACCCAGCAATCGCACTACTGAGTATTTACCCTAAAGATACAAATGTAGTGATCCAAAGGCACACATGCACCCGAATGTTTATAGCAGCAATGTCCACAATAACCACACTATGGAAAGAACTTAGATGTCCATCAACAGATGAATGGATAAAAATGTGGTGTGTACACACACACACACACACACACACACACACACACACACACCCTGAAATCTTGCCATTTGCAATGACATGGATGGAACTAGAGGGTATTATGCTAAGCAAAATAAGTCAATCAGAGAAAGACAATTTTCATGTAATCTCTCTGATATGAGGAATTTGAGAGGCAGGGTGGGGGTTGTTGAGGGAAGGGAGGGGAAAAAATGAAACAAGATGGTACCAGGGAGGTAGACAAACCATAAGAGACTCTTAATCTCAGAAAACAAACTGAGGGTTGCTGGGTGGTAGGGGAAGGGGAAGGGATGGGGTGGCTGGGTGAGGGACACCAGGGAGGGTATGTGCTATGGTGAGGGCTGCGAATTGTTGTAAGACTGATGATTCACAGACCTGTACCCCTGAAGTAAATAATGCATTATATGTTAATAAAATAAAAAAAATAAAATGGAAAAAAAAGGAGACCAATATAATTCTGTGTATCAACATAAAACTAAGGAAAAGGGAAGACATATATAAAACATCTGAGCAAAAACAACTTCTGACTCTACTTGATATATTTCCACATTTTTCTTCATATATAATTTTTAATCATTCCTTCAATTGTGGTTGTGCTACTAGCACCAACTCTATGATAAAATGGTATCAAATGTGGGGCATCTGGGTGGCTCAGTGGGTTGAGCCTCTACCTTCCGCTTGGGTCATGATCTCAGGGTCCTGGGATTGGGCTCTCTGCTCAGCAGGGAGCCTGCTTCCCCTACTCTCTCTGCCTGCCTCTCTGCCTACTTGTGATCTCTTTCTCTCTGTCAAATAGATAAATAGAATCTTTAAAATTAAAAAATTAAAAAATGGTATAAAATGTGTACTTACAGAGTTGTTATCCACAATTTATTAGGCATATGTTATATGAGATATTTATATGTTATATGTTATATGTTATATGTTATATTTCCTCATATAACCATGAGGAAAGAGAAAAGTCTGTATTCATATCCTCCATTTATGTCTAATAAACCAGAATATTACTAAAAGACTTAATCCAGGGTGCCTGGATGGTTCGGTTAAGAGTCTACCACCTTCAACTCAGGTCATGAGCCCCCCATCGAGCCCTGCATCTGGCTCCCTGATCTGCAGGGAGCTTGCTTCTCCCTCTGCCCCTCCCCACTGCTTGTTCTCTCTCTCTCTCTCTCCTTCTCTTACTCTCTCTCAAATAAATAAAATCTTTAAAAAAAGATTTAATCCAGAAATTTATCATTTATTGAATGATTTCTATTACTTAACATAGTATACTAAAATACTAGTTTTCTAAAACAAAAGCATTTTATTCTTGTCTTAGGAGATGAAAGTTTTGCTAAAATGCTTTTCACTAGGATATCTATTAAATAATTACCTTAGAGATGAGTTTACTTCTGAGGAGTATTTTGGGTGTGCCAAAAATTAAATGTTTTGTGTACAGCACCAACCCATCACAGTTATGCAACCCATGTGAAATATCACTAGACCACTGTAAAAAGATCTGAGGCATTTTCAGAGAAGCTTCTAAAAGACTCATCAAGTTAAATGTACATAGAAAAAACAATAGTACCAACAAATGATGGTTGGAAAACTTAATATCGCTGGCACTTTTCATGAAACTATCCTGCAAAAATCTTTTGCTCTTTTTCTTTTTTTTTTTTTTTTTTTTTTTGCTCTTAATAGAGGTGTTCATGTTTCAATCTCATATTCCTTAAAGAAATATCTAGGGGCACTTGGGTGGCTCAGTCGTTAAGCGTCTGCCTTCGGCTCAGGTCCTGGGATTGAGCCCCGCATTGGGCTCCCTGCTCGGCGGGAAGCCTGCTTCTCCAGCTTCCATTCCCTCTGCCTGTGTTCCCTCTCTCGCTGTGTTTCTCTCTCTGTCAAATAAACAAAATCTTTAAAAAAAAAAAAAAAAAAAAGAAATGTCTAGGTGGCCACTAACATTAGCAGGCCAATACTCCAAAATAATACTGTGCTGATTTTCAAATTCATCTCTGTTTTACTCAGCAAAAACAGCGTGGCAACTGCTTTTGCCAAAACAGGACTGCCACAGGCACAGGCCCGTGCTGGACCCTTTCATGTCTCTTGCCTTGCAAAAAGTCCTCTCTAGGTTGACTGTGTCCCCTAGAACTCTTATTCCCTTGCTGAGAGAAAATCCACATCCTCAAGTTTTCCCCCACAACTTTCTATCGCTCCACTTACCTGAAGTCTAGATTTCCTTTGTTAATATCACTACTTTCATCTTAAAAAGTCTAGATTTCCTTTGTTAATATCACTACTTTCATCTTAAAAAAAAGCTTAATTTTTTTTAAAAAAAAGCACTAGATCTTGAAACAATTGATTTAACAAAATTTTGAATAGTGATTCTATTGTTATTGTTAAGCTATGAGAAATTAAATAAATTTAACCCTTTAATAAAGTTATAGAGTAAATTAATATTTAACTTAAATACTAGCAAATGAATATGAAAGCCATTAACAAGGAATGAGTCATGTATAGCATAGTCTACAGCACCTGGCCCATATTCAGAGCTCAACAACTCTTCTCTAATAGTATTTTTAATAATGGTTGCATTATTGATGACTATGAGATCTAGTGGGATTTAGGCTGTAGTCACATCAGCAAAACAATGTTTAAATATCTGGTAGCATGTTTGTGTGGATGTGCATGCAGGAGAGAAAGAAAGAATTGGAATAAACCCAGCCAGCAGGTCTTCTGTAATGAGTCATATTTTCTTTCAAGGTACAACAAGCAAATTATTACGAACAGTATTTAATTACTTTTTTCTAATTCATCACTGATGCAAGAAGGAAAGAAAAAAAGCAAAACAAACTGTGAGACCTCAGGATTTCTCCTGCTGAATGAACACTGATAAGAAAATTCTGAATCATTGTTTCACCCAGTTTATACTATTCACGGACTAATGAACAGGAAGAGTACAAATAAATTTAATGGTTAGTGAATCACATTGTTTTCTACCTCATGAACAGCAGAGACAGCCTCTGATTCATTCATCTTCTACCCCCATAATTGGGATGGTTTCCACACCCCTAGCCTCCAACTAAATCAAATGGTTAACACTGAAATACTCAATAACAGACAAATATTTCCTCTTTTTATGTAAAATGATTAACCAGTCATGCTGTTGAGAAAATTCTAAAGTGTTATTCTACCATGAAAAGCCCAGAAGATCAATTGTAGAGGACCTAAGTGTAAATTGGCTGCCGTCAGACATCGTGGCAAAAAGAACACACTTCCCAGACCTGCAGGAGATAATTAGGCCCAATTACTAAATGAAGTCATTGTACTTATTTAAGATCTAGCCAATGTGTTAAAGTGTGTATGTGTGTATGTGTGATGCGCACTTTTTATACCATAAAAATTATGGCATTAACAAAATTATAGTTGTGATCACATTAAGTATTCTTTTTCATTAGAAACATTTCTATGATTAGAAAAGTGATACATGGCCACTATGAAAAATGTAGCCTACCTCGGGGAGTGTATTAGAAAAGCATAAGTCATCTACAAAACTACTACTCAGGAATAACCAGTGCAAGAACCATATTGCATTTTTTCCAGGATTTTTTTCTAAATATATGCTTGTGATACACACACACACACACACACACACACACACACACCCGCGTGCACATACACACACATGTGTTTCTCCCTCCTAAAATATGGACCATTCTTTTGTATTCTATTTTTTTAGTTAACCTTATAACAAGTATTTTTCCAATATCATTAAATGTTAAGTAAAAAATTGTAATTGCCGGGCGCCTGGGTGGCTAAGTGGGTTAAAGCCTCTGCCTTTGGCTCTGGTCATGATCTCAGAGTCCTGGGATCGAGCCCCACATCGGGCTCTCTGCTCAGCAGGGAGCCTGCATCCCCCTCTCTCTCTGCCTGCCTCTCTGCCTACTTGTGTTCTCTCTCTCTGTGCCAAATAAATAAATAAAAATCTTAAAAAAATTGTAACTCCATGCTATGGATATACCATATACATTTAACCATGTATCTATCACTGATAAATGCTATGCATAATTCTTTCTTTATAAGTCTGATTTTTTTTTTCATTGTTATAAACTCCAGGAAGTAGATCAAGGTTTTGATTTTCATATGTTGTGATTATGACAAAATGTTTTTTAAAAATATAGCATACAAATCCATGGGTTGACCACATAACCTAGGATTGGTGCATAGATTGGGCTTGTCCACTTGTCATTCTTCAGATGATAAATTCACTTATTCCTGATTGGTTGCCCTCAAATGAGTTCTACCCATAGTTGATGAATAAAAAAATAAAAAAAGATGAGGTTAAATAGGAGAAATAAAATGTTCAGCATAAAAGCAATTTTGGATTAAAGAAACATGTTTAGCATAAGACTATTGACAGTAACTATAAAAAAAGCTAAGGCATCCAAGAGAGGAAAGGCCTTGGGGGAGGAAGACAGACACCATAAAAGAAAGTGTTACCATCATGAGGCAAGCCTTCTCTGGGTCCCACATTCTTGTTCCCGTTCTCCGAGCATAACCCGATGCTCTGGCCATCAGCCCATTTTCAAACTCTGTTTACATGTTCTTTAGAACCATTTCTATATCCTTCATACTTAAGGACTTAAAATCCAGATCCAAATAGGTTTTTCTGTTCTAACTTGAAGCCACTCAAAACTACACAACCTCTTTGGCCTTCCTTAAATCTAGGCAATGTGGTCATCCCCACTAAAAGAAGTATCACTTTCTATAACTTCTAACATACACATCTTGCTGGAGTATTATCCACAGACAGATGTTCTGTCTTATCTAGACGTCCTTCGTGTAAACAGAGACCCAGCTGTTTCTAGAAAGAGGACTGCCACAGGCACAGGCCCGTGCTGGACCCTTTCATGTCTCTTGCCCTGCAAAAAGTCCTCTCTAGGTTGACTGTGTCCTCTAGAACTTTTATTCCCTTGCTGAGAGAAAATCCACATCCTCAAGCTTTTCTCCCACAACTTTCTATCACTCCACTTACCTGAAGTCTAAATTTCCTTTGTTAATATCACTACTTTCATCTCAGGGCTACCAGGCACACTTAATCACGTCTACTTGGCTTCCTTTTCCACTTCCTTTAACAAAGTTCTGAGTTATAACTACTCTACTCAAAATACCCATTGCTCCCCACACCAAACACACACAAGTAATCCTTCAGCAAGTTACTTCTTTCTGTACTACCACTAGCAGACTTCTTTATAGTCCTTGGGAATAAGTGGCTCAATTAATTTTGAATTATGTTTTTGATCTTCTTCTTATACTTCTTACAGCTGTATTCTAAGAATGTTATATTCTCCCTCCTGAATTTCCACTGCCTGTTCCATCCACTGGTTTTTTTCCTGCTTGTAGATGTGTTAAAATATCCTCCACAAGGATCTCTTTTGAGCCTACTTCCTCTTCAAGAGGATGTCTTACTTTTTCCTTTCCTTAGTTAACCAAACTTTTTGAATTACCTAGTTTTATCTTTTTTTTTTCAAAGCAATTTTTTTAAAGATTTTATTTATTTATTTGACACAGAGAGAGAGATCACAAGTAAGCAGAGAAGCAGGAAGGGGGGGGGAGCGGGCTCCCTGCTGAGCAGAGAGCCTGATGTGGGGCTAAGTCCCAGGACCCTGGGATCATGACCTGAGCTGAAGGCAGAGGCTTTAACCCACTGAGCCACCCAGGCGCCCCTAGTTTTATCTTTTTACTATAATATAACCATCACATTCCACCCCACAGATTTGTAATTACTCATTCCAAAGATCAATTCTTGGTCTTACAAAATGAGTTTTGGGCTCAGTGAAGTTTCTTTGATATCACTAAAGCATTTAACAATAAGATACTCATTTATTGAGATTTTCTTCTAGAGCTTTCACTGCATTATTCACTTCTGTCTCTATTTTCAACTTTTTTCCTGCTATCTGCATGGGCACCTTGTTTGGGAACAACCTCTTAAAGATCATTAGGTTTGGTCCTCACTCTCTTGTATTCTTTCTCCTTGTATTCTCTTTGGATAGGTTTAGTGCCTCGTGGCTCTACTGTTACCTAAACACAGGTAAGTATCAAAGCTGTATATATTTGGGTGGATATTTGGGTGGATTTTTAAGTCAAGATCAGAATAGAGGATACAGAGGACTATCGAACTTAAATTTATAAAGATTATACTTTGTTATCCCTTCCCTCCGTTTAGCTTTGCTTTACCTCCTTACTTCTTTTTTTTTTTTACCTCCTTACTTCTGATATTTGGTTAACGGGATCACCACCCACCCAGTTAATTCAATTTAGAAGTCCTCAGATACTATTTGATTTATCCTTCTCTGCTGTTGTTCCTCTCTGCAACCCATTTTTAACCTACTTTTCTCACTATCATCACAATTACCTTTCAAACACATAGACTATATTAAATATACTAATCAGATTCAAGAGGCTTAAAAACTCTGATGTTTCTGTTAACAGGATTCAGTCTACATCTACAATTCAACTCCTTTACATTTGGTCCCAATCTCCTTTTCTAATCTCTGTTCCTGCATAATTGTTCTCTTTATTCCACCCAAGCAGAATGAATCTCTATTTCATCTATGCTACCATGGCTTAGTGTTTATGGGGACAGTTAAAGCTCTCAATTCTTTCTGTTTTATTAAATTCTTAGTATGTTTGTGCTTTCAGTTAGATTAGAAGTTCCTGAAAGGTAGCAACCACATTATTCATCTCTGTAACCTATACCAGCACAATTCCTGATTAACATTTTGGACTCAATAAATGCTTTAAAAATTAATGTCAGCAGGGGCACCTGGATGGATCAGTAGATTGAGTGGCCAACTCTTGATTTCAGCTCAGGTCGGGATCTCAGGGACCTGGGATGGAGCCCTGCATGGGGCTCCGTGCACAGCAGCATATCTGCATGAGGATTTCTCTCCCTCTCCCTCTGCCCCTATTTCTGCTCAGACTCTCTCTCTAAAATAAATAACTGAACATTACTTTCATTAATTAAAATCAGTCTGATAACTGTAAGAATGAACTGCCTTTAGATGAGGTTAATTCAATAGCAAAATGGGGTGACCAGGCAGCAAGCTGACAGGGTCCTTGCGGTCTTAGGGCCAGGTCAGAGACCAGCCTTACCCACCACAGTTCAGCCCTAAAGTGCTGCCATAACGCAGCTCACAGAAACACTACACCACAAAGCAGATTTGCCCTTAAACTGGTTGATCTGACGCTAGGTAGTGCAACAGAGCTGATTGAGAAAACCCATTTACTGGTACTTCGTTATGTTGATTATTCTATTGAATTGTAAATGCAATGATCAAGGTGACTCCCACATGATTGTAAAACCCCTTAGCAGCATTGGCTGCAACTTTTCTAATCCCATCCTTTGTGTCTGTTTCCTTCTCATTCCCACCCCGGAAACTCAGGTTTCTCTGTTGAGTCAAGGCTGATTCCTTGGCAGCAAAACACACTTTATTTAGCACAGCTTAAAGTTTATTAAAATTTAACACACATCTTCAGATGAAGTCCAAGGATTTTCTTGAGCATAGGCATGACTTCCTACAACACTCCCCATGATATTAAGTGAAAAGAAGAATATTTCTCCATGGTATAGATAAAGAAAATAAGACTAATAGAGATTAAGTTACTTATCATTGTCATAAAGCCAGTGGGTGATAAAGTAAGGATTAAAAACACTTACTTTGAATTTCCATTCATTAACATATTCACTCCAAGAAGCATTCATTCAATAGTAACTTCCCATCTCTTTATGAGGACAAATGAGATAATGTCTGTAAGACAATTTGAGCTACTCAGGAAAAGCAGGCTATATAATTTAAGAGATGAATTTGATAAATTGGATTCACAAATAAGTGGATTGGCTCAAAGCCTTTACAGAGAGGAAGTTACTGTGTCATTTTTCCAATCATCTTGCCAATTTACCTCAAGCTTTACAATCATGCAAGTCTTCTATAAAGCTCAGTAAATGAACTTCTTGAAAATGAGTTTTGGTCTCAATTCAGTAAATTTTATTTGTACTTTTCCCATATTCTTTCGAATAGTTCACTGACCTATTACATCACCAAAGTTACTGCTCATCAAAATCAGAATACAAGCATATTTGACTTGTTTCATGACTAATATTTTAGCAACAGTCTCAAGTAACAATATTGATTTTATATAAAAGCATTTTCTCTTTCATATTATTACATTTATGGGTAGGTTCTACGTAAGAATTCACATAAGCCTTCAAAAGTGTACTTCTTACACTGCAGTCTTTTTCAATAATAGCACCTACTACATAGGACCCAAGGGCACCCGTTAAGTGCTCAATGATATTTTCTACAAGACACTTTTTTGTCCTCTGAGAGGATTTCTAGCACTCTCAGAAGGGAAATACAATCAATGCAACCTCCAATGGTTCTGAATTTAACAATGTGAATGCCATTGAAATAGCCATAGAGTATGAAGAAGACACTCTGATACATGGGCAAATATGAATCATATGCCGGCCAAAGCTAGCCATGTCCTGTTTTGCACTGTTTAGAAAACAAAATGATTTCATTTATGGCAGAATCGTGATCTGTTGAACAGAAATAGAGTAGAATTCAATTTGATTTCATAAGCAAACCCTGCTCCAAGAAAAGTGGCTCTATATAAACCAAAAATGCAATTTAAACAACACAATGCATTTAGATATCTGAACATTCATTCGGCTTTACTATAAATGAAGTTTCACTTTAAGTGAATTATACTGTCACTTTTGGGAATCTAAATACATCTTGCTCTCTAAGCAATTTACAGACATTGATATTCCCTTATAGTTTAAAATATCCCTGTTTACAAAGCTGAGGCAGATGGGTACCAGCAGACGGGCACCATGAGGGGAAAAGGAGGGGTGCCCACCTGTTACTGTGTATGTGCCCATGATCCCAGGTTTACTGAAGAAATAGTTCTATTTTTACGTTTTTGTCTTAGTTACGAAGGAAGAATAGGCTAAGTCATAGTTAAGATATTTTTACTATTTTTATATTTTTAGAACTTATCCCAAATGTAAAATAATGACTGTTTTTAATAAGAATTACAAAACAAGAATTACAAAATCTTCAGGAATTTGACAAAATTACTGCTGTAATTTTGTCAGCAGTGAGCTGTGAGCAGTCTATGAGTAATTAAAACTATAGTGCACATGAATTTATCGGTGTGGTGATAATCTCAGACCTATACTCCAGAACGTACATATCAGTTTAGAAGTAATGGTGTAGGTGAGGGAAAATAACTACTTTGATATATACCACAGATATACACTTCAGGAGGACTCAAGTACAAGTATTTGGACATAATACATTTATATACCTTTCTTTCTTTAGTAGTAATCCAACTCTTTGTTGTCACTCTTTCTTCCTTTTTTTCTTTTCTTTATTTATTCATTTATTTATTACAAATTCACCTATCACTAACATGCCATGTGTTCTTGTCTGTTACCATTCTTTGGACATTGCCTTTTGATAGCCTATATGGCTCAAAAGGTCACTTAGCAAATACGACTAATTCCTAATTATGTGCAAATTATGTTTGGAATAAGAAAAATTATGTTAGGTAAATAACATCATTGGGATTCTAAATGAACTTTCAGTTTAGTTAGAAGAAGAGTTATAAATGGATAAAATTATTTAAAAATGTGAGATTCATTTTGCATTTCATAAGAAACATAAATAAATAAAATATGTAACATGACAAATGAGGCACCAAATAATGAACTGCTAAACAGAACATATTTTTCCATGAGATTCCCAAAAAGAAACAATAAACTCAGAGTCATCTGATCTGAGTAACAGCAAAATGTGTCCCTCACTTGGTCCCTTGGGTTGTCTGGGAGTGGGTTTCAGAAGTTTGAGCCATACTTTAAGTACAGTGAGTTTAGCTACAGTGAGCACCCTGATTGGTTAGCACTGTGCCTATGGGTACAAGAGTAGGAGAGACGGCACTCATAGCTATATTTGCCATCCTTCTCCAAGACCCTTCCTTTTTTCTCCTTCTCCATTCCATGCACTAGTTTCTCCTTAACACTTCGGTCCTCTCACACCTGTCACTTCGGCACTGCAATGCTCTCATTCTAGTCTCTCTGCCTCTAAACTCAGTAATGAATCCTGATAATTAAATTCTCTTTGACATTTTAATATGATTATGTCACCCGTTCCCCCAACTTAAAACCATTATAAAGTTCGAACTTAATTTGGCCAAATAAGAACATTCGTGATCTCATAACTTCATAAATACCTAGTCTTATAACAACCATTATCACCTGCCCTGCCTGTTTCTCACTTTCCCCTTAAGAAGTGCTATGCTAATTACAGCTCCATTATTCATATCATTGTTTTCTCATATTTTTTTCCCTCTTCTTGAAAGGCCTTCCCTCACAAAGTTCACATAAGAACTTTCTCTTCCTTTTGAAAATGTCAGTTCAAATAGTTAACTGCGAGCCTGTCCCAATATCTTTAGGCAGTAGCTCCTTTAATTTTACTGTCTATGTATTTCCATTGTGATGCTTACTTTGTATGGATCTCCCACAAGACTATAAGCTCTTGAGGGGGGACATGGTTGGTTCCCAGGACCTGAAAGTGTCATGGCTATAATAAGTCTTCAGAAAATGCTTAAGGAGAAGAAGGATAACCTCAAGCCAGGGTAGATGGGGGAAATGGGGAAATGTGAGAAAAGAGATTATAAAGGGATTATCTGAAGGCCGAGAGGAAGCTGCAAGAAATTCCTGTTAGGTACAGACCAAAACTTCAGGGGCAGGAGAGGAGAATTCCTGGCACACTCCAGGGACAATGAGCAAACTGTTTTGCCCATATGACAGTTAACTGGGAGAGAAAGATGTCTGGATAGGGATGGTAAGTGGATAAGGTGGCTTTTAACCAATAATTTGCTATTGGACATAGTCTCTCAATCATTTACAAACTGAGAATTCTTTAGTTATAAACAAATCTTCTATGGTTGAGAAACCTAATTTTTTTAATAAATTTTCTGCAAGCAAACCCTTAATTTTATATATTATATTTCAAAATGCACATGTATCAAGTTATATTTTCCTTTTTAGTCTGTGTGTGTAGTATATGTTTCTTTTTTTCTAAAAGTCAAGTACTGCTTACAGGCAGCATCCATCTGTCGGAAAAAAAAAAACATACAGAAAAACAACAACAAAAAAAGCTTTTATTTGGTTGTGTGATACTCACTTATCCCAGTTTGACAATGCTATGTCATGTGTGACTAATGCCAATGCATCCAACCACCTGCCTTCTCCCCACCAGCCATTGACAAGCTGCAGTTAAATAGAAGCTGAAGTACATTGACAGACAAAATTATTTCTGGATTCACTGCTCAAGTAAAGCTTTGTTGAATCCATAGCAACCCAAGCAATATCCATATCTGTCTGAATTACTAAGGAAGCAAAGTATGGGTCAGGAGGATTGAACCCCTGAAAAAGTATCCCCACATCAGGAGATGAAATGCAGACATTCCTTTCTTCCAAAACTGTTTGCAAAGCAAAAAGAAAAATCAGGAACAGACTGTCCATCAAGAAAGCAGCCGGAAAAATCAAAACATGTTGTTCTTACATACTAGCCAAATCCCCACAGGGAAAAATGCCATGTAGATTTTAGTCAATAAACAAATATCTGAGGAGAGGTCAAATAAATCCATCCAGCCTGTTAGAATATACCATATGCAGAATTATGGGAATAGAATCACCATAATAATACTACTAACAATGTGTTTGGTTTTGACTGGATTATGTATCTATCATCTGTTAGCCTAAATCATATGAAACTATGGAAAATTTTTATTTGGTGTATGAAATGTTTTGAGCCCACAAAATCTGAATATATGAGATTTCTATCAGTAGGTAAAACACTGATGAAAGTAAGTATGAGAAAACTTTGTCGAAACAAAGTATACAATTAAATGTGAATGTTTTCATCACACAAATATCCACATATTATAACTTGGCATTTCTAGCCTCATTTTCTTTCCTTGTCTACGTGAAATAAAAGAAATAAATTCCATTTTCAAAATTCCAGCCTCTCTTCACATTTCTTGTCATTCAAGATATAATTCATTCTTAGTTACCCAGTCTAGACCTAGTCAAGCTTCAAACTCAAGAAACAAGTTGACAACTGCTTACGTTTTTGTTACACTGTACAACTACTGGCAGACAAGGAAGAATATTTTGCTATTCCTATAGGCTCTCTTCAGAAGATTAAGTGGAATTCTACAAGAACCATTCAGTTGTATATCTCTCACCTAGTATAGTGCCTGAGTATCAGACACTCTATAAATATTTAATAAATGAATGTAACAGGAAAAACAGAATCATTAAATACTTGGATGTATACTTATACATGACAAGTAGTACAGCTTTATTTTATTCAAGGACCCATAGAAGTTTTTGATACTAGAAAAGTACCATTGAAATAAATTATGTATTTTTTCCTCCTAAACCTCTGGGTTTAAAAGTTTATATGTTACTATGAATATACCAAGGGACGTGGAGCAGCATTTTTATACTGATTATGATGTCATTTTCAAATGTAAGCTTTTTTGGTTCTTTCTATATACACATATGCTGCATTTTTGTTAATATTCACCAAGTGGAAAGTTAGAAAAAATAATTATGAATTGGGTCACCTAGAATTAGGGTTAGCTTTAACCTGAGCTAAAGGCAGATGTTTAAAGGTTAACCCCTTTAGGGTTAACCCCCCCTTTAGCCCAGGGTCCTCAAATTGAGCCCCGTCGGGCTCCCTTGTTTAGCGGGAAGTCTGCCGCTTCTCCCTCTCCCTCTGCCCCTCTTTCAATTCATGCTCTCTCTCTCTCTCGCTAAGAAATAAAATCTCTAATTTTTTTAAAATAAAAAATATATTTATGAATTACTTTGTAGGCATTAGGGCCTCAAAATGGATGATTTCTTCATTTCATAAAAATGCTCCAGCTTCTGAGAGCTAAAATGATAAGGAAATGGTCTTTAATTAAGGACCTGAATCAGAGCCTAGGAAGACTGAGGTATTTCACCCCAATCCCTAGCCCTCAATGGTGAGAAGTGTGTGAAATTACTTTGCTGCTTTTCTTAGCCAGGAACTATGCACAACTTCCATGAATACCTGTTTAACTCAATCTGCTAAACTGAGCGCTGTAAATAACCAAAATGTGATTTCTTTACTTTCTTTCAGGAAACAGTATCTTAAACTTCTAGTGTTCAGTCACATTTAATAAAGATGAATCTTTCTAGCAGTTCAACACCCTCAGCTCTTTTAATTAGGAGGCAAAATTTTCTTAGATATTCTCTAAATTTTAAACCGTGGTGTTCTTTCCATTAGAAATAGAAAAGAGTATTGCTTGCCATTGAGACATCCAAGGCTCCTCTCCTAGGTTGAGGCTTCAAGAATGGGGGTACAATTATTGTGGAAAGGGAAACGGACTGTTTAAGATCGGCTGCTTCAGTATGCTGATATTGTGACAGGGTCTGCCGCTATACAGAGCTTTACCTATTGATACAAATTGAATCTGAAAATAGCAATTTATTCACCAAATAAAACCAATCACTGCAATGCAGTTTTCTCTTTCAGCTTGTATTTCCAACCAACCACTCTTAACCACTTTGAAACTTCTGTTTTACAGTAATGTTTCTGTTTCAGGAAGAGGCTTGGGGAAGCTCTCATGGAAAACCTTTCTTTCAGGCTTTTTAACTTTGAGTCTTTATTTCAGAAAAACAATTTGTTTATAGTTATACTATTTAATCTAGGCAAAAATGATCAACACCTGTTTCAAATTAGTAATCCCGTCCTACACTCCTTTTTCTCTTCTCCACCAACTGTCATTTCCCTTCCTTTACCCATAAAAAAGCAATCACATTAGCATCCTTTGTAACACAATTTCAAAACTTCAAAGACATACCAGAAATTCTATAGTAAAAATGCATCTTCTATATGCCAACATAATCAACTTCCAGGAAACAGGAAAGCAAATAAAATAAAGACATATTTGAAGTGAATCTTTTCATTTTAACTGTTACTTGAAGTGACACCTAATAGCTAAGTCAAAAATCTGAAACAAGTAAGTGAAGGATAGTTTTCCTAAGGGGAAGCAAACAGAGCAAAGAACTCTCAATTTGGATCAAAGACTGGACAACTAAATGGACCCTTTCAAAGTTCTGAATCAACACATATCCCTGGCATTTAGCCAGCCTTTGCAAAGCTCCTGGATGGAGAGGCTCACAATGGCTTACCATAGGTTGTTGCCATGGCTACAAGCAGCCAGCAGGGGAGAAAAAAAAAAAAAAAAAAATCTAACTTAAGAAAAAGGCAGTCGGGAAATACTTAAAAGAAAAACAAGTTAGAGTGGAAAGAATGCATATTTAAATGCAATTTTTAGGCAAAGACAGAGTGCATCAGAAATAATATAAATGAATAAAATATATTAAATTATATCACTAAGAAACCATACTGTCTTTAAAGGGTGTCCCCTGTTATAAGGCATTATATCTGGAGGTGAAACGAGTACCAGCTCTGCTTGCCATTTGTTTCCTATGCCCAAGAATCTCAGAAAAGTGACACCTGCATGCCACTGTTAGTCCATGTATCACTCGAAATTATTTTCAGATGGCCAAAAGAAACCAATTTTTGCATTTTACCTTTAAATCAGTGTATTTTAATATAAAGGAATGATGGGAAACCACTGAGTTAATTAGATCAATAGTTAAAGAACTTTACCATCTGATACAAACTTAAGTTTGCTTTAGCAAAGACTCGCACGTGATTGAACAGTAATTACTAAAGAGCAAAAATCTGTATCAGAATAAGCTAACTATCATAACACTCGATGGCCATTGGTCATGGTTTCTATATTTAGCAGTGCAGCACTCTATGGGCAATGGTGTACTGGTGCTGTTAAAACCTGTTACATTTTTCAGGAATTTTTGAGCTGGTTACTAAACATAATCATTATTAAAAATTAATGCATATGAACTTATAATTTAATAAATGATATTAAAATCATTGCTTTACTTTCACTATTATCAATGCTCTAGAGAATTTTCCACCTATTGTAACTGTATGGTAAAAACAGCATATAATAGTGTGTTATGCACAATCCTCCTCAATTCTGTGTTCTGTAATATGTTGGTACCTTGAAATTGGCTGTGGTGGAAAGACTTACATCATAGAAATTAGCAAACATAACATTTCAGGGCTTGACTTATTGCTTTGTTGATTATCTAGACTTAAGAGAGAGATGGAAAAATAATAATACACAATAAACTACAGCTATTACATTGCATACAGGAGAAAAAAAAGTGATGAAATAATTCTTCCAATATTTGAAAACTATTATCTGATTAAAGAAATAAGTGCTTACATTTTTGATGAATGAATTTCTGAATTATGTCTTACTTCTATTTGTTTACTTCTGCTTTATTTATTAACATAAATGAAAATATCAACCAACATGCATGTCAAAATTATACTCGCTTGTCCTTTACCACCAATTAGTTAAAGAATCAGTTAGTTATATGGAATTTATCAGGAGTATATGTCATTATTTATAAGTTCTCTTAATACTGGTAAAATGTATAATAAATGGGTCTGTGTCAGTATGAACATACATACGTGTACATGTGCTAGGGAAGAAGAAGAACCTATTGCTTACTTATGGTCCTGTACTCTAAATTTTTTCTTCTAAATGGACAGAAGAAAATGGTCTAGAATGTTTTATCTTAATTCTCCCAGGAAAACCCAAGCCTCTATTATAGGTTCTTATCTGTTACTAAACAAATGTAATAAAACAACAAAACCAAGTCATTTCAAATATAATTCATGGGGTGTCCAAAAAATGAATATAAATTAATATGAATGCTTCCTTACTGTTAAGTATTCAAAAATCTTGATTGCTATTGAGAGAAGCCCCTTTATTTTATCTTTTTCTTACCAGACTACAGGGGCACATAATTCATAAGTATATAATAACGATTTTGCCACTGGCATCAAAAATTAACTAAATTATTCTCTGAAAAGAATTGCTTTGGAGCATGAACTTAATATTGATTTACTTAATTTCCATTTGTTGAACATCCACTATACGCTAAAGCAATTCCATTTATGAAACAGTAGATTAAAAGTTACTAAGGTAGAGTAGGAGGAGGTGATTACAAAGGCTTGAAGGATCTTTTGTGAGTGTTGAAGATGTCTGCTATTTTGATTGCGGTAATGACGTCTCAGGTATAGCCACATGTTGAAACCTACCAAACTGCTATTTTTAAAATGTGCATTTTATTCCCTGTCAATTTACCTCAATAAACCCATTTGAAAGTTTGTAGAATGAAGAAAGAATGCTTTAACTATATATAGCATATCTAACACTATATAACCTATATCATATAATACTATATAACACTATACAATACTTAGTATTATACTATATACTGTATGTGTAGCTGATCTTGTGCCTCTTTCTCTTTCATTATATTCTTAAAAGCAACAAACATATAAATTATTCTGTATTTTTAAGCAAGTACAATACTATATACATGTAATAAATTCATTTTTAAAGTAGACAATGTAGAGAAAAAGATAAAGATGTTGAATTATTAGAAGTTAACCGAAGGCTTATAAGACTGCAAACTTTAAAACTTCCTCTCTTGTACTGGCATTCCAAGTATGTTTTTCTTCTAAGTATTTTACTAACATGTGTTACTTCTCTACATTGAAAACACGTTATTTAAATATCTGCTTCAATATGGTATATGTGTGTGTATACATATATATATACATATATAAAGATATATGTATATAAAATGGAATAATACTCAGCCATCAAAGAAATGAAATCTCTCCATTTGCAACGATCTGGATGGAACTAGAGGGTATTACACTAAGCAAAATAAGTCAATCAGAGAAAGACAATTACCATGTGATCTCACTGATAGGTAGAATTTAAGAAACAAAACAGAGAGGAAATAATATAACAAGACAAAACCAGAGAGGTTGAAAAACCATAAGAGACTCTTAATCACAGGAAACAAACTGAGGGTTACTTACTGGAGGGGAGGGAGATGGAAGGCTGGGGTAACTGGGTGATGGACATTAAAGAGGGCATGTGATGTAAGGAGCACTGTAAAGACTGATGAATCACAGATCTGTACCTCCGAAACCAATAATACATTCAATGTTAAATTAATTTTTTTTAATTTTTAAAAGAAAAATAAAATGTCAAAAGTAAATAAATAAATAAATAATTTGCTTCACTGCACACACAACGACTCCTTAGATTAAATGACACCTGAACTTTAATGGGCTAGTTACAAATGAGCTTAGAGATATCTTAGCATCTTCAAAGAACTTTATTCTTTCTTAACTACAGGTAGATTACTAGAGTTGAATTATATCAGAAGGATAATTCTGGCAAAATCATGTTGGCCTAAAATCAAATTAGCTTCTAAAAATAGCCTATATGAACTCTATAATTTTAAGTAAATCTTAATATATTCCTATCAATTTCTTAATTTATTCAATAAATATTTTGACTTAAACACTGATTATGCAAAAAATGAATCAGAAAAAAATGATCTGCTGTCATGGAACTCATAATAATATCAAAGCAAGACAGATGGAATAATAATTTTGATAAAAGACTTAAAAAGCTGTTGGAATCATTTTTTATCAGAAAGGAAGAGGAGAAAGAAAGAATGATATTTTCCTCAAATCTGTCCTTAGATGGGATTTGTATGTGAAAAGTTGTGCAGGGAAGCATGAGAAACATATAATGGTTTCTTAAAAAGAATGTTAATGTAGTCTTTTGACAGTTTTCACTCTAATTATTTAGTTCTTAAAAATATCCTGCAAAGACTTACATGGAGGCCTTCCCCCAATCATGGAGAATTATCTATCTTTTTTTCAATATTCTCTGTTTTTCCATCACTTCTAAAATAACTCTTTTGTGGTTAACTTCTTCATTTGAAAGCTAATACATCCCTATGTTCCCTAGAAAGCAGCTTCCTTTACTGGCATAATTCCCTGCATGTTTTAAGAGCCTTGACTGAGTTGTTTGCCTTTTAGTTTGCAATGTGCTTTTGAATGATCAATATGCATTATGGAACTATGCTTATTCATCATTTTTTCCAAGCAGGAAAACACATCAAAATTTTGCCAAGAACATTTAAACATAAATAATAATACTAACCTCGTGCAACCTCTCATTACTCTCCATTTTTCAACTCCCAAACTCTAAGTATTTTAGTTTTTCCAGTATTTTTTCATTCTTTCCAGCTCTCAATTTAATAAGTAATATTTGGAAAAAAAGTCAGAACCCTTTCTCCTTCTGTCAAAACGACTATAAAAATTAGCAGAGATCTTGGGACACCCACAACTTCTCAATTTCTAAACCAGTCACTCTTCTTGCTGGCTCAGTGATCCTATTATCAGAAAGAGACCACACTTTATTGTGCATTAGTTAAAAAAGAAATGTCCCAGGCATACCCTGCTCTGCAACTATAGCTTTAAACCAGTGAGAAAACATTCTTCATGGCTGCAAATAGGCAAAGTGAAAGACGATAATTGTTCTCGCATTCAGAATGCTCCCAAGAGTCTCTAGAGCCAGAACTCTTTCCTTCAACTTAGATTGAGGATACTTCTACCAAAATGCAGGTGCTTTCTGCCAAACTTATTCTTCCTGAAAAGAACAGTATGTTCTCCAAACCAACCTTAGAGTCTTTACTTTGAAGGCTGAGTGTCTCTCACTCCATATATTAGAGTTTACCTTCACGCTTCTCTCATTATTGATTAAAGATATTACCTTATGACATAGAAGGCAAAATTTAAATTTTTGGACAATAAAATAAAAAGTAGTAGGTATAGGAAGACCTAAAAAAATCCTTAACTCCTAAAGTAAGGTTTTTTATTAGTATTTGAAATCAGTCATTCACAGTAACCCATTCAAAGTCCTAGTAACATTGATACAGAAAATTTAGAATAACTAACCCTATAAACTATATGCTGTGGTATCACAAGTGACATTTTGAGAGTAAAATAATGAAAAAAAATTACTGAGTCAAACCAACTTTGTATTCAAAGCATTAATGAATGAAAAAATTTAAATCATTTATGGAAAGCTTTGAGAGAGCTATAATGTTGTCTCTTTTTTCCAGCCATAAACTACTTTGAAAGTGTATGTTAAGAAAAGAGCCAATAACAAAACCATAATTATTGTAATGAGCAAGCAGATTACAGAAAATTAGAAAATACACACACCCACGCAATATGAAGTTAAGGATTAATTGTATTTTCCACAATCCATGTTAATAATTTCAACCAGAATTCTTAATTCTTTTTTCCCACCTGGAAAACCCAATCCAAGTAACACTTGCATTCCTCCAAAATATCCATTAACTTATGTTTAAGATACAATTCTATAAAACATTACATTTTTCATTGTTTGGATATTTTGATAGCTTTTTCCATTATGTCTGAAACAGTTGCCTTGCTAGTGTACTTTTTTAATTTAAAATATTTTATATTATTTCTGACCTATTATTATTATGGAATTAAGAGAAACCATCTTTAGAAACAATACCTGTCAAGAGATACAGCCTTTCTGGTCTTTTACTTAGGCTTCACATGATTTTTGCAGAAACTTGCCATTGGTAAATATAGGGAAAAAGTGATTTCAAAACGGAAGTTCTAAAAAGCTTTAGAAAGAGGCCAACTCTACAGAGAGTACAGGTGTACCTATAAGAACAGAAATTTTGTAATTAGCTACTGAGCTTCCAGTGGAAGTTGTTAAAGTCATGGATTGTAGGTGTGAAGGCAATTGCTAAGTGACTTTTGGAATTAAAACTTCAGTTAAAAAAAAGGAAGAAAAGAAAATTTCAGTTTTAATGAGCAAATATACCCAACTTGGAAAAGTAAATAATCTCCTGTATTTATGTAAAAATTCTGCTGACTATTAAAACAAAGTCTCTCCTGCCCTAAGGTTTAAATGTAAATCCAGAAAGTTTTTACATGTTATAAAGCGCAATCTGAATGAGACTTATTATAAGACTATTTAGACAAATGGCCATGCTATTTTTTTAGTTTGAATTAAAACTGTGAAGCATTAAGTATCATTAGCTATATTATATAAAGGGCACCAAACTTAAGAAAATAGTTGTTCATATATAACAGGATTGATGCTATCTCATGCAAGTTACTGAGTAACAATTTGAAGAGCTTGACTCTTAAGCAAGTGCTTTGTTCTGAAACAATTAGAATCAGCTTTTATTTGTAGATCTACCAGATCTACCAGAATGGTTTTCATTCATAGTTTGTAAAATCCGAGTCACTGATTTCTAAGATTGGTCCATGTTTTTAGTCTGCTTGTTAAGTTTTCTTCTAAAGGCTGGCTCTTAACTGCTATGATGAGTGGTGAAAAGTAAACAAATTACAAGGTCTGAATTTCCTCAGACTACAAGCTGTACTCACTTCCCTGATTTTCTGTCCACCTTTTCTGCCATTCCTCTTACACTGATTTACAAGCAAGGGAGCTCCGGGGGTGCCTGGTGGCTCAGTTAGTTAAGCATCTGCCTTCAGCTCAGGTCATGACCCCGGGGTCCTGGGATGATCCCACATTGAGCCCAGCATCAGACTCCCTGCTCTGTGAGGTGTCTGCTCCCTCTCCCTCTGCCTGCTGCTCCCCCTGCCTGTGCTCTCTGTGTCAAATAAATAAATAAAATTTTAAAAAACACAAGCAAGGGAGCTATAACAGTTATCCTCATACCAATGAAAATTGGGAATTCTCTCTTTCTTTGCTGTGGTCCTATGTTATCAAATAATGCATCTATATTTTTACTAAATGTTGAGGCAGGATAATGAAATATTTTCCACAGTTAGAGCTACGGGTGACTGCAGGAAAAAGTCAATGTTCATGTAAATGATAGCACCCAACAAACAAGGAGAAGGTAATAGTACAGAGAGTGGCTGAGTTTCTGTGTCATAGATGTGATACTGAAAGACTGAAGGGGGGAAAAATGGTACACTGACAGAAGAAAACTGTATTATTCAATCTGTGAAAATATAGATGCTGGAGTTGTACATAAAGATTTTGCTAAAAAAAAAAAAGGTTTGCTAATGAGGATATATTGTTTTAGGGTGTCTTCCTGCTTGAAACAATGGCATGAGGGCCTCATGACCGTGAGGGAAACCCAAGAGAATTTTCAAAATTTCACTCTTCGTGAAACCATTATATCACTGAGCCACTGGACCTCAGAATTGCCTATCTCTCCACTTTCTGTAATATAAGATTATTAAATTATTAAATGTCTTTGTTGCTTAAGAAACACTTGGCTGACTACTCTTATACTGGAAATCATTCTGAGATAATCCCATGAAGCAAGACATTCAATATCCTCTGAACACTTAATGTCCATTTCATTTCAGTAATGATAAACAAAACATCTAGCCATTGAGCACAGTAAGGATTAGGAAGAAATTCAGACTATGAAATTATCTTATAGGAAATAAACTTACAAATTTCAAAAGGATGGTGTTTTATTTAAAATTGGGGTGGGTGGGACAGAAGGAGAATCTTAAGCAAGCTCCATGCCCCTGGTGTGGAGCCACCCAGGTGCCCCTTATTTGAATTTGTATAAATAAAATGGACAGTAATATAATCTTAAACATGTTAATATACTATTTGAAGTATAAACAACAGAACATGAATGTAATAATCTAAGACCAATTCTTTACATTTTCAATATACTGATCCTGCCTATGACATTCATACCAAAGCCTTCATGATGAGCAAAGTGGGATTTTACTGATGATCTTTTAGCATGTTTAGTTAAACAAAAAGAAAAAAAAACATAAACTAATATATGCTGTAAAATACAGACCTATGTTCCACCCATGCCACCCTGCACACAAGAAACAATACGACAGGACCAACTCTGAAGGAATAAATAGGGCAAACAATTGTGGGGTTTTTTGCAAAATACACCATGGCATTGTTTAGGTCTGTATTATTTTTATGCTATAACGTTCTTCCACTTCTTAAAATTTAGTATGTTAAAAATTTTAAACTATCTGAAGCATCTGAACTATTTAAACTATTTGAAGTATAACTGAATAAACATAAGTTGAGGAATAGCTCATTGCTATAAGTTTCGTCAATTTGTTTAAATATGCTAGTCAGTCCTAGAATATTACATTCCCACTGAAAAGAGTTGTATGGTTACATCATGAATGCTGAAATATTATGGTCTGTTGGTTGTATGTACCTATACGTGCACATGCATATATGTGTATATTCATGTATGTTTATATATGTATACCTATTGTTATATAATGCTTAAAGAGAAAAGAAGGAAGACTTCAATTATTAGCAAGTAATTGTTGATTTCTTCATGGCATTATGAAATCCGAGCTGAAAAACTTGCTCTGTTGTTGCATGAATAGATTTAAGACCATGAGTATGTACAGGTACGGTGGCAGTCAGGCATATACTCTCCCATCTATGCAAGTCATGTAAAGGGCACACATCCCTTACCAAAATATCCTGACATGCTTTGCTCTTAAATGAATGTGCAAAATATAACATTTATAGGCGTACACATTATATACAATAGATATAATCCCCACTTAAACTTTTTTGCTGTATTTACTCAGAATTTCCATGACAGCAGAATCATGTTCACAAAATTGTATGTAGTTCTCAATTTCTTAAGTGAACACTTGCAATTATTCATCACAACCTTATCTTTTCTTATCTTTTGAGCCTTTTAAACTATAGGTTTTAAACTCAGAAACTGGGCTTCAATAAAAACAAAGACTGCCTCAAATAAATATATAACTATATATTAATTTAAACTATATGTTAAAATTATACAGTAAATTTTGACCTGTTAGAGAAAAAAATGAGTATGATAGGCACCTAAGGTAAATGTCAACATATATTAATTAATTTCGCTTGGGATCAATATATCCCCACATCATCAAACTCCACAATAATCTCAAAAAGCTGAAGAGAAAATGATAAATGATAAATCAGAGTACATCTATTATTACTTCTAGACCACTACTATCCAGACATTGCTTACCAATGATAGGAACTCTTATCTATACACAAATTAATACAAATATTTAACAGTGTAGCACAAAATCTAATATTTGTCCTCGGTGGATTTTCTCATCTGCTAAAAAGTTGTCTGAATACACTCAGATTATAACCTTGAAAACTTAGACATTAATCATCACAACTATTACAAACAACAAAATGTTAAAATCAGACAAGAACAATTCCTATATATTTTCAAAGCTCTGATAGATTTTCTCTTCTTAAAATTACTCATACCACTGATGAAAATTGGAATGGCACATGAGCATTTTAGTAGAGTTACAGTCTGTTCTAAATCTAAAAATGAGTAACATGAAATGCCACATCTCACAACAAATAAAATGTATTCAGACACAACTGTATAGAGGGATATGAGTAGATGGGGGAGCAGAACGCATGGGCATTTAACGAAATCATTGTGGATACTATGAGATTAGTTTTGTCCCCACTGTTCCATATTTTATCTGCATTCATAAGCTAAACTGCATTTTCCAAATCAGGTTTCCAGCCATTGAAATCTCTCTTCCTACATAAAACACTAAACCTACTAATCTCTCAGCCCTTTGATAAGTCAACACTGCAATCAATAGCATGCTGCCTTTGGGTCTCAGTGGCATCCTTTGATTAATACCAGCTTTCCAAGAGAAACGTATGAAAATCATATCATGTGCAACTGGATCAAACTGTCAGACAACTTTGGAAGACTGAAACATTCAAGGAAAATGTGAAAATGAACTGTAGTAGATAAATGTCAATTTCAGGGGCTTTGACATTTTGTTATACTTAAATTAAAGGCAATGTTATTTTGGTTCCTTCCTGCTCTAAACATGTTGGTTTTCCCTTTTAGGAGATTCTGATAAAATATGTGGTCATCTCTTGCCAACATTTTCAATTCCTCTTCTGTGCAGACAGCAGGGTTTATATGATAAAATTTTAATGACCATGAACCGGCATAACAATATGAGGCATCAGCACATTTTCAATAAGGCTATGCATTTGTTAAGACTGGCATTGGAAGGTATTCTCCAAGCAGAAGCCTTCATGGCCTGAGACACAGGCTTAGCAGAGGGAGAAGCTGTTCCAGAGAAAGCACCATTATCATGCAGCTGTAGTCCGCTGAAATGGGGATTTATGAATCACTGCCAAGGACTCTACGTTATGGGTTGTAAATTAAAACTGGGGTTTAGCATATACCCGACACTAGACTGGAGGATCTAGTTCTCAGATTACCCCACAGACTTAGTTAAAAGCAGCTTTAGAGTACCCCTCAATCCCTGATTACATCCCTTTCAACTTTCCACAAAATCCCACACTTTTTTCTGATTGCTGTTTCATAGGGAGGAAAAGTCTAAGTCAGTTCAAGAGAAGTTGAGGATTTTTGTTTAACTTCTTTCAAAATCCAGATTAAGCAGTGTTGGAACTGGGAGAAAAATGCTCACTTTACCAACATGAAATCATGACATTACATTACTTGCTCAGCTTGCACAGAAGCAGTTTTGGGGCTTAGCTTCTTCCCTTCATACAGACCCCCAGCCCTGAGTCTCGGGATTCTTAAACTTTCCACAGTTTGACAGTAGGAATTCTATGAACAGACAGAATATTCCACTATAGATTTTCAATTCTAAAAGTGATATTTTTAAGGGTTATTTTCTTGTTGTTGCTATGACTATAGCCATCTTGGTGACCTCTTATGATCCAAAGTATAAACACACAATTATGAGGTCTTGATTCTGGATTTATAGGGATCATCTTAAAGAAATTTTGAGGTTTATGTTAAGTACACAATGCTGTTCTTGTTATGTTGTATAAATCTGACTGATAGTAGGAGAGCTCTTCCTGTGAGAACCATATTGCAGCTTGCAGATGACAGAATTACTCTGAAAGTTCCTCCCTGGTACCAAGCTTACTGTCACAGATCACAGGAGTGAGAGATGGAAACTCCCAGATGGGTCGTGGTTCAGGAATGTTCCATTTCATAAATGAAAGTATATTATTGCTATATATTTCAGTATCTCAGCAAGGGGAAAGTAATGGGAACTTCTGATAAAGAAGACCAACTTGAGAATGTGGAGTAGTTCATTTAATCCCATAAGCCTTAATTCTTGGCCAATGGAGAAATGTCTTTCTGAGCAATAAGAATACTGGAATATTGGCACAGAGAACAATTTTTTTGTAATAAAAATAGTGAAAAGATCATTGCAATAGAGATGGAAAGAGGTGGTAATGAGAGAGCTGGGAAGAAGACAGCAAATTTTAGAGTATGTCGTGAGACAGTCCAGTGAAAAGAAATTCCTAGAAGCTTACAATGAAGATATAAATAACAGTTCATATGGGAATGATGAAAACAGCTGTTTTACACCAAAAATGGAAATCCCAAATACTTTAAACTGAGTTGCATGAAATTCCACTTGAATCAAGAACTCACCTAGAATCTAAGGAAATAGGCTTGATATTGCTTGACAGTATTAGGAAATTATTTGGGGGTTTATATCATAAAACAAATTAAATGTTAATTTAAGATAACTGTTTTTAGAGTAAAAATACTGTAACACTGATTACATTATGAAGTCACATATTTCAAACATTTTTCAGAGATACTGTAAGATCACCACAAACCTGACAGGATAAGAATACAGTGATTATGTTTATGATCATTATACATATATTTACAATATATAAGATGTTTATATAATTATATACATAATCACTACAGATAAATATAGTAATTTAAATGTGCAGGCATAGGTTTAGAATTTTAGGAAAATATAATCTGATATGTTTATAGTATTAATTTTTTAAAAATTTTATTTATTTATTTATTGGACAGAGAGAGAGAGATCACAAGCAGGCAGAGAGGCAGGCAGAAAGAGAGGGGGAAGCAGGCTCCTTGCTGAGCAGAGAGCCCGATGCAGGGCTCGATCCCAGGACCCTGGGATCATGACCTGAGCTGAAAGCAGACGCTTTAACCCACTGAGCCACCCAGGTGCCCCTATAGTATTAATTTTTTTCTTTTTAAAGATTTTATTTATTTATTTGAGAGAGAGAGAAAGTGAGATCATGAGAGGAGTGAAGTTCAGAGAGAGAAACAGACTCCCTAAGGAGCTGGGAGCCCTATGCGGGACTCGATTCCAGGACTCCAGGATCATGACCTGGGCCGAAGGCAGGTGCTTAACCAACTGAGTCACCCAGGGGCCCTAGTATTAATTTTTTAACGTAACTGCTGATAAAGAAATAACATAGCAAGTTGCCTTAACAAACATACACATACCCAAATCTAAATTAAATGGATTTGAACCAAACGGTCCAATCTCCTGATGATATTATAAATCTAATACTAAAAGCACTCAGTCAAATAATCTCTTCATGAAAAGAGATTCTTTTCTTCTTCTTCATGAAAAGAAAGCACTTAAATAATAATAATCACATTAATATAACTTATTTATAAAAATAAACAGTAATATTACTTTAAAAACTTAGAAATATGTTTTTCAATAACCAATTGCTTATCAGATTTTTAACTCAGGTTAAAAACTGCAATGCACAACAGGGGCACAGAGGAGTGTTGCAGGTAAGAAATATGTAACAAATTTTCCTGGTAAAGCTTAGTATTTTGAAGAACCAATAAAAATTTATCTTTACAAATAAAACAAGTTACAGTTTCATTAAATAATTAACTCCTGAAGTCATAACGTACTTATTCTTATTTCAGAAGAAAAATTTCTACTTCTTCAGGACTTAAAAATTTATGTATCCTCTATTCACTCTGAAATATTTCCCTATATTATAATTGATAATTTGAATAATGTATAAAAACATTGATACTGTATTTTCAGAGAAAATGAGACTTCATCAGTACACCTCATAATGCATACATATATATATATATATATATATATATATATATATATATATATATATATGAGGTTTTGTGGCATTAAGCCTCTGAGATCTTGGGCTTTATGGAAGGGTATGGTGATACTTCGTTTAGTTTTACTACAACATGACTTAGCATATCCTGATAACTACAACATCTTCACCCACAATAAGTTACAGAAGATCATCTTCTGAGTTTACTCTAAGTTCTACAGCCTACCCCTAAGTTAGACAGAATGTACATTCATTTAATATCATATAATTGATAATTTTGATTAAAAATGTGATTTCCGGGGCGCCTGGGTGGCTCAGTGGGTTAAAGCCTCTGTCTTGGGCTCAGGTCATGATCTCAGAGTCCTGGGATCGAGCCCCGCATGGGGCTCTCTGCTCGGCAGGGAGCCTGCTTCCCCTTCTCTCTCTGCCTGCCTCTCTGCCTACTTGTGATCTCTCTCTCTCTCTCTGTCAAGTAAATAAATAAAATCTTAAAAAAAAAAAAAAGTGATTTCCATTGTTTTCCTGATTAGTGGCTTAAATTCTCATGTAAGACAAATCCACCCTATCTCCTGTTACTGAATACATTCCAGAGCAGAAAACCAATACAAAACTACATACTAACTTCAACCATCTAAGTGAAAAACAAAATGAAATGACCAAAACAAATATAAAACTGGTCATGTGTTATTACAAGGATAGTTGGAAAAGAACAATTAACTTTCTGAAATTTTCCTTTTTAACAAACTGGGCTGACATCATTTACAGATAATCTTTAGTCTTTGCATTAGCAATTCTCTTCTTATTCATTAGAAAACAAACACTGTTTGTCTGCTATGTGCCTAGCACAATGAGAATATCAGAAGTACAATGACAAATGGTGCCTAGCTCCGAGAGTTCCGGGTTTAGTAAAGAAATAGAAAAGAAAATAAACAATTAGGATTTGCCTTGTTGTGCTCTAATAGCGGTATGCAATGACACTGCAGGAGCCCTGTAGAGAAAAACCTAGTGCTTCCTAAGGAGTGTTAGGGTAGCAATGACATAAAAGTTAATCCCTGACAATCTCTGAAAATAAAAGAGTTTACCATATACAAATATTATAAATTAGAGGGAGTACATGAAAGGAGGTGAATTTGAAAAACCATCAAGTTGTAAGAAAAAAAGTCACATCTAGGGAATTTGGGAAAATTCAGTATATTTGGAAAAAGGGGTTTATACAGCAATAAGCTAGGAAGTGTACAAAAAGGAAAAGAGAAAATAGCATGTTTTAAATACCATGAAAAAGACTTGGGACTTTGTCCTCAAGGGATAGGAAATTGCTTACAAATTTTATGCAAGAAAGTGACATGCCAGATTTGTTTTTCAGAAAGCTCTTCCTAGAAGTAATTTTGGAGACTGGATTGCTGGGGGAAGAGATGGAAGTCCAAGAAAGTGATTGGCATCTATTGCAGCAATCCACATAAAGAATGATTAAGGGCTGAAGCAAGTCAATTGAAGTAGGCATAAGAGGACTGTATGAATTTAAGAGCTATCCAGAAGTTTGAATCAGTAAGACTTAGTGATCAGTTGGATGTGAGACGTGAGGGGGAAGAGGAAGTGAAAAATCTAAGATTTCTTTTCTGTGACAAACTGAATGGCAGTACCAAATACAGGGATAAAACATACAGGAAATAATATAATGGAAATAATGCGAAATGCAGGGCCTATGGGACACTGAGACAGAAACATGCAATCACTGGAAACATAGACTCAGGAAGTAACAGGAAAGTAACAGGAAAATGTCTACACTGGTTTAATAAGAGGGAAGAAATGGCTTAGGGTACATGGAAGAGTGGTGGTGGGTCTCTAACAAGAATCCAAAGTTAGAGCATGTGTCAGCATTAGTTGATCTAGAGGTTTAATACCACCATCAGTTTCCAGTTAATTTATACGTCTGTGGTCTGTGTTGTTTCATCATTAGTTTGCTATCTCCAATGGTCATGAGATGGCCCCCAATGTAACAATCATGATTATGCATGGGTGACTTTGTTGATGTCCTCCAAGAGAGTTGTATGAGCTTTCTATCGTCTATTTTAAATGCACAGAAACTTTAAGCAGACCACTGCAAATCTCTTATCAAATTAGTTTAAACTGGTTTAGACTAATCCATCCCTAACCTAGGGAAGAAGAATGGTATTAATAGAATTAGCTCATTTGAAAAAAGTTCCAGCCTTGGAGGAGGTTTGGAACCAAGGAAGAAACCCATACACAATCACAATCACGGTTCTACTGGGAATGAGAAGTGGAGTCACAGATACTGGGCAGGCAACCAAAAATGCCCACAAAGGTCAAGGAAGAAACTGGACCAATTTCTGAAACTCCTTTATCCTGAAGCTGCATTCAAAGGGGGGAAAAATGGAAGAAAGCAATATTTTGAAAAGAGAAGCTTAAATACCCATTGCATCAGAAACTAGTAAGAAATATAATCTTATAATCTTATAACAAAATTCCATTACTAGAGTGGATAGAAAGAAGAAATTAAAATTCTTATCACATTTTGTATGGCTATCAAAATGATACCCAAAATGCCAATTCCACATGGAATTCTTAGTGCTTGTCAAAAGTATTCACTGTGTTATTTTCATGTATGAAAGTGTATATTTGTGCACAATATATGCACATGCACATAAAAGTGCAATAACTCACTCATTTCTTTAGCCCCAAGAGAATTATGCCCTAAGCTTGCTTCGGGCCATCCCTTTTAAAACAAATCTAATGCTTTCAATGGAGTATCATAAGTAGAATGGCAGATGTTAAAGTCTATCTTGGGATCTTCCAAAGGTTGCTGACTTTACACTACAGTTTCAGAGAAGGCTATGACTAAATCTTATGGAACATTAATAATTCAAGAAAATGAGCAAATTCATGGAGTTGGTGGGGAAGCCCCTGAAGGGCATGGATGTCAGTTTGTATCAGGGCTCCAGAGAAAGGGGAGAAATTATTCCCAGTGAAATGGGAGGAAGAGGGTAAAGAGAAAGCAGCTTCGGGGTATGGCCTCTCAAATCTTCAGCAAAATTACTTAAATGTAAAATGCTTGTTGTAAATGGATTTTTTTTTAATGGAAAAAATGAGCATACTGGATCTGATATCCTATCAGATATCTGGACATATTAGGTGAAGTGAGATTGTCTGTGCCTATACAGCGGGCACAAATGTAACAGACAATGGAAATGCCAGCCTTTGGGAATTTACGAATCGGGGGAAAGATAGAGACATTCACAGGATATAAGGAATTAGGGACAGAGCAACTTTACTCAGATCTCCAAGAGACAGGGAAGCCTCAGCAAAGATCTGGGTAAAATAACATTTAAAAACAGAGCCCTCTGTCTAGTACCTTTATCATTTTAGTTATCATTTATCATTTATCATTTAGTGCCTAATAAACAACTTTAGTGCTTGATGTGCTAAATGTTCTCAGTTGAGTCTGAGTTGTTCTACAACATGACTCAAATTTCCCTTTTCTATTTTATTCTTTACCACCTCCTCTTTACATAAATCCTATAAATGTTTTTAATGTCCCTATCATGCCTACTAAAATTTAATTGAATATGATGAGAAACTTCAGTGTTCCTTTCCAAAAGGAATAAACACTTGGCTTCATTTTGGTTGTCCAGAACAGTGTGGAAAGAAACTTTCCATCAAACTCTGATGATTGCTATCCCCTGATTACTTTTGGTCTGTGTTTTGTTTTTGTTTTCATTTTCTCCTTGTTTTTTTATTTTTATTTTTCTCTTTACTCCCTCCCCTCCTTCCGAATGGTACTGGGGTGTTTTAATGGTCAAAGAGAAAGGGAAAAAGGAAGAGTATTTAACTAAATGTAACTCATCTTATTCACCCTAAATATAAACTCAAAACACCTTAAACATTGTTTATATTAGTAGGAGATCTTCATCCCAACAGATTAGAATTCCATCCTTGGCCAGAGGCCCATGCTATTAGTCACACTATTGTAACATGTAAAGAGCAAAATCCCCTGAGAATATAAGTATTATAAGATAATGTACCCTCTTAGCTATGTGGGCTTCACTAGCAGTTATAAAAATGTTGCCAAGATTACACTCCAGCAATTAGCCCTCCGTGTGGGCTGCTAATGGATTTTACACTCAGCTTTAAGATATAAACCCTAACACTATTTTAGAAAATAACTCTTGAAAGATGTTTTTAGATTAACAGAGACAGACTATCAAATCTTGGTGAATCAAACTTTTTTCTGTTTGATAAAACTGATAAAGCTTAGCAAATACATTAATATTTGTATCACAAAAACAAATACAAAAATATAAAAAGGCATAGCTTTTTAAAAAGACCTAAGGTCAAGTTCACAATGCTCAATGTAAAGATTAAAAGTAAAGATCAAAGATTTCAGCAAACCTGTGGCTTTGCTACATGTTTTTATTGTCTCATGGAACTGAGAGTCTGTTTTTGCTTATTTTATCACTTAGAACAATCTATTGAGGGAATGTTTCACTGTGTCTGAGTGAGTCATCTGAGCTATAAACATAAAATTAAAATAGCAATGATCTATGATAACACAGGAAATGTATACCAAAAAAAGGCTAAACTATAACATAACAACAATATGGAAAACACTAGGAAAACCCTTCTCACCCTGATAAGAAGAAAATATAATCTTAATTTTATTTGACAAAATAAAAACCCAAACAATTGAGAAATGAGAGACATAAAAGATCAGTTCCTCTTAACAAACCTTAATAAGCAACCAGTACGTCAATAAATTATAGTCTCTGTCACACAGTAAAGTTAGACTCATACAAAAATAATTTCAATATAATCTAGTAAATATTCTGATAAGACATTTCAAATAAAACAATGCATGTTAAGGACTTATCACCATACCTACATAGGAAGCACAAGATACAGGATATAATATATACATATTTAGATAACACACATATAACATAAAGTACTAACGGAGAAGTACAGGAGCAGCAATGAGACAAGATTAGTGAGGTTTTCTGGTTACATTATAGAATCCGTGTTTCTAGACATCCACTCTAATGCCTTTTCCAAAAGGCCATGGTGCTCACAGTCTCCACTGGGATGATATCTTTAGTTGAATAGTAAGCAGCACCTGCAGAAGTACCCCTGCCATTCTCTTTCCTCCTCAACCCCCACCCAAGTAAAAACAAAACACTTTCTAAATATTCAAGTTATGTTTTTCTAATTATAGCTCTAACTAAAATGACATCTGCAATAGAAAAGAACGGCATTTTCTTTTTGATTTCATGTATATAAATAAATCTCACAGCACTTCAAAGGTTAAGTTATGCAAAATATATAGTTGCATACAAAGGACCCTTCCTCCTTCTGTTCATTGGAAACTGACATCCAGAAGGTCTTCTCTATGAGTGTTCTATTTCTTTCCCATCCTTGCTACCTATCAATTTGGGATCACATTTCATCATGAGAAGTTCTTTTTTTTTTTTTTTTTAAAGATTTTATTTATTTGACAGCGAGAAACACAGCGAGAGAGGGGACACAAGCAGAGGGAATGGTAGCGGGAGAAGCAGGCTTCCTGCCAAGGAGGGAGCCTGATGCGGGGCTCGATCCCAAGACTCTGGGATCTGACCTGGGCCGAAGGCAGACGCTTAACAACTGAGCCACCCAGGCGCCCCCATGAGAAGTTCTTGATACAACTTCACAAATAGATACAGGAAGGAAAAAGTGTAGTATCTTTTAGTAAAATAAAACATATTAGTGAAAACATACAATGCCAATCCAAGTAAAAACAGGATCTTAATTGCATGCCACCAAGATCTTGTGTTCTAATCCAGGCCTACATTAAAAGTCAACTCTCCTGATGTTAAAAATATTATGCACTGTGAAATGGGAATGTGACTGTCAAAATGGAAAGTTGATTTAAGGACCTACATGGATTAATACCTGAAGATTATTCACCAAGAACCTATTACCACTTTCTCTATCAACAAAAGCATGGTATACTCTATGAACAGATTTCTCTGAAAAATCTATTCAGAAGGATTAATCACTTGAGAAATGACTGTTTCTGACATTGTACTTCTTTTCGGTAATAGAAAAATAACTTTTATGCTACTTCTGTCATGACATATGTTGCCCATCCCTAATCCTTGATAACTGACCTCAAAAACCCAGGATTCCAAAGATATAGTGAAATTGATTCCTCAAAGAAATCTTGATAAGTAGTTTACTTCAAAAAGGATTCAAACACTTGCTCACATGTAGCCTAACATGAGAGCTCCTCTTTCATAGCCTAGTGACTAAAAATGGCAATGGAAACCAGTGTTTAATAGCTTGACTGGGTGTATTTTTTCCCTTGCATAAATCCATCCCTCTCCCGAGTGGTTCAAAAACACTGCACTTTTCCAGAAAGGTAAAGTAAATTTTAAATATGTGCCATGAGTGGCTCTGAAGACAAGCTCTGGCCCATATGCTCAGGGCCTGAAGTGACACTGTCAGGAGTGAAGGGGAATAAGGCCGTGCTTCTAAAAGCATAACATGCTGCCTGTCCCTTCTGTTTGTTTTCATGTGCTTGTGCAGTGACTCGGGGCATTTACTCCCACACAGATGTATATTCTCAGCCTCAAAGGAAGGAGGCCAAAAGAAAGAAATCAGACTGCTTGGGAAAACAAAGATAATGGTAAATGGGTGGGAGGGAGATAGAATAAATGTGTGCTGAATGGAGTTTCCCTGGCCCTGCTAAATCTGAAGCTATTTGGCTTTCATTAAAAGCTCAATAAAGCTTATGCCTCTCCCCCTAGATAGGCAGTTTATAGGCAGGGCCTCTGCCTTATTCACAGGTATGTTCCATTCGATGGTTCGCACAGTTTTTATACACAGTAGGTGTTCATACCATGTCTGTAGCATTGAATCTGCTGCTGGGTTAGTTCTGTTATCCTGACAGGTAAACATGGGGGCCTGTTACAGTCTGAATTAAAAGCAAAGCTACTGGAAGACATTATAATACTGAAATGCCTGCGAGGGTTTGCAGTGCTGACATGTGCTTAAAGCCTTAGGAGACCAAAAATTCTAGTCACCCTTGAAAGGTAAATTACTTTTTAGATGTGAGGGCCTAAAGTAATCAGATATTTCTAATAGTCTAAAATTCAAAATGATCTACCCTCTTTAACTTTTAGCTTTCCTTAATTGGTGTTTTTTATTATTATTTTAATGGAAAATAGCCTTCTTGAATATTAGTTTGTGTTTATTAAAACATGTGAATAGGGGCGCCTGAGTGGCTCAGTCTGTTAAGCTTCTGCCTTTGGCTCAGGTCATGATCCCAGGGTCCTGGGATCCAGTCTTGCATCGGGCTCCTTGCTCAGAGGGGAGCCTGCTTCTCCCTCTGCCTGCCACTCCCCCTGCTCATGCTCTCTCTCTCTGACAAAAAAAATAAATAAAGTCTTAAAATAAATAAAACATGTGAATAAATGTAAAAATGATAATATCTGAATGATACAGAGCGAATTATTTCATGTCCTAGCATATTGCTTTAAAAAGCATCTTGAGCATATGATGTATAGAGTCCTGATGAACTGTTTTACAGACACACGTGAAGGGATAATGTTGCTCACAGTAGAAATCTATAAATTGTGGAAAATCATTTACCAGACTGTTTTGTACTTGGACATCTGTAACAATAGGGATGAAACATAATCCAAGCATTATGAAAAAAAGCAATCAGGTTCTTCTTCCCCGCAATGAACAGAGTTTTCTCAAGGGGCCGATTATTACAGTTCTCGCCTCACTGTTGGTGAAGAAGCCCAAGAGGCATGTGTGTGTGTGTGTGTGTGTGTGTGTGTGTGTGTGTGTGTGTGTGTGTATTAAGAACTTATTAACACCTTTTGTAGGAATCTTTGCCTGTGGATGACTATAAAGAAGCTATGTACTTTTTTTTTTTTTTTTTAATATTTTATTTATTTATTTGACAGAGAGAGAGAGATCACAAGCAGGCAGAGAGAGAGGAGGAAGCAGGCTCCCCGCTGAGCAGAGAGCCCGATGCGGGGCTCGATCCCAGGACCCCGAGATCATGACCCGAGCTGAAGGCAGAGGCTTTAACCCACTGGGCCACCCAGGCGCCCCAAGCTATGGACTTTTAAATAAGGCACCAAGCAGCACTTACTGGCAGCTGGCTCTGTATCCTCATCTTTACTTCAGGGTTAACTTTTCAAACAAAGGAAATATTTACCTTGCCAGTCTATGAAATAACTGCCAATTGGGGAAACTTGTACATTACAGTTTAAGAAGTTTAATGCATGTGTAGGAAAATGATATGTTCAAGAAAAACACAGAATGTATAAACATAAATACTATTTTCTATCACATTCTGAAGAACCGCATGTAGCCAAAAAATTCTGCAGGTAGACAGCAAGACAAGATATCCAACAGTTAGTGTTTGTTCTGCTTCTTGCCTTCGGAGAACAATGAATTCAGATTGAACAATAGCAAATTCAGAGGGAATCACAGAGAATGAAAATGTTATCTAGTTGACCTTAAATGTTTGTCACAAGATTTCCCGCAGGTTCTCTGAATCCCAGGCTGATGCTATGTGGGGTGCACAGTATGGAACACAATAATGAAATACTTTGGTTTTAAAAATGAAAACATATTATTTTCTTCACTAGAGATTCGCTCTTCGCAGGTGGATTTCCCATCCAAATTTTGGTCGCAAGAGATAATACATGATCTGATAGTATTTCTGAAGAGCTCCTTAAATATGTTTAATCAATTCACTGTTCTTTGGATCTAATCTGTCTGAACTCTCCACACATCCCTGAGCAGGTAGTGGGGAAAAAAACCACAAATTTACCATAATAAAAATCAATCAGTGATTCTACCCACTCAGTTCCTACCATATTAATACTTTAGTATATATTTGTAAATTTTCCACTCTTCTGAGAATGACTCTCTTTCAATGTGATCTTCACTAGGTATTTATAAGAAGCACTAATAATGAGGTTATTGGCAAGCTCATGAAAATTAAACCGAAGCAGGAATGAAAAAGAGAGCAGAACCCAGTTCATACTGAAGTTATCACAAGCTTACTCATCTAGAAGCAGTATTCAGCTCCATAATATTATTGTACAAAGCACTTCCAAAAGATGCTATCATTCGCTCAAACTTTATGGAAGCTTAGGATTGGTACTTTAATGACTGGAACAGTGACTCTGTCTAGAGTAAGATATGGAACTAATGAAACCGGCAAGTTGTCGTCGTTAAGCCAACAAATTCTCTGCTCTAAAAATCATGTCTATCTGACAAGCAAGAGGGTATGTTTCATAGCAGATCCTAGAGCAGTTATATTCTCTCAGATTTCCATATTTCATATTGCTTCTTTTTCCCTAGATACAAAACAACAAGTATTGATTCAATATCACCCTACTGTCTATTTTAATTGAAATCTTCAGCATACACAAACATGTCAAGAGTTAGTAATAAAAAATACAACTAAAAGCTCAACAAGCAATATATATAGATCTTTGGGGGATTAGAAATCTTATTCCTTCACTTGGCTTTTGAATTGTATTAATGGCTGCAAATGAAGATGCAGTAGCACTAGGAATCAGGCTCTACTTAGAGTACAGATAAAGGAGAGAATGTTTCAAGATTCCTTAAATAGAACCTGCTCCAAAATAATTACCTACCAGACTGACCTTGGCAATGAAAATACCTACTCTTACAGCCTTTAGGTTAAACCATTTTATCTCTGAAAGTGCTTATAAAATGCAAGCACATCAATAAAGGGAAAGAAAACATTAGCTGGTTTAAAATTGGCATTGACTTGCTAACCATCCTCCTGTCTCCATCTTTCTGGGAGATGGGTTGCATGATCTGGAGTAAGGATTAGTGGTTCTTAAGTAAGGCTCAAAAGCCAGAAGCACAATAAAAAGGTAAAACACCACAAAATTCCATTACCAAATAGTGAATATTTGGGCCAATATATGAAAAGACCTAAGGGAAACTGGTCATTTTTTACAACTTTGGCAGGCAAAAAACCACCTGCCTCTCAACTTTTCTCTCTTTCTCCTAATATATGTTAAGCTGTCTTAGTATTTGTTAGGTCACATCTTGGTAGGCAGGATGAACAGATTATCCAACTGAAGTCACTGGAAGGCTGAAGAACTTGTATGAGGAAATACATAGATAATAGCTGCCATGCACACTGTGTTTAAGTGTTGCAGGTACCATGTTAGCTACCATATGATATTATTAAAACTTAATGCAACCATACGAGACTGAAATTATAGTCCATATTTTATAAAAGGGGGAATAAAACCCAGAGAAATTAAATGGCATACAAAGTCACTCAGCAATAAGGGATGTGATTGGAATTAGGTCCTCATGTTTCTGAATCCAAATTCAGTTTCCCAAATAATTACCTGGTGCTCTTATATGCTGGGAGATATCAATGAGCAGCAGCAGGATAAGTGTAAACAAACAGGGTACACAGCATACACAGCGGGGCAGGTAGGAAAGGGCCAAGGGGATACTCTCTTGCCAAGGGGATACTGAGAAATGTCACATAAGTGACAGCAGAAGTTATGCTTTATGGAGTGGGGGAGGGGAGAAAGGGAAGATGCTTTGGGTAGGTGGGGGGAAGCATACCGTCAAGCTAAGAGGGAAAGGAGGCTGGCTGAAAGGTTCTAAGAAGTAAAAGAAGTGAGGTTGAGGAGTCAGTATTCACATCACCTTGTAAGCCCTGTTAAAGAGTTGGGAGGTTATCTGAAGGATAACTAAAAATCCCTGGGAAGTTTTACTTGCAGAATCATATTTGTAATCTCACCAGCAGCACCTTTAAAAAAAAAATTTAAAAAAGCACAAGTAGAGGTGGCTTAAGAGTGGATGCAAAAAGACCAGGTAGCAGGGAGGTGCAGGCACTCAGATGAAAGGCTTGGAGAAGTGGCTGAACCTGGACAGGAGGAAGTGAGCTGTTTATATAAATTATATATAAACATATATGTAAGTTTATAAATTTATGAGATGTGCATTGGGCAGAAAGAATGAGTTTTGTGGGGCGCCTAGGTGGCTCAGTCGTTAAGCGTCTGCCTTCGGCTCAGGTCATGATCCCAGGGTCCTGGGATCGAACCCCGCATCAGGCTCTCTGCTCTGCGGGAAGCCTGCTTCTCCCGCTACCATTCCCTCTGCTTGTGTTCCCTCTCTCGCTGTGTTTCTCGCTGTCAAATAAATAAAAAATCTTAAAAAAAAAAAAAAGAATGAGTTTTGTGACTTATTTGTGGAGGTAGAGGGCAAGGAATGAAGGGGTATTCCAACGTTTCTGGTTTGAGGAAGTGGTATGCTGTTTATTAAAAAAGCTCCAAAGGCAAAGCACAGATAGTGCCGTTTTAGACAAGGATGAGTTTGATGCAATGAGATGTCCATATGGTGTTGCCCATATGGACATGACAAATAAGCAGTTCTATCAGTTTGAAAGGGAGTAGGCTTCTAGAGAGCAGCTCATAGACTGAGAAAGGATGGAGAGGTCAAGTGCAATACAGAATTTTTTTTCAGTGAAGCCAAGGGGAGCAGGAGAGAACCCAAGGTAGGAGAAATAAAGACCATTTGAGTAAAACTTACATTTGGGCACAATTTACAATGAAATAAACTGGGAATTTCAATTTCATGTTGACTGTCTGACCCATCAACCCATATTATTAAAAATGGGGTGGTGTGTGGGGGGTGCAGAATTTATGCCAGAACTTTGTCCAAAAGAGCAGAGAGATATGGAAGCCACAAATAGCACAGAAGAAACACCACACAGGACAAGAAACAGCAAAGTGGTACAGAATGAAGAAACAAACTATGATGCTCTGGGGGTGGGAAATTTCAGTTAACAGCATAAAACAGGATAAAAAATACTGAAAGGGAGGCAGAGACTGAAACACACATAAAAGCCATTAGGTCTTGGTCTCTCTTGCTCTCACTCTCTCTTTTCAATTATGGTCTCCAGTCCATAAGCTATCTCAAAACAGTGATTTATGCACCAAAACAAACCAAATAATGCAAAACACCTTTGCAATCCGCTGGTAAAAAAAAAATACACACACACACACACACACACACATATATACACACATATATGCACACGTATATACATATATGATTTGCCTTTCAGGCAAAGTTGTCATTAAATTAGGTATGTTAATAATATAGATGATACACTGAAGATTATTATTACAGTATTTATCAAGACTCATGTTTGAAACAAGTTCTGTGATTACTTGAGTAACGATAACTTTTAATGGGCACTTGCTATATACCAGGTATTGTTCTAAACAATTTAGCTACTAATTCACTGAATCCTCATAAAAACCCAGTGAGCTAGAGATCATCACATACCCTTCAGTGAAGGCAAACACTCTATTCTAAGATGCTCTAAAATTATGGAATCTCTGAATCATCATCAGTGGAAGATACAAACTGTTGATTCCCCCTACTCACCCACTTACCCACTTTGGGGTAAAAATAGCAAACCTAGTTGTAACAGATAGATTAGGAAAATAAAGGGAAAAAAGGAAGGGGAGGGGTAAAACATTAACGTTTTCTTTTTATTCTTTCTGACCATATATTTAGAATCAGTTATAAAATCTCTTCAAAATATCAATAATAGTTCACTTTAATTGAAGGCGCATAACTTAGTTAACAGAGTAATACACTAGGAAATAAAATTCTGCTTTTTTAAGACTGCAACATTTCCCTTTCCATATATTTTAATCTGTAAATGAAAGCATAAGTATATTTTACTGTATACACACCCACAGACAAAGCAGGCAAAGACCTTTGCTTATTTTTATCTGGGAATAGACAAGAAAAATGAGAACTTTTGCACATAGTGGTTCAAAAGATACTGGATTAATTATTGGATTCTGTTGTATGTTCCAATTTTGTCTGAAAAAAACTCATCTGAGAGCCCTAAAATACCTATGTGGCAGCTCTGGAGGTTAAACAAATCAGTGTTAGTAAAATTTCAAATCTTTCTAGCTATCTTTTTCTAATGCACATATGATGGGTATATGTAAGTTTTTGACAGAGTTATTTTGTTAACATTCAACACTTCAGAATAAAAAAAATAAAACTCTGCAATGCTTTAATGTTAAGAAACTTGTTATGATCAAAACAGCTTGAAGGGTTAAAAGTAGAAATAACAGGACTAAATTCACCCTGAGAAAAATCACAATCCTTAATGTCAAGAACATTTACTACATAGCATCTGTCATATTATATGGCACTGGGACGTGTATTCAGTAGATACTCAAAAAATATGCATTTTTTGCATAGATAAAGAAGTGGATATGTTTGCTTGGGAAACAAAAGGACAAGCATATTCTATTTGTTGAGACCATCAAAAAACTGTAAGATGCCAAAAGTATCTTGAGGTGCTAAATTCTTGCTTAAAATTCTCACCATTGTGTTGATTCTATTAAGAAACTCAATTTCCCTTTAGTGGAATATTTTACCTCTGCTTAAAAATCATTGAACTATTTTGATCTTATCTGGGGTTTTTTTTGTCCTTTGCAGAAAATATTGCACTTACTAAAAATTATTATTTGCTTTGAAGTTTTTGATATTATTACCATATGTTTTTTGAAACACATAATAGTTGCTAAAGCATTGGTCAAAATGAACTCTGAGAAGTTCCAAATGGTTTATAGATATCAATCATTTTCCTGAAAATTCTGACATATTTGTTGAGATTTTAAGATAAACGTGTGTATCTCAACAGGTTGTGTGGACAGAATCAGTTGCCATCCAATCCACATTCATTGTCCTTAAATGCTCCATACTACCTCTAGGATTTTTGGTCAGATTCAAATGGAATTATGTATTCTAGACATGGAGGTGGCTGGTGAGGCAGGTCATATTCTAAGAAAAATCATCTACGCAGAAATAGTGCAAGCAGTAATAGAACAAATAAACAGCATATTTTAGGAAAGGTAAATTTCAAGGATTTACTAAAGTGGAATCTACAAAACTGAGTGCTGTTATTTTAAAAGGAGAACCACAGGATATTAGGACATTTAAAGAGGTCTTATCAATTCTCGTAAGGCAGTTAATGTACTAAATGAGACCAGGGCTGCAATGTACTTATTTAAGAGACAAGTACTTGTTAGGAGAATGGATGGCATTAAAAAAAACAAACAACAACAATAACAACAACAAAAAAAGAGGGCCTAATTAACAAAAATGTGAGTATTTCTGGATCTGATAGCTATTATCTATTCTAGTTAGCTAGGTGACCAGATACTATTTATCTATGTATCTCTATGTCTATTTTTCTAAGTGTTTGATTTCTTGCTCCCAGTAAGATGCGTAGTCAATTATTAATTATATTCACTAAAGGAAGGGATGGAGGTCCAACATTACAGAAGATAAAGCTTTCTTGGTAGAAGTGTGTCTTAGGGGAATTATTTAAGGAAGACCCCTAGACTCAGAGTTCCTTGTTCTTCATGGGGGACAATAAAATATAAAACTAGGAGCCCATGTTCTGGAGTCAGAATGCCTGGGTTCACATCATGGCTCTAAAATAGTGTGTAAAGCTTGAATAATTAACCTCCCCATCCATTCATTTCCTCCTCTATTAAATGCAGATGAAAATGGCACCTTAGTAATGGGGATATTATGAAGATTATACGGGATAGTACAAATAAAGCACTTTAATATAGTGGCACTCCATGAGTGTGAGTGCATGCTTTATTTTTATCACCATCATCATTATCATCATCCTCCTCATCCTCATCCTCATCCTCATCCACACTACCACAAAAGCAGGGAGAACAGACTCAACTGAAGCTTTTAAGCCAGTTCTGATGATATAGGTCCTATGTTATATATACTGTGCAAGGAATCTGGGATACAAAGATGAACGACTATTCAGTCTATAACTGTATTACTACAATTATTCATCATATATTCTCAGATTCATGACAATATAGATATTTAATTAAAAATATATAAATCATCACCATGAAATGGGTATTCTTATCTTTTTAACATTTCTGGTTGAATATAGGCTTCTTTGAAAACCAAGGGTTCTCAGTTCAGGGTGCAGCTATTGATATGCCTCCTTGGGGTAAGGAATACCAATAACTAGACAAAGCTACCTCAGGAATTCTGAGTGTGTTTTCCAGGTTGAAATCAATGATTTAATGTATATTTTTCCATAGAAGAGTGGCTACTTAGTTGCTGAGAGAAATTAACTGGATAGCTTGAATCTGATTGACTGGAGCTTGGAAGAGAGATGCTAAATTGACTCTGTATCTACAGAGAAGCATGGGTCTAGTCTTGGTGGCCTTTGGGCCCACTAGCATAGCGACTTAAAAATAACCAAATATGTGGAAAGATAACAAGCCACTATCTATGCTTTCCTAAAATTCATTACCATTGATATACTGTTTGGAAACCTTTGCCCTTGGAGGTGTAGCAGACAGAACACAGGTTGGTTTTAAGCACAAAACAACAGCTATAATGTTATCTACCAGTCATTAAAAACCAACTAGATGTCACACACACTTCAAAGAATATCATATATATTATCTCAAATAAATATCACAGATGTTTTATAAGGTTTTTATTATGTTTCCTACAAAAATCAGAAAATTGATGATTAGTGAGTTTAATGTACACAATGCTTTACAAGAATATAATTTGAAATCACCAGAATTTGAAGTCAGGTATATTTGACTCAAGATTCCAGTTATTTTAAACGTGCATTTATTGCAGGATGAAATCTCATTTACCTTATTTAATTTATGTTATCTTCTTCATTTATAAAGTAGATAATTATAACAACAACATTGGTTTGGATCACTAAATGGTATTACCAATTCAATATACCTATGCTACATTAGGTGCTTATAAGTATCTTCTTCCCATCTTGGTCAGAGGCTTATTTCCCAATTACTGGGTATCACCAACTGCTTCTTAAATTAGTATTTCTACCTTATTGAGCAATTATAAACCTATACTGCCTCCTAAATTCTACAAATGCAAAGATAATCCCAGTCCTCTAGGAACTCACCATCTACTGGTAGAAAACATTTTAAACAACATATTGTCTACAAATACACAATTACATTACAGGCAATGCTGAGCTGTATCATTATACGGCAATGATCGGCAGGTGTTGAGTAGCAATAACACTCTTTAACATGAGGCAGGTATCTTTTAGGTTATTACAGATGGACCCCATATACTACTTCTCTTCCTTATATTACCTGTCTGAAAATTTGTGTTCTCAACTCGTGTAGAGGCCCTTAGCCTCCATAAAGAGCAGGCCAAGGTCTGGCACAGTATCTACACAAGTAAGTATTCATCCTGTATCAGCTGAACAGATAAATAAATGACAGAAAGCCAAAGGGAAGCACAGTAGTTTTTTAATTAACCACTCCTTCTCAGATTCAAGCCAATTTTTTATCCATTGACAACTGATCTAGGGAAATAACTGAGAGGATATGAAATTCTCAGCATGACAACACTTGGAAATAATCAAAGTGTGCATCTTACAACAAGGTAATAGATCATCAGCACAATAGTTGGCCATCAAAAGCAGAGATGTACTTAACCATGTATTTGCTGTGTTTGAGAGACTTTCGTGCATTGGGATCCCAGCACTGAATTACACTTACTCTGTGATGTCCCTTCCTAAATTATATGTTAAGAAAAACAGACAGTAAACAAAGACCAAGTTAACATTATTTTTGTGGAAAGAGGGAGAAAAATTAGATAAACCGAGAAATAATATATATCTTGAATTCAGAAAAATCTAAGTATAAATTATGGCTCTACCAAAGACAAACAATTTAAAAATGGTCAAATCATTGAATGTCTGAATTTCGTATCCTTTCCTCTAAAAGTAGAGATGATACTTAGCTTTTATATTATCTCTGAGCATAACTAGTATCACCAGCCCCTCCCCCAAAATGGCCAATCAATATACCTGGCACATAATAAGCCCATAAATAAAATGCAGTGCTCTTTTCTGTCTCTCTTTCTTGCTTACAATTTTTGTAGTTTTATTTTCAAACTCAGTTTTTTCTCTGTAACTCTGAAATTATAAATGCATAAATAAAAATTAAAAAACTGAATTTATAGCCTACTTAAATAGTAACATTCCTTAAAAATAGCTTTTAAAATCATAAGGAAACATTTCTAAAGTCTTAGAAATTATTTACTTTATCTGATATTTTCTTTTATTACCAAGCATTGTAAAAAGTAATATTGGAAAAGGCATTTTTTATGACTTTACAATTTTAATCTCTCAATATGCAAATAAAGCTTATTTGTTCAAAATATACATATCTATGTGTTTGCATCTAAGCATGTATACACACATTCACATTATAAACATATACAACAACCAAGAGAAAGTTATAGGCATTTAAACAACAGCTACAAAACCAGTATCTTAGCTTCCCCGAAGGCGATGATTGAATGCTCCTTATCTTACTATAGTGACCCCATGTTCTTCTGTGCCAAGTGTGCAAGTCCCAGCAGTGAATTTAAACCCAATCTCATTTTAAGTTTCCATTGTACTCTGCATGATCCTCATTTTTCACTGCATTGCCCTCGTCAGGGCCACAGTCCAGTCTAGGACACTGCTAGTGATAAACCAGGAGCTGTAATTGAACTTATAACTATACATACTTTTCCTCCTACCACAGAAGTATTACTATAAATGAGAGCAAACAGACTTTTATGCACTGAAGTGTGCGGGGAATCTTAAATAGTAATAACAGTGTGACTATGATCAATGTTAAATGGCAACACTGTAAGTGGCTCACCTCTGACCCTCAAAGAGTAACAAATAATTGTATTAATAGTTTTCTATACATTAGCACACCTTTGGAAAGGGCTTTTAGCTAGACATAAAGGCATTATCTGGCACAGGGAAGTCCACATCCTGAAACTAACTGGATAGAGCAAACCTGCAAATATAGGACAGCTTTATAATTACTGCAAACACATATACACTACTTTTCAGGTATCATTTTTTTTAAAGATTTTTATTTATTTATTTGAGAGAGAGGGGAGAGGCAGAAAGAAGGAGAAGGAGAGGAAGAGGAAGCAGCAGACTTCACACGGAGCAGGGAACCCTATGCACAAGGCTTGATTCCAGGACCCTGGGATCGTGACTGAAGCCAAAGGCAGACGCTTAATAGACTGAGCCACCTAGGTGTGATATTTTTTAGATAGGGGTCTTTCAACCTATATTGAGTAAAAAGTGTTTGTCTAAAGGAAATTTATTAAATAAGCACATTAGTGTGGATATTCCAATTCCACCCAATTGCATGCTGTTTTCTTCTTCTTACACAGCCACTCCCCAAGAGACTTTGAACTCTCACAGGGTCATTCAAACACCCTGAACCAAAAGTTCCACAACCACTTTGTTCTCTCCTTCCTGCTCTATCCTCCTGTTATTTGGAAACAGCAAGCACAATACAGATGTTGTCTACCTGTAACTGTTTACTACCTAGAAACTCTCCCATTTATGTGCACATTAGATATTTACCACCTACCATTTGACACAATTGGTCTAGGTGCTGAGTACAAAGAACAAGCAAAACAAAATCCAACACCTCATGAATCTTAATTCTAGTGGGGAAATAGGGAAAAAAAAAATGTTTTTAATAAAACTATAATACACTGTCAAGTACTTATAAAGTGTTACAAAGAAAAATACAGGGGTGCCTGGGTGGTTCAGTTGGTTGAGCAAATGACTCTTGATTTTGGCTCAGGTTGGGATCCCAGGGTCGTGAGATGGAGCCCCGCATTGGGCTCTGTGCTCAGTTTGGAGTCTGCTTGTCCCTCTCCCGCTGCTTCTCTCACCCCCCCCCAAATAAATAAATAAATATCTCTAAAAAAAGAAAAATACAGTAGGGTATGGAATGCAATATGTTGGGGGGGTGACTGCATATAAGGCAGTTGGTCAAAGACAGCCTCTGACATTTGAGCAAAGTCCTGAATGAGAGGAATGAGTATAGTCGTGGGAAGTCTTGGGAAGAGATTCCAGGGATCTGTGGGTCTAAATGTCCTTTCAGGACAACACTGAAGCTACTCAACATTTGCCTAATTAGAGTAACACAGGAAGCTTAACAGAAGAAACCATTTTGAAGAGACCATTTTGAAGGAGGAAATATATTTCTAGTATTTATGTTCTAATTAACATATTTTCAATTTTATAAAAATTAACTTTGAAACTTCCAACTTCTCAGAGATTTTTACTGCTTTAAGAGTACCCATAATGCCAACATATTGTATTTAAGTACGTTCTTTTTTATCCCTCTGGGTTGAAGGCCCACCACTTCTACTATATGTTCAAAGAGTGTAACAAACACTTTGCAAGGAGCAGAAATACCATTATTGAATGCCTGCTGTGTAATAGGGAGGGTGGCTCTGAATTCAGAGAGACCTAAATAGAAATTCTAACCGGGCTCCTCATTATCCATGTGACTGGAGGCAGGCCCTAGCCTGAATGTTTGTATCCCTCCCTTATGTTGAAGGGATATTCTTCATATCCTTATGTTGAAATCCTAATCCCTACAGACAATGGGTTTAAGAGGTGGGGCTTTGGGGAGGTGACTAGGAGAGGGTAGAATCCTCATAAAAGGAATTAGTGCTCGCTAGAAGCACTAGAGGCTACCGAGGCCAGTAGCCTGCCCCCCCACCCCCACCCCGGTGAGGATACCAGGAGAACTATGTTTGGAAGAGGGCATCACCAGACCACGCTGGCACCCTGATCTTAGACTTCCAGCCTCCAGAACTGGGAGCAATAAATTTCTTCTGTTTGTAAACCACCCCATCTGTGGTATTTTGTCATGATGGCCTGAATGAAGAAGACAGAGCAGGTTGTTCACATCACATGATCCTCCCTTTTCCAAATCACAATGAGAATAAAACTTGGTCAGCATTTTTGCTGTGGAAGGATTTCAAGAGGTCAGGTGCACAAAATACCTGAGCAGTGCTTGGCACTCCAGAGGAGCAACAGAAACTATAGATGGTGGATATTTCCCAAGCTTTATTCCATGTAATTTTTACAATAGCCCAATTTACCCAAGAGGAAACCAAATGCCTGAAAAGTTAGGTAACTTCTCCAACCTCTCACAGACACAGATGTGAAGAGCTAAATTTCAAATCTAGGCCCTTCCCAACCACAAATACCTGTTTTGTTTTTTAGCTTCCATTTGTTTGTTGTTTTTATTTTTTATTTGTTTGTTCCGTCACTTCACAAATAATAAGTGCTTTATATTCTTTTTTCTCACCTATCATGTCTAATCACTCTTTAAGACCTGGATGTTATTTATGCTTTGTTTTGAAATGGCTTTTCTAGAAATCCTTTCATTTCCATTCTCACCACCAGTACCGCAATTCTAACAATTATCACCATATAATGGAAAGACGATGATATTCAAATCAGCCTTTTTGTTCCCCTTTCCTCCTCTATCCCCAAATTACTTTATCTAAATTACTCTGAGAGCAACATTCATGGACTGAAGTCCAACAGAACATCACAAATAATACAGGCCAATTCTATCCATTCTTGAATCACTTCCCAGATGATGGGCATTGGACTTTTCCCCCACAATTCCCTTCTCTGGTGTCTGTTCTCTACACCTAGAATGCTCCTGCATAAAATCTTTGGGGAGGAAGTAAGAGCAATCTGTTTGGCAAATAAAATCTGGTTTGTACTATTTTATCATTATTATTATCACTATCACCATTATCATCATTACAAAACCAAATAAAGCTACACCTTGCATAGCTGACAAGCCAAATGATTTTTTAAATTTAATTACTGTTTTTGTACTCATGTGAAGTTAGATGTCACATGAACGATGAAAAAAATATTGTCTAGTATTGCCTAGTAGCAGTAAAAACAAAAAAGGTAAAACCTTCCCCCTTATTTTTTTAATTTAAATTCAGTTAATTAACATATGTTGTATAATTAGTTTCAGAGGTAGAGTTCTGTGATTCATCAGTCTTAAATAACACACAATGCTCATTACATCACATGCCTTCCTTAAT
>CM053605.1:133611944-133623572 GCA_028646535.1 Procyon lotor
TTTTTTTTTTTTTTTTTTTTAAAGATTTTATTTATTTGACAGAGAGAAACACAGTGAGAGAGGGAACACAAGCAGAGGGAATGGTAGCGGGAGAAGCAGGCTTCCTGCAGAGCAGAGAGCCCGATGCGGGGCTCGATCCCAGGACCCTGGGATCTGACCTGGGCCGAAGGCAGACGCTTAACGACTGAGCCACCCAGGCACCCCTATGACTGTCCACTTTTAATGAAACCTAGCATATAAATACTCAGGTCTGTTTCTTTGGGTCTTCATTTCATATGAAGGCTCCCATGTCATGTGAAACTTATATTAAACAAACACATGTGCTTTTATCCTGTTAATATGTCTTTGCCAGTTTAATTTTCCAACCCATCAAGGGACCCTAAGAGGGTGGGTGGAGGAAAATTTTTCCTCTCCCACACCTATCACTGTTATACTCAGAACAGACACAGCATATCCATGTTAAGTAAATGAATCCATATCCTCAATGGCATTGTTGCCTATTAGTGGTGTTGAACTCTGCTTCTCAGAGTGATAAATGGCTAAGACTTGGAAACCAAGTCTTAGGGCTGTCATGCCTGCCAGGGTTATTTGCTGCTTTTCTTTTCCTTCTCTTTTTTTAGCCAAGAATTCCAGACACAATCTTTTCATTCATATTTCTAACCATTCTTCTTTATATTGTCTCTCAATTTAATTGTGGGAGAAGAGTTCTGTTAATGAGCAGAGAATTGGCAAGTTAAGTTCTAAACCAGGACTGTCTTGCAGAAGACGTAAGCCACATATGTATTTTTAAGTACCTCAAATAGTCATATCTTAAAAGCAGAAGGAAATAGGTGAAATTAATTTTAATAATGCTTTTTGTTTTGCCCAATGTATCCAAAATACCATCTCTTCAACAGTAAATCAATTTAAAATATTAATGAGATCTTCATAATTTACATGGGTATGATGTGCACTATCTTTGGAATTACTGTGTATTTTTACCCTTGGAGCACATTTCAATTTAAACTAGTCACATTCAAGGGCTTAGTCGCCACATGTGGCTCATGAGTATCCTATTAGATAGCATAGTCTTTACTAATATAAAAAGTCATTTCTCTTCCCGTAGTAGTCACTCTGTAGCCACATGATCTTGTTTCTGTTAATCTTTTGGGGGGGCGAAGGAAGGAAGGGGAAGAGGATTTTTTTTAATTTTTTTTAAAGATTTTATTTATTTACTTGACAGAGAGAGAGAGCACAAGCAGGTGGAACATTAGGCAGAGGGAAAGGCAGGTTCCCCCCACTGAGCAGAGAACTGGACATGGGGCTCAATCCCAGGATCCTGGGATCATGACCTGCGCTGAAGGCAGACGCTTAATGACTGACCCGCTCAGGTGCCCCAGGGGAGAGAGAACTTTTAAAGACTGAAACAAAGTCACCAGAGTTAAAAACAAAACAACTAAAACAAAAATCTGAGTGTATTAACTTCCCAGGCAAGAGACTATCTGGCAGTGAAGTACGCTCTATAGGTCACTGATTTAGGAAGAGAAGTCCATGGTTTGAGTGCTGGGCCTATATGAAAGAGGAGGTGGGGTCTCATGCAATTTATGCTTCCGGAAACAAAAGATGGAAAGCTACCTCTTTGTGTGTTAAGTAAATCTTGTCAGGATTTAATGGCAATGATCCTCAGAAAAGTTTTCAGTTACTTCCAATAAAGGTTTGTCATCCTTAGGTCACTCAAAGTCCATAGTTCCTTACTACTCTTTTTTAATAGAACTGGTTGTGGTGACACAGCATTCAGTTTTGATGGCTCTTAACTCCTAGGCAATTTCCAAATTCCTGCACATACTTATTTTACAAAAGAATAACCCAAGAAGGCAGTGTAAAACAAGCATACTAAGTACAAAACAATGCAAATTATTTTCCAATTTCACCTAGTACCAGCACAAACAGCAGTACTGATAAAAATCAATATATATATTTAGTAAATAATACCTCATTTAAATTTTCTTTAAAAACTTACTTCAAGTATTAAGAGGATATTCTAGAAGATGATTTTTTATGCAAAACATATTCATTAGAAGCTTATTTTTTCAAGAAGCAGTTATCAACAAAAATTAGCTTTGCAAGCGCATGGTGTATGCATTATACTAAAAGCTGGATATACAAAAATGCCAGATACGTGATCTCTATCAAGCTATAGTAAAGAGACTTCATTGTGTTTACAAAATTAGGAGCTACATATTTACTACATTTAACACAATGCCTTTAAAGGTTGGATATTATCGTTGCCATTTTACATGAGTAAATCGAAATTCAGGAATATTAAATAGCTGGGGTGCCTGGGTGGTGCAGATGGCCAAGCATCGTATCTTGGTTTCTGGCTCAGGTATTCTCATGGTCCTGAGATTGAGCCCACTTAGGGCTCCGCACTCAGCTCAGAGTCTGCTCAAGACTCTCTCTTTCAAATAAATCTTTTTTTTTTTAGAAATATTAAAGCAGAAATATTAAATAGCCCATTCCTGTTTCTACAGGTAAGTGGCTAAGTTTGCATTAGAACAGGGGCATTTGTACCCAAACCACAAAATCACTTTTGAACACCATATGGCTTACAGTTTAGAATCATTTAGCAAAAAATTGAAAGCAGAAAAAATAAAGGAGAAATAATCTTCTTTCAAATATTTGCCAAGTGGTGCACTTAATGCATCAGCCATACATATAAGAACACTATAATTTTAAATTTTTTTTAATATTTTATTTATTTATTTGACACAGAGAGAGGGAGAGAGATCACAAGCAGGCAGAGAAGCAGACAGAGAGAGGGAGAGGGAGAAGCAGGCTCCCTGCTGAGCACGGAGCCTGATGCAGGGGGCTCGATCCCAGGACCCTGAGGTCAAGGCCTGGGCTGAAGGCAGAGGCTTTAACCCACTGAGCCACCCAGACGCCCCACTATATATAATTTTAAATCATCTCAACATGTGAAAGCATGAAGGGCTAATCCTATCAGAATGTTTATCTTACTTTCTTGTCATCTCCTTGAATTTACACTTGCATTCTGTTTATAAAGGTCTCTAAACTATATTTAGTTGCACAATATTAAAAGCAAGAGGCCCAAAATGGATTGCTTACACTAAATGCCCTAACACCAAACCAAGACTTAATTAACAGTTTCAGCTCTCCCAGAAAAGGAGAGAATCAGGAATCACCTGGTCAACACTAGTGAAGTAATCTGCCTGCTAGACCCCTGCCATCTCCTAAAGGAAAGTAACCTTAGAATAACCAACCCGCTCTTTTACCTACTATAACTTTCTCCTTCCTGCTCCCTTCAGCCTTTAAGTCTTATTTTGTACAACTCCCCTGAGCTCCTTTCTATCTGCTAGATTGGATGCTGCCCGATTTGAACCAATTCTTGCTTAAACTCTTAAAATTTTTAATTTTCCTCAGTCTGTCTTGTATCAGTTCTGGTGTCAGAAGAGAGAACCAACGGAGACCCCGATAGCCCGGGGTGCAGCAAGCAAACAGAAATTGAGTGCCTTGAGCTGTACCTGTTGAGCCCCTTGAGCTGGCTGCTTTCCTGCTGCCTCAGGACGTAGTGAGAAAGTCCCTCTGGGAGCCTAGCTCAGCAGCTTTTGCATTATGAGCTTCCAGGCTTTATTTGAGAGTTTCTTTTTCTCACTTGGTCTGACTTAAACACAGGACTGCTCCAGGATCAACCTAGCTCCGACTTAGAAACCGGGCTTGGTCCGGGATTGGATTGGGTCCGACTAAGAAATCGGGCTGGGCCAGAGTCAGAACGGTTCTGGGGTCGTACAGGTTCTGTCTTAGAAACCGGACTGGGTCAAGGGTGGGACTGGGTCCGACTCAGAAACCAGGCTGGGTCCAGGGTCACAATCGTTCCGGGGTCATAATGGTGCTGACTTAGAAACCGGACTGCATCCGGGGTGGGACTGGGTCCGACTCAGAAACCGGGCTGGCTCAGAATTGTTCCGGGATCAGACTTGCTCTGATTCAGAAAACCAGCTGGGTCAGTCTGGGTCATAGAAACCGAGCTTGGTCCACGGTTGGACTGGATCTGACTGAAAATGAGCCAGGTCCCGTGTGAGGCCTCAGGTGAGCAAAAATATTTTTAAGGCTGAACAACTCACGTTAACCCTACCAAAGATAATCCTAAATTACAGTGGCCACAGGAGAAAACTTTTAACCATTTTAGATAAACGTGTATTGAAGTGCCCTAGAGATAAAGGGGTCGCAGCAAAACACTCAGCATTGACAATAAAAGAATAAAATTATTTTTTTCTTCCTTTACAGCTTCTAGTGACCATGATGAAACCCACTGGGACAGCCCACTCACTTTGGAGCTTACAGTCAGATTTCCTGGGAAAACTGGCAGAAACGAGCAAAGGGTGTGAGTTCTTAACCACAGTCAGCTCTCCTAGATCTCTACTGTAGATCAAGAGAAGAAGGTAAAATTTCATGTTTTCCTTCCTTTCCAAATTGGGATTGGCAGACAAAAAACATGTACAAATTAGATTTGGAATTGTGGCTCGTATATTTTTCTTTCAGGTACCCATTGGTTGTCCATCTTTTCTTTCCCAGAAGCAGCTGTTACCTTCTTGTCTCCTGTTTGTATCCTGAGAACTTGACTTGGCAACTCTCAGGTTGGGGACCCCAAAAATATGGCGCAGCAGAAATGTGGGTTGCACCCCATTTGCAGCTAGGGTCTTACTAACTACAGCCACCTCTTGGAAATTATCTAAGGCTTTCTTTCTTTTAGTTATCTTTGGGAGTGGCTCTGGATCTTGAAAAAGTAATGTCCTTTGCACCCTTTTTGGAGATGACTCCTCCTTCCAGGGGTTGTTAAATACTGCCAGGAATATTTACTGTTTGTCCCAGCTGAAATCTGACAAGATATTTGAAGGGATTTTTTTTTTCAGTAGCCCAAAGTTGGCCAACTTGGCAGCTGATAGAGTGAGTCTAATAGGACTTACAGCCTTTCCCACTAAGCTCAAATGAAACTACATACCCAGCTTATCTTTTTATTTATTTCATTAACATATAATGTATTATTTGCCCCAGGGGTACAGGTCTGTGCATCTTCAGGCTTACACATTTCACAGCACTCACCATACCCAGTTTATCTTTTAACAACATAAAACTTCCTTTCTTAAGTTTTTAAACTTTCTTAACATTTTGAAGTTGAAAATGTTGCTAATGTTTTTGTAAAAATGAAAGCTAAATAAAACCACTTGATTCACATTTAATGCTCACTTTTTAAGGCATAAAGTGCATTTAGTTTACAAATTCATAAAACTACTATTACTCATAATTACTATATCAGTTATATTAGTAATTATATTCTAATGAATTTCTTGAATAACTGCAGATATCCTTTCTTTCAAAAAAGGTATTAGCTAAGGAAGAGAACATCATCTGTGATAGTATCTTTCTCCATCCCTGCCCAATTCCTCTAAAACCCCAAATAAAAAGAAATGAGCTGAAGTAAGGGTAATCCTTACTTTCTGTGATGCTGTTCTGTGGAGAAAATAGCAACCTAACCGAAAAGAATCTTGAAGTACTATTAAGTTTGCAATTGTTTTTAAAATTGTGTTCAGGGTTGCCTGGGTGACTCAGTGGGTTAAGCGTCCGACTTTTGATTTCCGCTCAGGTCATGTTTTCAAGGTGGTGAGATCAAGCCCCATTGGGCTCCATGCTTAGCACAGAGTCTGCTTATCTTCCTCTCTCTCTCTGCCCCTCCCCCCCCTCTCTCGTGTGTGTGCGTGTGTGTGTGCCCTCTCCCTCTCTCTCTAAAAAATCTTTTTAAAAAGTGAAATAAAATAAAGTTCAAATATTTTGTGATTAACAATCTACGAATTACAAAAAATTCAATCAAAATCATAGATTCATAGGATTACAATCTGCCTGAAAAGGATCAAGCCAGTTTCAACCTGCTAAACTTTCCCTTACTTTCCAGTCCACACTGAAAATGAGCAGCTTGATCTCGCACTAGTGCTTTTCACGCCCTATAATAGACCAGCTCCTTTCTTTCTGAATTTACTTTTGCAGACCGCAAAACTTCTTTATGGTAAAGAAATCATTACATGTATTTACTGTGAGGAAATTTCCTTTAATTAAATTCTTGCTTTTTTTTTTACCCTTATGGAGGCTAAGAATAAATAGTACTAATGTGAACAGATTTAGGCAGATTAATTGATTAAAAAAAAAATCTGTGGTGCTAATTGCTGTGCATCTCTGAAAAAATCCTGGGATTGTCAAAAGCAGGGTATATTTGTAGGAATATGTTAGGCATGTGAATATCATCCATCATTCATGTTATGTCTTCAAGTAAAAGACTAAGAACTCTTTTGACAGAGACCATTAAGCTTTCCTCCATCTCTTGACATTCTGTGATCCAGAATGCTTCAAGAGCATTCTGAGTAACTGGCGGATTCTTGACTTTTATCCACCCTGCAATCATATGAAGATTAAACAAGATAGAATACATTATAAATACAAAAAATAGATGTTTTACATAAAATGTTATTGTTTTCCATGTAGAGGTTTTTAATAGCTACCTTATTAGTACTTTGTTTTTTTATGGGCTAAATTAAAAAGTATTTACCCCTGATTCTGTCATCTAAAAAGAAATGTTTAAAGGCACCAATCACAAGAGGTGACTGGGTAGCCCAGTTTGTTGAGCATCTGATTCTTGATTTCAGCTCAGGTCATAAACTCAGGGTCCTGAGACTGAGCCCCGTGTTGGGTTCCACAGTCAGCACAGAGTCTGCTTGAGATTGTCTCTCCTTTCACTCTACCCCTCTCCCTGCTTTCTCTCTCTCGAATGAATAAATAAATAAAACATTTAAAGTAAAATAAAGGCACCAATCACAAGATTTCCACCTGATGTTAAGTATTGCTAAGCATAACTACTGTGAAGAAAAGGGAGGCTCATTTTACCTTCACAGTTTCCAAAAAAAGTTGATTTAAATCTGCCAACAGATATTACGGAGGTTTGTGAAATCAGTAACATTGAATGTAAAGGGAATTGGACAGCCTTTCACTGTTAACTGTGAGAAGTATTAACACTTAACAGTTTGCATGAAAGTTGCCTTTCCTATTTTTAAACTTTTCCTCTTCAGACTCACGACTGTTTCAGGAATATACCTGCTGTGCTTGTTTTTAGTGATTACAAGGTACAAGCAAAACAACTGTTTTATGTTGAGCCTATCCCACTTCACCTAAGCCCTGCAACTGCCGTTGATTAAATTATGCAGAGGCCATAGAAAATCATATCGAGTCTTAACATATATTTTCTCTTTAAATTATGCAACTTTATAGCTCTCTTTCTTAGAAAAAAAAAAACATTGTGGTCTGTAGTAGGTATTTCTAATTATTAGTTCAGTTCAGCTCTTGGATGCAAAATCTAATAATTATATATAAATTGGTTCATCCCCTCCTCCCCAGCATTGGCACTCAAATTATAGTTTGCATCTGGACAATGCTAAAATGCCAATTCCTTACCCTCACTTTCCAGAGATTCTAATTCAAAGATCTAGAGAAATAATCTGCCTTTTTTTCAAGCTCCTAAGCTCTAAGTATTTTGCCATGTGTTTGACAAAATGTTATTCAAGCAAATTGAAGCAATAATCTGAACATTCAGATTTACATATTCATTCCGAAGCTAATTCCCAAGCAAAAGGCATTTTCTCTTCAGGGATTTTTCTCTTTAAGGAAAATCAGCTTTCTCTGCCCAACCCTCTGTACCTGGGCAAATAGAGAAAACAGGAAGAACCACATTATTACATAACAGTATAATGATCAGTTTTAATAGACTGGTAATCCCATTTTCCTGTTTCATGCCTAACTACCGTAGTGATTTTTCTTAAAATGAGCAATAAAAATCACAAAACATGAAATATAAAAAGCAAAACTTACCAAGTACTATAAAAAGTCAATGGATATTACATGTAATACAATCTCTGACACCTAGATTGGCAAAATTTTAAATATTCAAAACTTATTTCTAGTATTGGCAAAATCAATGGCAAGAGTAATATGAAAGCATGTATCAAAGCTAAAAATCATCATAATCTTTTATCTAGCAATGCTTTTTTTAATAATTTTTCCTAGAAAAACAAAACACATTTATAAAAAGTGTATAAAAAAATTAAGACAAACTATTCAATAGTAAGAGAATACTAAGAAACATATGGTTCAATAACCTGTTACCCCAAATATCTTAATAAAGTTACCAAAGTGACAATATGGTAATGTAATTGAGTTCCTAGTGGAAACTAAAGAGTTTTACATAAGGCTTATTTCAGATAATTGACAGATATACCTTTGAGCAGACTAGGAGTGATTACAGACCTTATGAAGATATCCCATATTGTTGACAGTGGAGGGGCAGGAAGGGAATTCCTTACATAATATACTTCCAAGATTTGGTAGCTGTGTTAGATAAATATTCCAAAATTTCTACAAGGAAGCATGTGTTTGGCTATGTAATAGTAAATAATAGAAAAATCTATTAGCTAATTAGCTATCTCCCTATAATAGTGAATATTATAGAGTAAAATTCAATATAAGAGTGTTATATCTTGAAAATCATCTAACAAGATATTTATATCCTGAAACACCTACAGGTAGTTCCATTTATAAGGTTATCCAAGGGAAGAAAACTTAAGACAAGTGCTATAGAATTGTTCTACTCAGCTGTAAAAATATAAAAGTCAAGTGAAATTGAGAAAAACTTGAAGAGTATATTGCAGCCTGATGTGTCTTTAATATGTGATTTATAATCTTTGGATAAAAAGATATTAAGAGTATAGAATTTTAGTATTAATATGTAAAAGATTGTTTTGAACTAAAAAAAAATGCATTTATGGAATTTATGGTTCTCAATATATATTCGTTTATTCTAACACTTGAGACTACAAGAATCCCCTGGAACTTGATCAAACACTATAAACCTGAGCTGGAGCCAGGATTTGCTTGTCCTAAGTATAGACATTTTTTAGGTGACTTGTGTTGTTCCAATGGGAATTGGATCTTCTATTTGCAATTCCTTAGTATATTAGTGTGATAGATGAAAATAAACAATGCAACTTTTTGTTTAAAATGAAATGCTTAGGAAAAAAAGTCAAATGCTTAGAAGCAGAGAGCCAAATGAGGAAAGTATTTCAGGACACCAAACAGTATAATACTCCTACATGAATCATTTTCAACATTTAGTTCTTTTGAAATAGTTTGTTTTGCTCAAAACTTCTCAGTCAATTCAGTACATTTGTTTTTCTTTGGGGAACAAGATTATTGTTCTTCTTGTGAGTGCACAAAAAGGAAGGTTATCGAAGTCAGTTATGAAAGAGGGAAAGAAGAGGAAAGGAATTGGGAATGTTCTGATTTTCTGGAAATAAACAACAACAACTACGAAAACCAATCTAATGGTTTTGTTAATGCTCACTGGGTAAGTTACAAGAGGATTCTAGGACGTTCCCTTCTATACCTTTTTCCTTTTAAATCCCTACTTTCTTATATAGTGTAATGTTTGAGTTAATTCAATTAATTGTTTAAAGGAAAAAATGTGATTTTTAAAAATCTGGTTCTCATAAGGGAAGGGAGTAGAGATCCTTGAAATCTTTTTCAAACTTGCTTTGCCATCCCAGCTCTCATTTCTCTATTATAACAGTTCATTCTTCCTGGAGGTACTGAGAAATCACTAATGTTTTCTCTGACAGTTTTGATAGGCACATTTCAGAACGTTTCTTAAAATTTTACCGTCTATTTTCCCATCTAGTTGAAATTCCGTCACACTTTTCTGTACTATAACTCATCATATATTTATTTCTGTGCCCTTCTGATATTTTCACACACAACCTGATACACTCTCTGATTTAGATTTTAAAATCTTTTTAATAATATCCTTTGTTTTCCTTATGAGCAATTAAAACATTCCATCTGAATTATTTTAGTTAGAATTTTCCAAATGTGTTCTTTTTAATTAAGAAAATAATGATTAAGTGAATGACAATACTGTGACCATTACTAATAACAAATAAAAATACCAATGCAGCAGGTTATGTCAAAACTGTAAGAAACTCCTACTCTACTTTGTGCAGTACTACCCAGCCCCATTATGCAATTCTATAAATTTAGAGATTGGAAAGCTTTGGAAAGAATTGACAAAAAATATTGACAAGACAGTGATAGGAATGTATTATTAATATAATTTTCACATACAGAAAGTTTTAACCTAAATTAAAAGTTTGAAGAAAAAAAGAATAATTAAAATAAGTAAATACGTGGATTGCCCAAAGCACTCCACTTATAACTTCTATTCTTCCAACCATCTCAAAAAAGAAAATGATTATAGTGACTATAGTAAAGGGAGAAAAACACGTTGAGTACATTCCATGTGCCAAATACTGCTCTAAGTACTTTACCTGCATTATTTTAGCTACGGATCTTTTATTGACAAGAATAAAAGCAAATCTCTTATTTGGGAGAGAGTCCATATAGAGAGATGTAGTGTAGTGGAGCATTTGATTTGTGGAAATAGATAACATTCAGTACATTTGTGAGAAGCTATGCCTTTTTGTATGCGAAGAACTAGAAACATACTTTGGTAAATCAAATAGCTGTGTAATGAAGCAGAAGAAAGAATTTCATTCAATGGAAAGGGCTAGTCAGCTAAGAGGAAGACAAGTTTAAATCAGCAAGCACTACAAAGCATAGGTGCCATAGCAGGCAAAAAGAGAGGCTGTGGGAATACAGAGTGGTAACAGGCATGGTGTGGGCTTTGGGTCAGGAAAGATTTCTCAGCTAAAGTGCTGTGTAAACCAACAGCAAAACTATGAGGAAAGAAAATAGTGTTTGTGACAAATGAATCTGCGTCTACAACGTCTTCTTTAGTTTCCATGAAAACTATTAATGGAACTGATCATAGAACTTCATGAAACGAAGCTACTTTTCCCAAGCTAAAGGAAGAGAAATAAAAGTACATCTTATTCAAGATTGACACCAGCTACACTCAGTGTATAGAGTTTAATTGTCCTATTCAAAGTAACTTAAGACATCTTTATTGCCATTGCTTCAACCTCTGAGAAGTGAATGTTGAAGCAAAAATTGACAGGGCAGCAGTGTTTAATGTCTGATCATGTCTGATTAATTTATCCAGAATCTGAATTCTTCCCACCCTATTCATTACTAAACATCTCCTGTCTGGTAATGGAAGAGCCTTGAATGAGGTTGTCCTGTTTCTGAAATTGCTCTTCTGCAGTCTCTTCTCAAAAGAATGAGCAGAATGAAGACCGGAGTGAGATCGTGTCACTGGTCTGTTCAAAAAATAACAACCTTTAATTTGATGTCATGTCATAAAAGGTACTGCCCCCACCCCATAATCATCATCACCCCACTCTCTGGATTGTCCCTCACTACTTTCTGTCACTCTTTTTTCTCCATTTCTATGGCTCTCTTGCCCTTTACTGAATGTGACAGAAATGCTCTTACCTCAGAAATGCTTTTTCCCCTTGCTGCGTTTCTTCTATCCCTCACTCTTCCTCGGATACCCATTTGCCTGCTTCAGCTCTTTCTGTGTTTGTTTCTCAAATATCATTTTGATGAGGTGTCCCTGATCACTATTTCTAAAGAGCAACT
>CM053605.1:133623672-133643657 GCA_028646535.1 Procyon lotor
AGTCTCATCCCTCTCAAATGTAAACTCCATTTAAAAAGGAATTTTTGGGGATGCCTGGGTGGCTCAGTTGGTTAAGCAGCTGCCTTCGGCTTGGGTCATGATCCCAGGGTCCTGGGATCGAGTCCCATATGGGGCTCCTTACTCAGCAGGGAGCCTGCTTCTCCCTCTGCCTCTGCCTGCCTCTCTGCCTGCTTGTGCTCTCTCTCTCTCTCTCTCTGACAAATAAATAAATAAAATCTTTAAAAAAAAAAAAAAAAAAGGAATTTTTGTCCCTTTTGTTTGAGCCAGATCTTTGGTGGCTAAAATAGTATGTAGCGCATAGTAGATGCTCAGTAAATATTTTTAAAAGAGTAAATGGATGACATTAACATTCTTTGAGAAATTTAGATTTAAATTCAGAATCACTTCTGTTCCTTTTCATTCTTTAATCCTACTCGCTATCTCTCCCTGAGTCTTTGATTTTTTTGTCAACATTGCGTTTCACTCATAGCTATTAACTTTTAATATTAATATTTAGGACATAATTTTTTTCAGTGGAGTTAGTACAACAGATTCTGAGTCTGTGCAGGCAACCTGCCCTCTTATAAATATTCATTATATGTATATTAATTTAGATATAGTTCCAAATGCTAATTCTTTCTAAATGATAGTTCTACAGAAATTTCTAAAACTTCTCAATGTCTTTCCATTAGATAGAGTACACATTGCAAAGCATGACATTTCAGGTCCCTCATGAGGTAGCTCCTTACCTGTGTTATATTCTGTATGTTCCAGTTAACGAAACTACTTGGCTTTCTTCCAGATGGCTGTGATGTCAATGGACATCAGCCACTCAGATCTTCTTCAGACTTTTATAGGAGCCACAGTTGGCCATAGTCTTTAGTGGCTGCCCGTTGATACTGAAGCCAAGGTTCCCTGGGCTGCTTCCTACCAAAGGCTAACAGTGGCAGGAGGACTAGTGCCAGTGCCTTGGCTCCCAGCTGTGCCATCAGCCTGGCCAAGTTTTTCTCAGACCTGCACTGAGTGCCGAGTCTCTCCTATCCAATCCTCCCTTACTTACTTCAGATTTGAGACCTGAATTTGAGGCCTCTAGGTTCTCTCTCTTCCCCAAGCTCTTTCCTCTTTATCCTTCAATAAATCGCTTATAGATCTCTGCTGCTCCTGCTACCTACTTCTCTTGCAAAATTAGAATATTGGTTCATTGATCTTCAAAAGTGTTAATGTATTTCGACCAGTCTTTGCTCTTCCTACGATGCCTTCCTTCTCTTTCTACTGGTTTAAATCTTACTTGGCCATAAAGTGGCAAACTCAGAGATTCAACTGTGCCTTATATATATCCCTTCTATACTCTGTGCAACTTGTGAACTTTTATAAAAAAATTTTTTATTATAGCTCTTCCTATATAATATCTCATCCTCCTATTGGACTTTAAGCCTCTTGATGGCAGGAACCTTGTCTTATTTATCTTCGTAAAGTGTAAACACAGCACCTTGGAAGTTGTAGAAATTCAATATGTATTTGATGAATTAGATTGCTGAAGGTCCTTTATTAAGAGAGAATGAGGCTAGCATATCCAAATAAAGTACTATTTATGATCTGGAGGCCCTCTTCACATTTATATCTAAATCTTTCATAACGTTCCAATAAATCAGAAAGCAATTCTCTACTACAGTTATGTAGTGGCCAGTGTGGATCAGGTCCACAGATAAGAAACGAAGAAAATATCACTTCACCATAGCGGGCCAAGTCAGAGGCTCATGGGTGGTTAGCAGAGTCTGCATGTGAGTAGTATAATTACCATCCCCCTAAAATATGTTAAATAAACACTAAAGACCAGGGTGAGAGGACTAGAATCAGAGATTTGAAAGAGTGCAAAGCAGTTAGGATGCACTTACCATGTAGGAAAGAAGAGTTACAATATTCAGAAATCTATAACTATTTTACTCCTAAAAATAGGGTGAAATGAGGGGCAGCTGACTGACTCAGTCAGTGGAGAATGTGGCTCTTGATCTCAAGGCTGTGAGTTCGAGCCCCACGTTGGGTATGGGAATTATTTAAAAATAAAATTTGAAAAAGACTATTTTAAAAATGTGATTAAATGTGTGAAACAAAATGGTTTCTAAATGTGGGAATATCTTTAGTGGGAAAAGAAGCACTGTCTTTATTAATTTACACTTGGTAAACTAATAAAATTTATACTAATTTAAAACATGTTTTTATCATTCCTAAATCATTGTCAAAGCTCTCAAAATTTTAACCAAGTACCCAATAAACTGTAATAAATATTTTATTCTTATTCATATATTTCACATAGGCTTCAGAACACAACTTTGGGATTTTAGTAGAAAATGTGTGAAAAGGCTATTTGAGCTAAAACTTTCATAATCACAATTCTAATGGCCACATGACTATATTAGCAACATTTTTTGCCTAGTAGTCAATGTTCAAAGGTCCCTTTTTATGTACCACTCTGATTGGCTATTTATTACACTCTATTTCTATGAAGTGTTAGTTTTTAGTCTAAAGCTGTTGTCATGTAACTGTGACCACTTTCTGCATTAAGAGGAATTAGCAAATCAAAATCAATAAAACAATTAGGAATTTCAGAAGGAATAAAAGCAAATTTTTTTAGAAAATAAAAGGAAATGTCTTTAAAAGCTTTTATTTGAGAGAGAGACAGAGAGAGTATGAGCAGGGGAGAAGGGGAGAGGGTAAGGGAGAAGCAGACTTCCCACTGAGCAGGGAGCCTGATGTGCGACTTGATCCCAGAACCCTGGAATCATGACCTGAGCCGAAGGCAGATGCTTAACCAGCTGAGCCTCCCAGGCACCCAATAAAAGCAAAATTTTAATATTGAGGTATTCAACAAATATAGTCAGTGCTAAGTGGATAATAGAAGTGTCAGCAAAAGCACAACCTGTGAATTAACCCATTTGTGAAGAGTATTTACTTATATTAGGTGTGCATAATAAAGACCTGAAATTATTTGTGTAACCTTGTTATAAAAATCTAATGGAATAAATTTCATTATTTTGTAAAAAGTACAGTAACTTTCAGATTAGCAAACCATTAAAGCATTGTCAATCAATCTAACTTAATGTGAGGTGTACTTATGATAAGATAGTAGTGATGATAAGAGAAATCTCTGATTTAATTTTGAAAAAAAGGAATACCCATACCTAATCATCCTAGAGTTTAAACACTGTTCAATTTATTATACTGGAAATAGCAACACCGACTCAAAGAAATGAAAAGACAAGGATATAAAGAACACTGGTAATTCAAGAATGAATTATGTGCAATAAACAGTTATTTGTGGTGATAATACTTTAAGCAATGTAATGATTTTTGTTTGTGTTGTTTCTTCGTGCATTTAAACAAGTACCATCTGTGGTTAATGACAATCTCATAGAACAGGATGTTGTTTTATATGATTACTTTTGGGGTATGTTGAAGCCCAACAAATGTAATCTGTATTCACTTCCCTGTATTGCAAATCTTCTGTTCTTAAAATCCTGTCCTAACTTTAGTATTATAATTATTATTAATATCTGAAATGTAACATTTCTACTCTACTGAATAGTTTCTTGGAGACTGACTGGAACTAGGAGTTCAACTACTTTACTTTATCAGATTTTTGTTAACTTTCTTTAATCAGTGATCCTGTTTGGCAACTGACAAGATATTATTTAGATCTTAGATACATTTGATATACTCACAAATTTTGCTTAATTTTGCTTAATATTTCTCTGAGTTGTGGTTTCATTTTTAAATCAAAACTTCACCATTTTTTCATCATTTTTTAATCTTCTACTATCCCTTATTCTATTTCAAAGTTTTTCTCAGATTTTAGAGAAAAATGACCTACTTAAAAAGCCAAATTTACAAATGGTACTTTTTATCATCCCCAGGTCTGTGTTGCTGCTTCAAAAAACCAAAAACAAAAACACAAATGTATGTTCTCAGAGCTATACCCATTTACAAATCCCTAAATATGCAGGCCAAATAATTTTACATTGCTATGTTTAGATAAGAATTACCAGCAGACTTCCAAAACTCTATCTTTTCAGACATCGATTTCTACTTGCTCTTTTGTGAAATGAAAACTCAAGTCTAAAAAAATACTAGAATGTCTCTGGAGCTCTCCAGTGTACCAAGTAATTATTCAAATTGGATTATAAAGCTAAAATAAAATTAATGACAATGATCTTGAGTCCTGGTTAACCAGGAAAAAGGTTTTCTTTTTTTAGCTGGATAAGATTAAAGATAATAACTGTATAAAAAGTAGAGTTAACCTCTATGAATTGAAAATATAGGGACACTTGGGTGGCTCAGTTGGTTAAGTGTCTGCCTTTGGCTCAGGTCATGATCCCAGGGTCCTGGGAATGAGTGCCGCATCAGGCACCTTGCTTGGCGGGGAGCCTGCTTCTCCCTCTGCCTATTGCTCCCCCTGCTTGTGTGCTCTCTCTCTCTCTCTCACACACACACAAATAAATAGATAATATCTTTAAAAAAAAAGAAAATATATTCTGCATCTCATTCAACAAAATACAAAGATTAATAATTTATATTTTATTAGTATGCAATTATTACCTCTGCTGAATTCCATTTTATAAAGTTTTACATAATTAATGTGGTATTTTAATCATGTTACAATAACAAGTGAGTCTGGAAACATAACTGGGTTAGGTACATTTAGTGATGTCTAGTGGGAAGCATTCCTATATCAGCTTAAATAACTAATTAGAGCAACAAAAAAATGTGTCACTACCATTATTAAGAAAAGAGGGTCTATATATTAATTTAAAATATTAGCCTACAACTGGGAAAAGGAAATTATGACTGTTTAAAGTATATACAGAGAACTACAGAAAAATAATCAGTTCTGTGACTTTTCATTACTAAGTATCCTTATGAGACATCACGAGCCCAATATGGGTTTTGTTTGTTTGTTTGTTTTTTAAATCAAGAGTGTTGTTCATCTAGTAATAAGAGAAAAAGCTGACAAGGAAGTGGGCAGCAGAAAAATGAGCACAAAGGACTCCTTAAATGGAACATGTCAGAGTATACATCATGTTAGTACAAGACCCTCTGAGAGCTACTTCCATGTAACACCAGAGAAGACTATTTTGAAACCTGCCCTTATAAGATTCCAAATATAAACATGATGCAACTCAATTTATTACCATGTCTTGGGAACACTCATTTTGAAACAGGTTGACAATTTAGTTTGAAAGAGAATTTTAGTCCGTTTTAATTCTCGGGCCTATACGCATCCCATCTAAATGTAGAGCGTATATTTAAAGTTTATGCCTCACTAGTTCCTGGTATATGTTGTCATTTAGTCTTATAGTTGGGAGTATATATACAGATTAGAAGTTATAAGTTTTATTAACACATTCCTTCACTGGGGGGTCAAAGTTATAAAATTTTACTTTCTGTGTTTTCCTTTTCAGAGGAAAAAGTTATTCTATGAATGAAGACTTACACCAACAATTTAAAATGGCTTCCTGATGGAAATATTCCCAGTTCAAAAATAATCAAGGTAGTGTTCTGTAAATATTGCCCTTGAGAATCCTAAGGAGCTTTCTATTCTCTATAAGGAGCAATGTTGTAGGTCCTTAAAGGAAGATTATCAACAACAACCATAAAAATAATTAAAGGAAGCAAAAGAAAAGATAAAGAAACAATATACACATACAATGTGCAGGCAGTTTTCAAATATATGGAGAATATTGCTGTATGAGTTGTAAAGTTCAAGTATTTACAAGGGAAGAGTTAAAAATGAATTAATTTTGGTCACTAATAAGCGTTGTAGACAAACAAGCATTGGAAACTTAAAGTTTGTCAATAGTCATTTCACACCAAGGTTATAAAGTGCTTGTTCTATTAAGAGAAATAAAACAAAATCTCTAAAGAGATTTCTAAATCTCTTTTTAGGTTTTTTTAGAAATCGCTAAATAAAACATAATCTCTAAAGAGAAATAGTTCTCGGGGCACCTGGGTGGCTCAGTCGTTAAGCGTCTGCCTTCGGCCCAGGTCAGATCCCAGGGTCCTGGGATCAAGCCCCGCATCGGGCTCCCTGCTGAGCAGGAAGCCTGCTTCTCCCGCTACCATTCCCTCTGCTTGTGTTCCCTCTCTCGCTGTGTTTCTCTCTGTCAAATAAATAAAATCTTTAAAATAAATAAATAAATAAATAAATAGAAATAGTTCTCAAAGATAGAGAGACAAATTGTTAATTATGCTTATTTGAAGAAAACACTTTGAGATTTAACTCTTAATATACTCTATTTCTGTAACTAATAGACAATATTCCAATAAATTCAGTTTGTCCAAAGGAACTGCCAAATGCAAACAAACAGTTGGGGTCAACAGATCTCCCAATGTAAATTAGGATTTTATTAGCCTAGTTGACAAGAATGAATGCCCCAGAGCCTTGTCACTTATACAGGTCATTTGTTAAAGTGAAGTTTCACTGTCTGTAAGATGAAAAACAAGACAAAACAAAACAAAATGCTCCGTGACCCCAAAGTACCCTCGTAGCCGATCCTGTGAGACCAAGCTGGATATAATCTACAGTTTTCTTTCTACTCATCTTTATAACTATGGGAAATGTTAACACTCTACTCGGAAAAATTCTATTCAGGCATACCTATGGATGAGAGCAAACCATATATCCCCTATAGCCTGTTCAATGTTTTTATTTTTGATAAAGAACCTTAAAGAATTTATTCTACAGGTATAAAGCATCTTAAATCATGTAACTTTATTAACAAATTATCTATACAAGCAGGATCATTTATACGTTTCTCACATATATGAATTATAGTTACCATGATTTAAATAACACCAGTGTCCCAACAACATGCTCAAACTTCAGATACCACAGTGGCTGACATACAGTTTGTTAAGTTACACAGTATAAACTTTGCTGCTAGCTCTTCAGTCATAAATCACCATGTTTTGGGTTTTTTTTCTAAATCACCATGTATTTATCAGTGACCAATCTTGGTACTTCTTTCAAAACGCCCAGACAGCAAAGCATAGAATTCTATTGCCTTCTATTTCCCAGTGATAAACCCACGTGACATTTTACAGAAATGAGTAACTGAAAGAGGCAATTGGCCAACAGAGATGAAAGTACAGCAAAGAAACAAAAAGGGATAGCATTATAAGTAAAATTTGGATAGAATATAAATGAGTTATAGAAGAAATAACTGAGTGTGGGAGTGTTGATCCTGTTACTGTTCAAGAGACTTCAGGTCTACAGCTAGAGGAACTCAGGGCAGGCAAAAGTTTTAACATAATGGAGAGAAGTAACTGTGTCAGAAAGGATGACGATGTCTCAGAAGAAGGGACTCAGGCAAAAAGATCACTATAATGGAACTCTCAGAGACTCTAAACCATTGAAAGTGCGATGGATAAAATGTTGCTAGCTGATCCAGACTTGGAAAGGAGTATAACAATTCACCACTTCTGCACTCCCAAGTTCTATGAGGAGATGAAAAAGGCAAGCACTATTTAAATGACTCTTGGTAGGTTTTTGTTTTTGTTTTTCTATTTTTGCAAAGAAACAAAATACTTTAATCCTCAATGTTTTGGAGGTTTTAAATTATAGTGTACTAAATAAATAGTGGTTTTACCATTTGTTCATTTCCCTATACCTGCAGAGCCATCAAGAAATGAGTTTTCAATGTTTGGGGAAAAAAGTGACAGAACAATTGTGTTTTTCCTATCAGTTATTCAGACCTGTTTGCAGAACCTCAGCCATTCGTGATTTTTAAGGTCCTTCCCCAGTGTGTAACACCAGAACTGCCTGTATTTCAAAGAAGGGACTTTACTGTGCTAAAACCCCCCACTAGGATTCTTAGTTGTAGGCCTTAAAAAAGTAGTTGATATGCTCCATGAGAGCAAAGATTAAAGGATATAGGAATAAATCTTCTTAGTACCAATTTTGCAAATATGTTGAAAACCCCATTTTATTCTAATCTACAGAGAGAAAGGTTTATACTTTGTAATCTTCCTTAAGAAAGAAATTTTAATATAGTAATTTTAATATAGTAAGTAATTCAACCATTACTAGAATATAAATGGTAAATGCAAGTTCTGAGTGTTAAAAATATTTTCAGTGCTCATCTCTTAGTCTCCATGAACTGCAGCACGCCGCGGCGCTGTAACACGTTCTCCCTCCAAGCTTTGTTCTCAACTGGCAAGCACTGGCTGTCCATGCTCCATCCTCCTGTTACACACACTTCACTTATACAACACAAGCCAACACGATTTTTCCTCTGATGTCTTTTGGATCATCATATGCATCATAGACATTTTCATCAGTGATGCCAACAGGACTGGGAATATGTTAGTTTACTTTTGCTTCCTCTGTTGCTTAGTTGGCTGCCACTACAGCAACAGAACAAAAAGAGGATCATGCCTGAAATACAGCTATTATTTATGAGAGAATGGCTGGTTTTAAAACAAGATAGATGGTTAGTATTCCGTGGATATTCCCCCACCAGATTGTAACAGTTCTGAATGAGGTTAAATTGTGAGCCAAGACTGTCAAAATTTTCTCTTGATATAGCACCAAAATAGCCTGATCAGCCCAAAAGCTGCTGAGACTCACTATTAGGAATTGCAGCTACTCTGCAATGTGAAAGTTAGGGGATTTGGCCTATTTCATCATTTTGGGGTTTTTTTTCCTCCTAGAGTTACTGCCTAAAGAACAAGAATTTCTGCTTGAATGGCTTGATGTGACATTTATCTCTAGTTCTGTGGATGAGGTCATAGTGTTATTTAATGTACTATATTAACCCATGTTTCTTGGATCTCAAATCATTTTAGACTGCAGTTCAGTTTTACCCAGCTTCTAGAAATGGGTATGCAAACAAATTCAGATGATATCCTACGTCACAATTAATATGCAGGCCATCCATTCATTCACCAAATTTTATCAAGCATCTACTAACTATGTACCACTGACTCAACTTGCATGGACAATTCAGTAGTGACAAAACGGGGTTTGTTTGGGTTTTTTTTTGTTTTACATCTTTTTCCTGATTTTCCCTTATAAGGCTGATATTAAAAAACTAAGAATTTTGGCAAAAGTCATAAGAAAACCCTAATGATGAGATAAGGATCGCAACTAATAATGTCTATTTATTTATTCACTTATTTTTTTATGCTTTCAACTAATAATGTTTAAACTTTTGACAGATTGGCCATTTGTTCTCCCCTAAAAAATGAGAGTTAATGCTATGTCCTAGGAGGTCTTTAGAAGACTTGGCAGAGAGTATAATTGTTACTTCATCCAACAGAAAACAAAGTGTTTCATAATTTGGAATATAACACAATATTAGGGTTCAGAGTGCTTGAATTGAGAATAGGGCATTCTGAATTCTGTGAGACTGGTTGCATTATCAAACATGTGTTTAAAAAATATTACTGAGCAGCTTAGAAACAATTCTAGCTGTATTCCAATGAAAAGAAAACTATAAGGAATTCAGTGGTTGTCATGGAAGTCTCTGGCATTTGAATTAATATTTCAAGTATTTCTAATATTAATAATATAATAATACTTAATTTTTAAAAAGATTTTGTGTTTAAGTAATCTCTATACCCAATGTGGGGCTTGAACTTACAATCCCAGCGTCAAGAGTCATATGCTCTATACTGACTGAGCCATCCAGACACATCCAGAATCATGCTTAATTTGTGGCATTGAAGAAGAACAGTGGCTCTAAAATCAGACAATATAACTAGAAAGATGACAGAATTTACTCTATATAAAATAGACACACTCTATCTTCTTTTGTGTATTCACTGCCTTCATTCAAATTTTTTTTACCCAGGAAAGTTTTAAGGTTGTTTTAGGCTATATATGCCAAAAGAAGGAAGAGTAAAAATCATTAATACTGTGTGCATTATTTTCTAGTATCCATTTCCACACTCAGAAGCAGAATATTATAACAACAAGAAGGAACAGTGAGTGTGGAGGATGTATAATTAAAGATTCAAATATCACCTATCTTCTTTTTCACTTTAAGTATATGTAAGTACAGAAATATAATTGCTTGTTTATATAAATTATATTTTTATTTGGCTTTTTTTAAGTTTGCTATTTATTTACAAAGCCCAAGATACATAACCTCAATGGTCCTTTCTTCAATGACGAGATAGCAGTAATTTATCTAAAGAACTTCATGTCTCTTGTGAATGATTCCAAAGGCTTCAGTCAAGTTTCATTCAACAAATTTTTATTGAACAATTTTTTTCTGAATATACACCATTTCCGTGTAATGCACTAGGCCATGAATATATGAAGGATGAGCAAATTTGCATTCTGCCTTCAATACATACAGAATTTTGTGAAAATTTTGTAATTTCCTTTTATAAAAAGTTATACTGTGACAAATAACTCCTGAGATAGAACTATTTAGTCACATGTTATAAATAAAATTATTCTAAATACACAGGGAAGCTACTTTTATAAAGAACCTCTTTGGTCAAATAATGAGCCCTCTAGAACATGAATATTCTCCCCCACATTTACCTGCATTTTAACATTATTTTTCAGTCCCTTTTCAAGTGTTCATGGAGGTCTCTGGGCAAAAAGTACCAAGTCCGTATTTGGTGTCACTTCTTTACCCAGTTTGTTCCTGGAGCTTTTAGTGTACCTGTGAGTACAATCAGTCACAGCTGTCATGGATCAATTTACTGGCATCCCAAATTCACAGGATTGTTCTTATTTTTCTTAGTTGCTTCTGTGACCTCTCCCTTAGCTCAAGCTAAGATGCTAATTAATGTGAGGAGGTCTTAGCACGGTCATTCAAATCAACCTTTGCCCCCTTTGTGTCAACCTTCACCTCAAATGATTAGAATGGAAAAATTTCAAGAAACCAAAATAGGCCTTTGCTAAGTATCTGTTGAAAGAGTGGATTAAATAATGACTAAGGTTGAACAAAAATGTTTTAGGGCAGTCTTTCTCAAATTTTAATATTTATGTGAATTATCGGGAAGCTTGTGAAAATACATCTGATTCATTACTTCTGAGGTGGGACCTGATAGTCTGCATTTCTAACATGCTTTCAAATAATGCGTATGTTGCTGGTCCTCATCAACACTTTAAAGAAGAGGAATTTAGGGCACTACTGTAAAATGTCATTATTGAATACATGTTTCTTGGCTGTAAACACTTGGATTAAATATCCATTAGAAGGCATAATCTTTCATTGAATTTAAAAATAATGATGCTATTTGTTTCTTATTTGGTGCTTACCATGTGCTTACCACATGGCAGGCATTTTAAAGGTTAGGAATTTATAGATTCACTGGAGGGTGAATAAAGAATGTTGTGCAACTTTAAGAGAAAACAGTAGTATTAACTATATTAACTGTTACCAGCTATAAAAGCAAAGGTTGTATACAATTACAATGAAGTTCTGAAATGCTGAAGAAGAAAAATGAAGGAAAATTGCTAAGCTTGATAGAAATATGAAAAAAAGAACATATGCTATTACATTGAGGGTGTGTATTCCCATCACAAAAGGCTTGAATCAATCACATTTTAGATGCTCACGTTTGTTAAGTCTTACGAATAACCTGAGACAAGTACTATTTTATAGATGAAAAAATGGGAAGATAGGTAGGTTAAATCACTTGGTCTAGGTCACACAGCTAGGAACTGGTAGAACCAGTGTTCACATAAAGTAATTCTATAATCTTCTCTGAAATTATTTTTCCTGAACATTAGAGAGACTGTAGATCTAAAAGTGTGTTATCATTTTTAGAACTTCATTGTACTTTTCCTCAATCCTTGATGTTATATGTGGCAGTGGTTATAAAATGACTCAATTTCAACTTCTTTCTCCTTTGAATGCTTCCTACAGTGTTTCACTTTGTTCCTCCTCCAGTGAATTTGTAAATTCATAACATGTTTGAACTCAAGTATTAATTTAAATAAATTCTGTATCCCTTTGGTGCAATGAAATTTAAAATCACATATGTTCCTTATTTAAATGACTTAAATATTATAAAAGTACATGAAACTGAAATTCAAAACAAAATCTATGTTTTATCTACACAAAAACCGTCATGAAAAATGCAAGAGATAAAGCTAATATGGTATAGATTTTGCCAACTTAAATCTACACTGTTCAAAATTATAAAAGCTAAAGTTTATGAAACTCCAACTACAAATAATATCATGTTTTGTTGAATATGAGGATTTCCATGACTTGTAGGACTCACTGTCAGTGTCTTTCTCTTACTGGTACATATGGATTTTAGCTTACATGCCAAAGAATCTGTGTTGGCAGCCACAACCTTTGAATTTGTTCATATTCACTTTAGTTTGTCATATGTTTAATCTTCCAGCATTCTTCAGCTTATTATAGACAAATGTTCTGCATTTCAATCATCCTAAGGAACAATTTCATAAATAGAATGACCATAGACTGGAGTTTAGACAGCAGGGTTGGAGCACTTTTTAAAAAATTGCTTCCTGATTTCTACCTTGCCAGGGTAATTAATAGTTATGATAATAATAAAAAAAAATCAACATCTGTATGTGCTCTGTAATTGACAAAACATGTACAGCATCTTATATGACTATCATGGATCAACCAGAAGGTGATATGAATACTTCTCTTTACAGATGAGAAAACTAAGGCTCACAGCCTAAAGGGAAATACTCTGAATTCAGGGGTTGTGAATCAAAATCCCACTGCTGTTCATTACACCATGGTTATCTTTTCTGCCTGTTAGAAATCTTACTTATATCAGATATAGACAGGCACGCAAACATCATTTCTCTACTTTTATAACCAATACAATTGTGCCTTCAGTATCTCCTACAAGGACACACTATAGTGTTGCTGTGAGATCATTGCCTTTGACGTCACTCACAGCTGATCCTGCTCTACCCTTTATTGCCTCATTTGCATAATGAAGATACTCATACTCATATAAACATTATACTTACAAAACATGTAAACTCTGTCATGGTTCAAATTATGGTGGACATTTGCTGTTAATACTGCCTCTGGTATGTCAGAGACACCTTATCATTTTTTTTCATGATATCACTTAGAGTATCAACTAACTAGTGACTCATGATAAATAAAAATAATCGTGTGCCTTCATTCCCAATAAAATGGCTTTAAATATTATTTATTGTTTATTGAGTTTCATGCTTTTTCAAATTGTTTTATAATTTTTTCCTGAGGTATAATGTAATCGTTTAAAAGGAATATTTTTTACTTAAATCTAAAACACAGAAACAAGATTTAGGATTTTCAACATATGTCAAAAATGGTTCCAGAGATCTATGCTGAACTTATCAGTTTCAAGTAAACTTATTTTCATTCTGATCTTATTTTTGAGGTAACAAAAAGCCCTTTGTCCACTTACCTGAAGTGGTTCTTGTTTTATTTTCTATTTCTAAATATGCACATCAAAGATCTATTCTATATCTAACTTATGAAACATACATGGAAAGTTATCCCAGTTTTTACTGGCAGATTTTTATTTTAGGTATTTTGCTTTTTACTCTATGGATTAGTAGTACTCAATCTGTAGCAAAGTCAAAACTTCAATAATATGACTTATTATTAATTTCTTCATTAAACCTGTACCGAATTATAAAGAAAGTGACTTGATAACAATGTACCTGGATGTATGTTTAGCTATTAGAATCCAAGCAAAAACCTAAGGGAAAAAAGCAAAAAAAAATCTCATATTTAAGGGCCTATAGAGATTTGAACTACTGCCATTGCCATAACTCTTTTCACATAGTTTATGCCCCCAACTGAAGAGACAGTTATATGCCTAATGCCTTTCCAGCCTTCCTTGATGGTAGCATACCCTGTTTGCTTAAGTTGTCATCTCAATAGCACTAAACCACATGATTTCTCCCCTATGTTATTTCATTTTATTTCCCATAAAAAGCACAATGAGAAATATCCTAGGAGCCAGAGCTTTTACTCTCCAACTGTAATGTTCAGTTTTATAACATCATTAAGTTTCTTACAGAAAAATAATAATGTGGGCAATGTGAATGAGTTTCTTATATTGGCTTCAGCATTTCTGGGGCCCAACCAGCTATTAGATTCACTTACTGACTAGAATTTCAGTTATTTAGTGATATAGATTACCAGGCCACTAGGTAAAGGGAGATAACATCTATAGTAACTTCAAAATTAAGTAATTACACAGTTTGGTAACACACTCATTAAGATCTGAGCTAGGCATGTTTTGACCCCTGAAAGAGAACTTGTTATCATTTGAAACCCAAAGAAGTAGCTATTAGGGAAATTTAGTTTACTAGTGAAAATAAAATTTGATTAATTTGTCTTTAAGAGAGCAAAAGTAGGAGTGCCTGGGTGGCTCAGTTGGCTAAGCATCTGCCTTTGGCTCAGGTCATGATCCCAGGGTCCTGGGATCAAGTCCCACATTGGACTCCTTATTCAGCAGGGAACCTGCTTTTCCTTCTGCCTCCTGCTCCCCCTGCTTGTGCGCACGTGCTCTCTCTCTCTCTCTCTCTCTCTCTCTCTGGCAAATGAATAAGTAAAATGCTTTTAAGAATAAAATAAAAGAGCAAAAATATCACCTGTAATCTTAGGGCTCTGAACCAAAACAAAAGTATCTCAGAATAACACTTCGGATCCAGGTATGCTAATCATTTCTCTGAAAGTCGTCTCTTGCTTCTTTTTTCTCATGAGGAGATGAATATACCTATTTCACTGCAGCAGATTTGTAGGGATTCCAGCCCCTGCAGTCAATAGTGGCCTGTAAGTGGCTACAGTTACAGACAAGGGACTTACGCATGGGGCTTTAGATGACATTGGTCATTAGATGACATTACGATTTAGTTCAAATATTATTAATGCAATTTATCTTAGTAAATTTACTTTCTAGTTTTAGGGAATCTGGAAGATGAGATGGTAGAAAAGGTATTAGATATGCAGTGGGTAGATTTGGCAGGAAAGAGTAAATGGAACAAGAATTTTTTTATTCTTCCACTCCAAGGACTCCTATTTAGGACTACAACAATACATTTGTTTATATAATTGAAAATCTTTATACTCCTCTAATCTTTAGCTGTGATGTTAAGTCATAGGAAATACACTCCAAACAAGAGTTAGAACTTCTGGATATTCAGGAGCAGAACAGGAACATTCCTAAGTAACATCTATAGTAGTGACGGGGATAAATTTCAAATCATGGACTAGTGAGAACTCTTGGTGAAAAAGTATTTCAGTCATTCTACTATCTAGTTCTCATTTTTCAATTTCTCACTCCTTTAACTTAGAAAATTTTACAAAACCCTTCCTATTGGTGTCATCATTTCCACCCCTAGGCTAATTGTCAAGGTTAATGTGGGGAGGAAAGAATGAAACTGACATTTATGGAAGGCATTCAGTGTCTTTTATGCTCTAGATATTTTGTAGCATTTAACCCTGATTCCTCTTCTGTATTTCTTTACTTTATAGATGATGGAAATAAGATTAAGTAAACTTGCCCAAAGTGATAAGGTGACATAAGAATACCAAGATACGGCCCATGTCCGGCATTGCTGTGTTGCCTACAAAGATCTCAGACATTCCTGTTTGGTTTTTTGCCTGTATAAACACACTTAATAAAACAGGAATAAATTCCTCTCTCTGTCTCTCTCTCTGTCTCTCTCAAATAATGCTAAACCAGTACTTTGATTCATGAATCTCTTCTATACAATTTCCAAATCTTATGAATTTTCTGAATTTCATTCTTGGGGAAATCCAACCATTTACCATTGCTGCCTTCCAACTAAAAATGGTCCATTCTCTTCAGGTGTTTTTGTTTTGTTTTGTTTTGTTTTTTAAGATTTTAATTTTTTTGAGAGAGAGAGAGTTTGAGTGGGGGTTGGGGGAAAGATACAAAAGGAGAAGCAGACTTCTGCTGAGCCAGGAGCCCAACGCAGGGCTCAATCCCAGGACCCTGCAATCATGACGTGCATCGAAGGCATTTAACTGACTGAGCCACCCAGGCACCCCTCCCTTCAGATATCTTATCAGTTTATCTTCTCACCCAGAATTTGGCCAAAATCTCAGACTAAAATCAGTAAATAATATCTTAAGAACCAAAAAGCAACCCTTAGTTGAAAATCAAGTTGTCTCCCTTAGCTGATGGGAAAACTATGAAACATATTGGGCCCCCCTTTATGACATATATTTTGATTTAAAATCTTGAGAGTTTTTTTTTTCCCAAAAGACAAATATTCTTTCAAATTGTTTTGTTCATTTTTACCACCTTCACTGAAGCATGAATAGCACAGAAGTAGGCATTAGTCTTTGGCTTGTGTGTGCTTCAATCGAGTGTTACTTGCATTCCAATTACTCAGACAGCATGGACTATAGCTGTGTCCAAGAAGTATTTCAGAGTTTCTTTAAAAACTCTGTATACTGTGGTATAGAATTCACTTGAATTGCATGTGAAGGATTAGAGTTTGGATTTGGACCCAAGGTGCTTCTTGGTTATTAATTCAGAGTCATAGATTACTTAAAATTATTACCAAATTCAGAAAAGGTTTTAAATGTTCTATTTTTAAAAAGATAATACATTTAAGATCCTCAAGGTCGGTCCTTATGCACCTGTAGGGCAAATCACACTAAAGAAAAACAATGTGAGAAAGCCCAGCTCAGGATGGCAGCCTCTGTTACTACAAAAGAGAGGATGCATGTTTGACTAGAATGAAATATTATCATATTAGTCATCAGGGCAATACATTTTATTAAATTCTACCTTTGTCATTCAGAGCTATGTGACTTTAGAAGCATTGTTAGCCTTCGGCTCTTCTATTCATTTTAATGGACTCCTTGTTGTGAAGATTAAATTAGATAATGTATATAAAGTACCTAACATAGCACTGGTCACCTACGGAGTCTTTCTTACCAAAGAAATGATTAGTTCCTTTCCCTGACTAAATGAATCTAAAACCAAGTCTCAGACAATACCCTAATTATCATGAACTGTTGGGTTTGTTATATAACAACACCTGGTCCAAATAACTATGGTTAGAATCTTTATCCTCACAAAAAAGCCACAATTAAATAGAAACTAAATACCTTTGACTAAAAGGCAAATCTGATTCTCTTATGCCAAAGCTGAAGCTGTACTCAGGCCAGTAAGGAAAAGAATGCTAACTTTTAGAATTATGCACATTATCTTGGTAAAGATAGGCTAGCATGTAATAGTCAATGTTTTCTTTTTGCTTAAACATTTTAATGTTTGACAGAGAATAATATTTTCCTAAGAAACTAAACAGGTTTTAACCTATTTTGGAAAAAAAAAAAAAACATTTACTTAATACCTACACTGGGGAGCCATTAATAAAGAGGCAAACATGATAAGTGGTATATGTGTGTATGTGTGTTTGAGGGAATGTTTCCTATATTCCATTTTCCTTATCAGTTGACAAAATTGCTGTCATTGTTTTAACTTAAATTATCAGAGTACCATGACAAAGCCATAATCCATAAAATTCAACTAATTGATTTCAAAAACATTTTATTTCCTGGACTCAGAAGTTTTTTTTTTTTCCCAAAAAATATTCATTTTATTTAAATTTTGTCTTTCTAGAATATGTTTTCATTGTACCAACTAAGAGGTAGACAAACTAAATTTATTTTTCTGTAGATAGTTTTCCGCTGGATGGATATAGTTCTCAGCAATAGCACAAGAATCCTCAGCAACTCAAGGAACAGAATCCTAATTACATTAGGTTTACTAAAAGACCATTTTTAGATGCTTTTCACACCTCTTTAACTGCTCTTATCAGAAGTTCTCTTTTACCCAACTGGCTGAAGATAACCACAATATATGATAGGACCCATATTTGACATAGTAGTGCTGTGGGTTTTGTGTTGATGCATTATTTATCCATCTCTGTTTTCTTTCTCTTTTCATAGTAAATGTAGAAAGTATGTAAAACTGGTGCAGGGTAGGACTAGGGAGACTATGTGTGGAAATGGGAGTTCTATAGGAACTCTGTACTTTCTGCTGAATTTTGCTGTAAACCTAAAAAAATCGCTCTGAAAAATAAAGTCTATTTTTAAAAACTACATAAAATTAAAATGAAAACTTTCCTATACCTTGCTTTCATTATCAAATGTGTGACTGGCAGAGTTTAAAAAATATTTTAAGAAGTTTGTAATTGAAATATTTTCAAAATATAGCTGCAGGTTTAACTACAAGTTATCTGGTTAATTTCTTTTTTTTTTAAGAGTTTTATCTACATTATGAAATAAATGATCTCTATTCTTAGGAACGAATCAATTTGAAAATAAATCTATCAAATGTAATACAAAGTAAAACAATAGGATTTTTTTGATAAAAAAATAATTGCTAAGCTGTTTATTACTAGGAAAAAAAAAGGATTCATTATACTAAAATAGTAACCGGGCCTTTTAGGACAGGAGTTTTGAAAAAAGTTGTTAAAATCTACCATTAAAAAAAAAAAATCTACCATTAAGTGAGTTTTCTGCTTTCATGATCATTTGATCTATGGTTACTCTGTCCAGAAAAGGAAAAAAAAAATAATTTTTATTTTAGCATCCTAGAACCCACACTAAAGCAAATTTATGGGGTAAAAAGCATTTATACATTCTTGATATAAAGAAGAACTACACACCCAGAAGTGATAAAAACAGGAACACAACCAATTGAGAGCTAAACAGTTCACTGTTGTGGGGAAACATGATCAGATAAGAACTTCAGATTACTTATTATAAATGTGCTAAGTAGTTTTTAATTAGCTACTCCAGACAACATCCTTGTGAAATTAAGTGTTATCCACATTTATGAATAAAAAATATTAAAAAAAAAATTGCAGAAGGTAAAGCAGTTCAAAAACCACTCTTGCAGATTAAGTTAAACACACACATACACACAGAACACTCACATGACAGTTAATTTCTGATCATGAAGAATATCACTGAGAAACTAAAAATAGTATTATTGGCAAGACTAAAAACACCACGGATAGCAGCAGCAACAAGAGCAACAAAAGACACAGGAGGAACAAATGACTGAAAAAAACCCAAACAAATAGAGTATAGAATAGTATGCAATACATAAACATTAACTTTTCAGAGTGTCAAAACACTTATCTCTAAATCATGACATTCTGTAAGCATTTACATCGTTTAAGTAATAGGACTAAGTGATCTCTGAAGCATTGCCCAGCTCTGTAATTCTATACATCTAGGAATAATATAATTTTAAATAATGTTTAAATGCTTAGGGGAAATGCCTATTAAAATTAAGTGTACTAAAAAAAACCTAGGTATTATTTTATTAAGATGGGCTTTTTCAAAGTCTCCTAAATGTAGTGCCTTTTTTCCTTATATCTTCTGATTATAAACAATGCATTTTATTGTGCACAATTATTTTTAAATTCTTTGTCTAAATCCTGTTTCTGATTAAATTTCTTTAAATTTTCTTTAAGCTTTTATAGTTTGCATAGCTACCTTATGCCAAAAGTACTAGAAAAAATGAGTTTAAAAAGAGTAATATTAACGAGAGTGGCAATGAGATAGAGAAAATTTGTATTTCCACAACCTGCTCTTACCTGATGAAGTAGAATTATTATTGGCGGTGATAGGAAAAGTTGGTTAAAATATCCATAAACCCATATAAATAAAAAAGTTAAAATGCCAAAAATAAAATATCAATGAAACAGCAAAAGGAAAACTGATCCTAATTTAGAAAGTGAGTGATGGTGAGTAGACTAGTTGTTCCAGTTTTTTCTAGAAGTGAGGTAGATACTGGATAAATCACAAAGCATTTGCCCTCATTGTGTCATACCAGTTAATCTTTTGCAAACAATGATCTGAAGTTGGGTCCTCTGAATCTAGAGTTTTACAATAAAATCTGTGGATTCATATGTCATTATTCTCTCACTCTAATCCTGCAAGTCAACTAAACAACAACAAAGTTGTCAAAGGTTAGAA
>CM053605.1:133644157-133659337 GCA_028646535.1 Procyon lotor
AGACTCCTAGACTCAAGAAATGAACTAAGGGTGGCCGGGGGGCGTGGTGGGGTAGGGATAGGGTGGCTGGGTTGGGGACAATGAGGAGGGTATGTGCTATTAAGTGCTGTGAAATGTGTAAGCCCGAAGATTCACAGACATGTACCCTGGGGCAAATAATACATTATATGTTAATAAAAATTAAAAAAAAAAAAAAAAAAAAAAAAAAAAAAAAAAAAAAAAGAATGCGTTGTTAAATTTGTAAAAGTTAAAATAAATGCGATAAATATCGATGACTTCCAATATTAACTTTTTATTATTTCACCATATAACTTAAGGGAATGTACTACAGCCAGTAAATTCAACCTTTAATCCAGAATGTCCTAAATGAAATTATGTAAAAAAGTAACTTTTTCTACATATTCAGAAAGGGAGTTTATTGTGTTGTTAAGTACAATTCATCCAACTAGACTGCACAGTGGGAAAAGCTAACTTATCTACAATGCATTAGATGAAGCAGAGACACTCGGGTGAATGGCCCCGTGGAGAACACAACAGGACTAAGTAGAACTTGATATGAGGGGCTGACATGCAGACTGGATAACATTCATGCTCAGTAGCTGCAAAGGGACAGCAAGTGAGGTGTCTCTAAGGATAATAACTTAGAAATACCTTTCAACCCTTCATCTAACTTCTTCCTCTAGCAAAGGTTAAAAGTAAGTTTGACACCTTGTTCTATTGCCTGCACTTACCCTCAGGTAATAAAAGAGACAATGAAATATAATAATGGGTCCCTGTGCTCCATGGCACTGTATAACATCTATTACACATCTCTAGAAGTTCAAACACACTCTTCCTAGTGATTTTAAATCATTGAACTACATTTAAAAGAAAATAAAAGAAAACATTACAGTAGATATGTCACTAAGTCTGTGGCTTTTTGCCCTTGCCTCTGAAGTGGTTGACATCTTCATTAATGCTCTCTCTTCACAGTCCCTAAAGAACTTGACATTGCTTAAGTCACTAATGCATTTTAGGTCAGCTAATCTGTAACATATTAATTAATTAAATTATAACTTTATTGGCTTCTTTGATCCTTGTTATACTGTCAAGAAATAATACACCCTTAGTAATAATAAAAATAATAATGAGCTAATTTACTGAGTGCTCAGTATGTACCAGAGACTGTTTTGTATGTATTACTTGGTTCAATTGAAATGCAAAAATACTTGGGTAGCACAAAATAACTTACCCTTAAATGTGTATGTCATGCACGACTCATAGAAATATTTCTGTACTATCTTTATTAAAGATTAAAAAATCTTTATTAAAGTAAAGCCAACACAGGAAATATTTGTATCTTGAATCACATGTATGCATTTAAAGAATATTATTAATTTAATGTAAGAATTAATAATAAGAAACTACAATAAGTACCAAAAAAGTAATCATGGCAGTTTCTGTCTTAGCTCAGCTTTATCAAAAATTCTTTCAGAAAGTTGCTTTTTCTTCTTTGACAGAGATATCTGTCAAAGTCTTTTCTCATTTCTTTATTGTCTTCTAATATCAACAAATACTTTGAGAATTTCCTTCTTTGCCTGGTTGCTTACAAATTGCTCTAAACAATTTATTCCTTCTCAACCTATTTAGCTGAGGTTGAACTTCTGTACTTTAGGCTGATTATGGGCTATCTATAGGAAAAAGGCCTCTAAAGAAGTAGCACAGTAAAAAGTACAGAACGAGAGCTAAGAGAGAAATTCTGAGAAAGCAATGTAATCACTCAAAGGATGGGTACATTTCTCTAGAGTGCAAAGTACCTCGCGAAGAGAATCTCTGATTTACTCTTGAAGGATGTCAGCGGGTGCCTAACCATGCCCATCCGACTGGAAAAGCACTGCCTATCTGTAGAAAGCAGAACCATTGCTATCAAGTGTCTTGTCAGCTCCCCAGAGCCAGGCTATTCCTTACCCTTAACCCATGCCACTGCTACCCACCAATGGAAATTTTTCATGTAAAACACAATATCAAACACTAACTTCTACCTTTTCATTCATGCGTTCAGACACAAAATGCTTTAAATGCAATCTGCTTAGAAGCAAGAACAAAAACTGTAATCGTGATATATGCTGCCATTTAATCATCACTCACTGAATCAGCTTCTGTACAGCTGGGAAAAAAGAAGTAAAGGGAGTATATGTGTGAATAGAAAATACTCTGGGATTTTGTATCTCAGCTTTTCTAAAATCCAATGTAAAAGCAATTTCTTTGAAAAAAAAAATATGGTTTCTTTAAGAAATCTTTAAAAACAGGGGCTCCTGGGTGACTCAGTTGGTTAAGCATCTGACTTCCACTGAAGTCATGATTTCAGGGTCCTGGGATAGAGGCCTAACTAGGGCTCTGAGCTCAGGGGGGAGTCTGCTTCGCCCTTCCCCTCTGCCCTCCCCCTGCTTGTGCTGTCTTGTCTCTATCTCTTTCTCCCAAATAAATAAATAAAATCTTAGAAAAAGAAAGAAATTAAAAAGTAGGTTGCCGGTGAAGTAGGATATAAATTTGCGTCACCCATTTAGCATCCTCTAAATACATGTGTTTATATACATGTGCATGCATGGATACACACTCATGTATATATGTGTATGACATATATATTATTTTTAAAATATAAAAATGCACACATACCTGTAAGAGTATCCACAGAATTGAAAATATCAGCCATGTATAATAATGTAACTCCAAAATACACTAAGGAATTTTTCTTTGTTTTTTATATTGATGTACACATCCCAAATAATATTTTTGTATATATCACTCAATGAGCATTTTAACCCCAGAGGGAAGAATCTATTGATTTTTCAGTCTAGGTTAATGTCACACTACTTTCAGCTATGACAACAAGTCTTTCGAAGGAAGAATACCCAACTTTTCCATCACCATGGATGGGACTGGAGGAGATTATGCCAAGTGAAATAAGTCAAATGGAGAAAGTCAATTACCACATGGTTTCACTTATTTATGGAACATAAGGAATAGCATGGAGGACATTAGGAAAAGGGAAAAATGAAGGGGGAGAAATCGGAGTGGGAGACAAACCATGAGATACTATGGATTCTTGGAAACAAACTGAAGGTTTTAGAAGGGAGGGGGGTGGGCAGATGGGTGAGCCTGGTGGTGGGTATTAAGGAGGGCATGGATTGCATGGAGCCCTGAGTATTATACGCAAAGAATGAATCATGGAACCCTGCATCAAAAACTAATGATGTACTATATGGTGACTAACATAACACAATTAAAAAAAAAGTTTAAAAAATAATAAAAAAAAAAAATTAAAAAAAAAGTCTTCCTTCAAGGTCAACATCAATGAGTGGCAGTGAAGGAAAAAAAAGTAATAAAAAGAATAAAAGCAAACAATGGATAACCAAGACTGTCAAAAAGAAGGAATACCCATGCTTGTTATGGAATGGATTGGAATGCCTCAATGGAATACCAATGCTGTTAAATAATTACAAATTTCTATATTTCCATTTTATCTCAGTCTCAATACTGAGTCTAAGTGAGAATGTTTCTTTCCATAGTAGCCATAATGTTTATGTCCCTTTTAATAAGACTTCTCATAAGAAAGCAGAGAGGTCCTTTTTTCAAAATCATCCTCCTACATTAAAAGATCAAACAATTTAAGTCTTCCAGAGCTTAAGTTAAAATGTACCAGATGTGAAAGACATAAAGGACTGCACCGTGCCATACTGAAACTGCTAGAATTGAGGTGCCATGATCCTTAGCTGTTTGTGAACCAGAGTAATAATGACTTGGTACACAGGCAAAACAGGGGCTCCTTTATGAGTGTCTTTGGATTTTGTGGTCTGGAGAACATTCTGGCCATCAGTGATGTCATCTGTAAAGTAGTCAAACTACACCTACAAGTGAGCATATTCTGAACGTGGAATGATACACAAATATAAAACACTGGCATTAAAAAATATTAGTTTCCAGCAGTGTGCCCTAACATCTGTGTTTTTACATATAAAACAACAAAGTCAAAGGTCTAAAAAATGAAACACTGTTAAAAAAAAACCTTAAAACTACTTACCATCTTTATTTATCCTTCATACCTTTCAAAGTAAACAAAAACCACATTCAGGCTTTACTTTCCATAGGGGAAATATGCAAAGAAATAATGATTAGACTTGAACTACTGGATATAAAGCATATTATAAACCCAATGTACTCCTGAAAAAATACTTGCCAGATGAAAATGAAAACCAAAAATAAGAGAAACAGACTAGTATATACATTAATTTAGTTCATATTTAATTAACTATGAAAACCATTAGTTTTTAAATACAGAGTAACTGGGCAATTGATAAATTTGTTGAAAGACAATGTTATATTTCTAGCTCTCATCACATACCAAAACAAGGCCCCTATAGAGCAGGGCAATAACACTTTGATACTTACTAAAATATATGCATAAAAATATAGGTAAGTATTTGCCTAAAATATTCTCTAACCATTATGGCAAAGGAAACAATCATAAAAGAAAAAATCTCAGGGCACCTGGGTGGCTCAGTGGGTTAAAGCCTCTGCTTTCAGCTCAGGTCATGATCTCAGAGTCTTGGAATCAAGCCCTGCATCAGGCTCTCTGCTCAGTGGGGAGCCTGCTTCCCCCTCTCTCTCTGCCTGTCTCTCTACCTACTTGTGATCTCTCTCTCTCTGTCAAATAAATAAATAAAATCTTAAAAAAAAAAAAAAACGCTCCACTAAACAAATATTTTTAAATGTTTATAAAATGTAGCAGAATTTAAGTTAAAAACTGAGGAAAATGTCACGATATATGACAAAGTGTCATGCATATATTTGGATCTTTAAAATCAATAAAAATACAATAATAGTACTGGGAAAATTATGACATCCATGAAAAAATACTCAAAACTTTAAAACATTAAATACCAGCACCTATATGAGGAGGGTTGGGAAAATTAACACCACACCCTTGCCTTTTGGGAGGCTAATCACCGTGACTGCTTTGCAGACAGAGGTGCTGATAAAAGTTGAAAAGCTTTCAAATCTTTTTACCTTATAATTCAGTAACCCCACTTTCAAGAATTTATTTACAAGTGTATTAGAGATGCTCAAAAATGTATATATTATAAAATTTTAGAAAAAGAACTTGCTAACAATATTAGCAATTAATATTGATTTTCTTCAAGTGGCAGAACAAGTGCTTTTCTTTTTTTTCTTCCTTTTCTGTATTTTCCTAATCTACAATAAATGTGTTTTACTTAGACAGCCAGAGGAAGTATTTTAAATTATGTTGAAACAGAAATGATTCATGATGGGCAAGAAACAGGATAATTTAGTTTATACTCATAGAAGATAATTTAGCTTGCATTCATAGAAAACGCAGGAGACTGGTGGATTGCACAGGGACTTGAATGCCTGACTAAGGAATTTCTGTCATTGAGTAGGCAGTGGGGAGCCATTGAAGTTCTCTGAGCAGGGAATTCATACACTCAAGTTGATGGTTATGTACAGGGCTAAGTGAAATACTTAGACTCTAGTTGCAGAGTCCAATTGACATCAAATTATAGTAGTGATGGTGTGGTTAGAGTTTAGTGATCTTAAGACTGTTGCATGAGACATTTCAAGATAATCGAATACACCTGAATAATACATAGTTTGTATATGAGATACTCAAAGTTAGACCTTGCTATCAAGTGTCATGAAATGCAGAAACATTTTAAGCTTTGTGTTTCTCTCTAGATTATCTCTTTAAAAGCTTTGTGTTTCCCTCTAGATTGTCTCTCAAAAAGTATGGTATGAAGTTCATGTGAAGAAGCAACTGATAGTACCTCATGTAAAATCTGGGTCCTAGAGTTTAAACATATCATGTTGTGTTTAGGCTAGGTTTTACTGTGAGAATTACAGAAATGCATATCTTTATTACTTCTAACTGGCCTGTTTATGCATTGCACTGCTGGAAACTCAAATGTTTCAGACTTGTATGGCAAAAATAATAAACTCATATGGAATTTTTAAAGGGCTGTTAGACATTTAGAGGATTGTCAGACTAGTTATATCAATAATAGGGGCTGTTTTCACATTCCCTCCACCTCCCTTTGGGGCCATCTTCCTTCCCAGTTAAAATATAGATTTTAAACTGATTGCAAATGTGCTTAGCATGACACTTTACAAACGATCCCTTTGGATTACTAAACATAGAAATCATATCTGCTTATACAGCGAAATAGTTTTCACCTTAAGGATCTTCCCCTTTCCATAAGAGAATATTTTTAACGATATAACTGAAAACAATTTTTTTATTATGTTATGTTAGTCACCATACAGTACATCATTAGTTTTTGATGTAGTGTTCCATGATTCATTGTTTGTATATGATACTCAGTGCTTCATGCAATACATGCCCTCCTTAATACCCACCACCAGGTTAACCCATCCCCCCAACCTCCTCCCTTCTAAAACCCTCAGTTTGTTTCCTAGAGTCCATAGTCTCTCATGGTTCATCTCATCCTCTGATTCCCCCCCCCTTTATTTTTCCCTTCCTTCTCTAAATGTCCTCCATACTATTCCTTATGTTCCACATATAAGCGAAACCATATGAAAATTGACTTTCTCTGCTTGACTTATTTCATTTAGCATAGTCTCCTCTAGGGCATCCATGTTGATGCAGAAATTGGGTATTCATCCTTTCTTATGGCTGAGTAATATTCCATTGTATATATGGATCACATCCTCTTTATCCATTTGTCTATTGAAGAGCCTCTTGGCTCTTTCCACTGTTTGGCTATTGTGGATATTGCTGCTCTGAACATTAGGGTGGATGTGGCCCTTCTTTTCACTACATCTGTATCTTTGGGGTAACAACCCAGTAGTGCAATTGCTGAGTCATAGGGTAGCTCTATTTTTAACTTTTTGAGGAATCACCACACTATTTTCCAAAGTGGCTGTACCAGCTTACATTTCCATCAACAGTGTAAGAGGGTTCCCCCTTCTCCACAACCTCTCCAACATTTGTTGTTTCTTGCCTTGTCAATTTTTGGCATTCTAACTGGTGTAAGGTGGTATCTCAATGTGGTTTTGATTTGAATTTCCCTGATGGTTACTGATAATGAACATTTTTTCATGTGTCTGTTAGTCTTTGTATGTCTTCTTTGGAGAAGTGTCTGTTCATGTCTTCTGCCCATTTTTTGACTTGATTATTTGTTTTATGGGTGTTGAGTTTGAGAAGTTCTTTATAGATCTTAGATATCAGCCCTTAATCTGTAGTGTCATTTGCAAATATCTTCTCTCATTCCATGGGTTGCCTTCTATAAGAGAATTTTTAATCTCACTTTTTAAATCAGTTCAACTTCACTGAAATTAAAACCATTGCCTCTTCCTTAGAATGTTCTTTTGAAACCTTTCCTTCACAAGATTACCTGAGCCTTGAACTCAAATCCGTCTCATCACACACTGCTATGTCTGCAGTCACACATCTTGCCACTAACACTCTTTTAAAATTGAAACCTCCTGGCCTTTGAGTTGCTGTTCTATTTGTTCAGTATTTTATTGCTCTTTTCTCTACTTAGAGCACCAACTGATTTGGAAAGAAGATCATGTGAAATTGCCTACGCTTTTTGGCAAAAAATGAAAAATATGGAGGATTGTACTATTTTTTGTTCTAAGAAAAAAATTGGGTAAAAGGAAAAATCTTTCTTCTCCCGTCAGTAACTTAGTATATTAAAATAATACTATTGGCCAGATGAACTCTAAATTTTGGTAATACAGCACAAGAAACAGAACACTTTCTTTTAGACCATAAAACACCATATTCTTTGGTTATAGGTTTTAAGAATTGCATGCTAGATTACCGGAAAAGAATGGGTCATTGACAGGGAAGTGCTGAAATAAATAATTCTAGCTACAGATTTTCTGTGTACTCAGAGACTAAGTGAGCACACGAATTAACTATTTTAAAACTTGCCTATTTGAAGCAAATGTGTACTTTTTAATAAACATTTGAAAGACATTATGATTTCTTGATGTATGTTCAGAAATGATCTAATTTTACAGAATAAAAGCAATCTCCTCAGAAAATGACAGGGCACCTGGGTGGCTCAGTTGGTTAAGTGTCCAACTCTTGAGTTTGGTTTAGGTCACGATCTCAGGGTCATGAGAAAGAGCCCTGGGTTGGGCTCTGGGCTGAGCATGGAGCCTGCTTGAAATTCTCTCTTCTTCTGCCCACCACCTCCTTCCCTACCCTGCCCAGCTCACGTGCTCTAGCTCTCTCTCAAAAAATAAAAAATAAAAATAAAATGAGTGACAAGAGGAATCATACAGTATCTTTGAAAACTAAGAAACAAAATCCATTTTTTGTCTTTTGTTTCTTCTTTTTATTTATTTTTTAAAGATTGTATTTATTTATTTGACAGAAAGAGAAGGAGCACAGGCAGATGGAGAAGGAGAAGCAGGCTTTCTGCTGAGCTAGGAGCTGGATGTGGGGCTCTCTCTATCCCAGGACCCCGGGATCATGACCTGAGCTGAAGGAAGACACTTAACCAACAGAGCCACCCAGGCGCTCCATCTTCTCTCTTTTTAAAATGAGCTACTTTTCATTTTCTTTTCTGTCATTAAATTTATACATAATTGAATAATATTTATTAAGCTCTAAAGCTTGTATTTTCACAATTGCTTAAATATAAAATATAATAGCCCCAAGATAAATATATTTAGTATATCAGATACATAACATGTAATTCTATCCATTACTAAAGTTAACAATCTCAAAATATATGTTTAATATATATAGTAGTTTGTGGTATAAGAAAAAAATTTTGATGGACTTCCGAGTCAGCTAGAACTTGCATCAATACTCACTTGACCACTAAGATAATGATGTCATTGACCAAATTACCCAGTTTTTCAAATCTGTTTCTTTATGAGTAAATTGAAGATAATGCTGTTAGAATTAAGGAAGATTAAGTATATAAAGTGCCTTACATGTGGAAGACAGTCAATAAAAGTACCCTTGCTTATGTCAGTCACTGTGAGGATTAAATTGGATAATTTATGAGAACTTTGGGACCCTTTACATGCAATTGCTTTTTATCCATTTGTTCATTCATCCAACATATATATGTTAAATACTTACTGTGTACTAGAAATTTTAGGTGCTTTACTTTAAAAGAGTATTTTATATAAAATACAAGATAAATGTAAGATCATCAAGGTTATCTTAAACATTAGCTATATTTCTGGACTTGTTCTGTATTTAGTGTAACAAAGGTTTATATCATCTTTAAGTGAAAAGTAACAGGTTAATCATCAGTTGTGATTATTTCATATTTTATGATGAAAGTTAATTTGGCCATATTACAATTCTAATTTTAATATGGTAAATTGAAGGTAATGCAGTTCTGATTCAGGATACTATCTTTCAAAATAATTAAATGATACATACAAATTACTTACTAGTAAGCTGATAGCGTAATTATGTGAAACTGAAGATTATTCATAATAAGCAATGGATCATGTTTTAAATTGTGACAGTGGGAATGAGGCAGATGTGCCAAAAAGGACACTCATGCCAAAATGACAAACAACTTATTTTGTCAATTTCAGGGTAGAAAAATTCCACTTTGGGACTATAAAAAATTCCTAGTTCAGAGGAAGAACACATCTCCATCTGTACCATTTCTACCATGTAGCATATAGCCTGCTATAACATTTACTGCAGGAATAGAGAATATACAAGGATACAGCAGAGACTGATTAAATTTGTACATACAAATATAAAAATCACCATTTCTTTATCAAATACACAATTTTAATTAAATTGGGCATTATATTAAATAACTGGGTGGAGACAAGGTGAACATTTTAACAAATCTGAATAAACATCCATTTTATAACAGTAAATGTGTATTTGAGGAAATATGCACCATTTTTCATCTTAATAATTCATAAAGAATAACACTGCAGTATGGACACATAAAAATGTTAATCAGGTCACCAAATTTTTTGCATAATTTTAGCAGTTTGGTTCAATACCATTGCCATGTCATATTCAGTTAATGTTAGTCAAAGTCGTGTAACCTATTTGAAACGAGATGAGTGGTCCCAGTCCCATGTCAAGAAAACATTATACAAATTGAAAAATATGTACATTTTGTAAAATTTTCTTACAATAATACCTATATGACTGCAAACTCACACATCTGAAATTTTAAAGAGGTAATAGAGCTTAATCATGTCTCAGAAGTAAAAATAAAGGTGATCTCTGACTTACTGAAAGAGGGTTCTCTGATTTTTGTCATTTTTCTCTTTCCTCCTCACTTCCTCACTCTCTTCCTACTTTAGATCCACACCTAACATTTTACCATCTATAATCTTGATTTATTTTGAAGTTCTATTTTGCCAATGAGATTTAGGTAAGTGTGTGTTATGAAAATGATCAAATTCATTTTTCTAAGTAGGCCCATAATATAGCCTAATCACATAGTTTGGCGTATTCATTTTTCAAATGCATCTGTCTTTAACTGGTATGCTTATAGTCTGGTCATCTTCCCTATTCATAAGCACACATAAACCTTCATTACTGATTTTTTAAAGGTTCTCTAAAATTTGTGCTTAATACTTTCTAACCCACAATCAATATTTATACTACCCATTTGAATAAAAGTCTCTAGAAAATCCTGATATTTAGTATCATAATGACATAAGAATTGTTTCAAAACTCATCCTCCCATAAAGCTAAATTGATTTTCAGGCTCTTCTAGAAATAGTGAAATATTTTATTTTAGATCAAAATAGTTCTTTGGGATAATGAAAAAAGCTGTTTCAGACTCCACTATTTGGTTTTAGGACAGGCTATTTTGCATGTTGAAGCTTTGATTTCTTCTTTATAAAATGAAAAATCAAAGCTGTTGTGTGTGATGAATCCTTAGTGAAATGACAACATTCTTCTTGAAGTGCATCATATAACATAATTACATTTAACCAGAACAAGTGACCCTTACTATGTACACAACACTTACTTTGTGTACTACATTTCCATAATATTTTAAAGATGTAGATAAGTCCTTAATCTCAAAGGTTTGACAATTTAGTGAAGGAGGCTTTACATACACACAACAGAATTTAATAATAAATAGACTGACAAAGCAACATCTAAGCAAGTGCACATTTTAAGAGTCCTTGCAATCTAGGTTTAAGCTCCTCATATGGAAAACTACTATGCAAAAATGTTCATTTACAGAAAATTAAAGTATGGAAATGATTCTGTTAATGTCACACTGCCTGTTGTGCAGATGATACGCCAGGTGGCCCCTGAGATGCAAGCTGGTAGTGATGCATTTGAACCAGGTTCTCTGAGATCAATAAATTCCCAAAATACCTGATGAGCATGTCACACCACCTCTTCACCCTTTTAGAGGAGTAAAAACTCCTGACTGAGGAATAATTATGCTGTTTACTATGAGAATTAAAAGTTCAATATAAATACCTCAGTATTTATTTTTATGAGACCTTTGAAAAAGCCATTTGAAAGGACATTATAGATGAGACAAAACCACATGAGAGATCTTTGTGGCTTGTTTTTAATGATTACAGTTACTGAAGACCTTCAATGCACCAGGCATTATACACATCATATTGGTAATCTCATGACAATTTTGCAAGGTTGGTGTGATCCTTTTTATATTGCTAAGGAAAGAGAAGTTCACTGAGCCTGAGTAACATAGATACTCAGGAAATGGCTGATCCTTGACTGATATATGTATCTGTTCACCTCTCTGACTCTAGGCCTATGCTTGTTTTTATATTATTCCCCAATAAAGCACTCTTGGCCAATCCATTTTAACCTGTTACCCTGCTTTGTTTTTTTCTTCCATGAAGTCAATACTTTCTATATTCCTAGCATTTAGAACACAGTGACTACTCAATGCATATTGATTGATTGACTGACTATCTAAATAAATAAATAATTTGAACTAACCGAATCTCATCCCCCTTTCATTATCTGGCTTGCCATTCTTTCAAATGGCTTCCTGGAATAAAATTTCTTTATTTAACCAAAGGGAATTAAATTTCTAATTCTGTCTCTATCATATTTTCCAGTCCCTTGTGGTAAAGCAAGCCTAATAGGTAAATGCATAAACCTGGGATAGTGAGTAAGAGAAGTAATGAGTCTAGTAACATGTGGAAATTAGATAGTTATTATCATCTGAGATATTAAAATATATTTCCATATTATTCTTTTAGGTAAAAGATCCCAGAAGCTAGAGCTTTAAATAAAATAAACATATTCATCTTCTGGAGAGGTGAGCACTAGGCCAAAAGAACAACTCTTAGATTGTACTATGTATGTATCGCAAATACATACATATTTGTATCTTATGTATGCATACATACATATCTTTTGTATCGCAAAAGATATATAATATATACCAGCCAAGGAGTGCAACATCATAAAAATTACAAATTCCTATCAACATTACCAAACAGTTTTTTTTTTCTCTTAAGGAATATGGGAGAAATTTAAAATTCACTGTCACATTACTGATCTTTAATTATGCACTATAAAATAGCTAATAATACATAATATTTTAATATATTTATATATTATGTATAAGTACACAACACATAATATAAATAATATATAAATATATAACTTATAAATCATATGTGTATGAATATATATAAATATATATTGAATTTGTAAATATATAATAAATATATATAGTTATAGATATACAAGAGCTACAAAAATGTGGCTTATATGTAAATTTTACCTGTTTATGCTAATTAAGCCTCTCATGCTGCTGTTGTCATTCATTTATTAAAAAGTTATTAATTTGGGACGCCTGGGTGGCTCAGTTGGTTGAGCAGCTGCCTTCAGCTCAGGTCATGATCCCAGGGTCCTGGGATCGAGTCCCGCATCAGGCTCCTTGCTCAGCAGGAAGCCTGCTTCTCCCTCTGCCTCTGCCTGCTTGTACTTTCTCTCTCTCTCTCTCTCTGACAAATAAATAAATAAAATCTTTAAAAAAAAAGTTATTAATTTTATTTAATTAATGGTGCTATTGTCTCGACCTGCAACTGAATTTCAGGAAATTCACACAAAATTTTAGATGCATTTAGTCTTTCCTGTCATCAGCTACGTCATGCTACCATTCCTCTTGCCATATGAGTAAGCACATTAGTTTTAGACACATTTTTAGTATTGCAACTTGACATCAGGATAATGCCAGTTAGATTATTTCTGAGTCATTTTCTGCATTTAAGACATAACCAACTTAGAGTAGCATCTGACCCCAACTTCCAAGTTTTGGAAGTGCACCTTCCAGAGCTGTGTATACAATTATTATTAGTGTCATTCCCATCATGATCATTCTCTTTATCCCTAATATTAGACTTTCTTTGAACACTTACTCTGTGCTAGGCAGGGAAAGTAGTTTTATGATACAGTCATCGTGATTATTATTCAATAGGTGAGGTAACACACACCTCCAAAGGACACACAGGCAACACGTGAAGGATCCACATTTAGACCCACATGTTACTACATTCTGAGACAGAACACACCCACGGCAGACACATCCTGTTGTAACTCTCCACGTACACTATTTTTTTGCCTTTAGCAACACAACTCCTCCAGGGTGGGGATTCTCATTTGCCCTGATCTGCTGTTCCTAATAAAGTACATTCACTAAGTATGTATCAAAGAATTAGAAGAATGAGTGAAGCTAAATTTCCCATTTTTTTTTTTAACTGAGTAACATTTTCTTGTCATTGACTAAAATGCAAAAATATGTAAGGCCTCTGCAAAATGATATTGTATATCTGTTTGGGTATCCGTTGCCTTGTGATGTTAGCCCAATTTCACTAAAATTCCTTAATTTTCCAGTTAGAATCATATTACTGACCTCAATGTTATCTTATTTCCTACTCTTAGACTCTAGTTCCTTATTAATATTTTGCCCTCAAGTTGAAACTTTATTAGAATTAATTTTGAATCCACAATGTAATACTGAGTAAAAGTATAGCACCAAGATGTAGTGAAGTAGATCAAATCAGCTTGTAATCTTAATTAGGTAAGTATAACTTTATCCAAACAAACCACACAAAATACTTGTCACTATATTTCCTCTGCCTTTGTCTCTAGAAAAAGGCAAAGGAAAATATTGTTTACCTTCCTAACACAGGTGACTTCCAATGTTCCATATTTTATAACTTCAACATCAACACTGTCATCTTATGAAGACTATTTCTTGACAAACTGCAAGTGATAAAATTGCTCTACCTTCCATCATTAATAATTACTTTTGTTCCATATGGTAACAGAAAGAACGCTTTACAGTTAGTCTGTGCGTTGCCAAGTCACGTTTCCTTCAGATACAGTAACTGCCAAAACTTTGCCCATCAAACACCTGGATCACACTGAGAAATGCAATCACTGAGGTAGGCAATAAAATGCTCCTGTTTTGCTGGATAGAGCTAATTAAAAGTCAAGGTGTTCAATTTGGTACATCACAGAGACTAATGCTTTATACAGTGTAACCCAAGTTTCATTTATTTACTTTTTTGAATCAAATTAGAGAGCATAATATAGCATAATTATAATTTACCAGCAAAGTCTGAGTTCAGTCCGCTTAAAGTCAAAACAATTGATCAGTTCAATGTTAAAAAAAATCAGACAAAAATCATCTATGGACTATATTGTAATTCACTGTTCCATCAACTAAACAGAAGTTGTGTTTGTCAACCTTTTTTTTTTTTATTTCTTCCTTATGTAGCCTTTTACAGCTTTTTTCCTTGTTAACCCCATGAAATTTTAATGTCACAGATAAATGATATAAGTGTTTCTATAATATAGGTAAATCTGTGTTTTATACACACAGAGTAAGGCTTTTTTTCACCACCCTCTTCAAGGAACCAATTTTAGCACCTCTAAGAACTATATCTCCCATCCAGAATGTATAAGTAGACAAAGTTCGAAGTTTCTAATTACAGAAAATAATATTTTTATTTAATTTCAATGAGGCATTTATTTGCCAATTCATATAGTTTAACCTGTTCTCAGTGGGTTTTTTGTAGAAAGAATTTTAAATGGGGCACCTGGGTGGCTCAGTGGGTTAATGCCTCTGCCTTAGGCTCAGGTCATGATCCCAGGGTCCTGGGATTGAGCCCCGCATCAGGCTCTCTGCTCGGTGG
>CM053605.1:133659837-133675500 GCA_028646535.1 Procyon lotor
ATATAAATTGTGTTCAGTGGAATGTAATTTCTTAAGCCCCTCTGGTGACTGGCCTCTTTGGCCAGTTTGTATCCATTTGTAGGCTTATTCCAACATTCTTTATTTGACTTTAATATGTGGAATTTGAGGTTCCCCTTTGAACCATATGTAATAACTTATTGATTCCCTCACTAATTAGTGAATTAAAATCTTTGGCCTGTTTTAATTTTATATCTGGATGGCAGTAGTAATTGTATCTTGTTTTACATTTTATTCTTTATTAACTCAAATAAGGAGTGGCAGCACAGAATAATTTTTAGGACCAAAAACACTAGTCAGACCACCATCTCGGTTAGAATCCAGATGTTGCCAGCTTTGTGATTTTGGCAAAGGTACTTAAATCCTCCAGGTATCCATTTCAGCAATAGACAAAGGGTTTGCATACTATAACTTCCTTATAATTAAAAAAAATATTAATATGCCTTTGTTTCCTATCAGTGAAATGGGAACACTACCAGCTCCTATCTCCTGGGATTTGAGAATGAGTAAATGAGAAAATAAATGCAATGAATTCAGACTGCCCAATGGCTGGAGCTAAATATTAGGGACTACTTGGAGTAGCAATGGGAGTAGTAGCAGTATTTGAGTTGCTATCATTTCTTTTTTCTTTATTTGTGACTAAGGCAATGTTGTTTTTTTCTTTCCTGCCTTATTCCAATGTGTTTTAATTTGGTCACCTCAGGGGACAAATGATAGTAAGGGTTAGGTGGGGCTAGGTAAGAGAGAGACAGGTAGGGGGCCATGGGATCAGGCTCACAAAATTCAAAAATGCAGGAGATGAAAGGAAACCAGAGATAAGGGAACAAACCAGACCATCCTCTCCTAGGCATCAGAGGTGAGGTCTTCTTTTAACAGCTAGTTGTGATCAAGAAAATTACCAAACCCTAAAAAGGAAGTAAGCCGTTAAAGGAGTTATAACTAGTCCTTGCTCTATGGTGATATCAGTAGAGATGTTAAAAGGATTTAAGTTTCCTGGTTAGCTGTCTCTAAAAGACCATCCCTAAAAGCCCTTAGTGACGACCCTTTCCCGACCCCTCACACTCCTGGGAGCTTTTTTTCTGTACCCTTGCTTAATAAACTTCTGTTGTTTTGCTCACTCTCCTTTGAGAGATTCTTTCTTTGACTCCATGAGACAAGAACCTAGCTCTCCTGCATCAGTACAATCCGTTAAACACATAAATTCTTTTGTTCAACCCCTTTCTCTTAGATTTATTCAGATTTTCTTATTTCTTTTGCTCCTCAAACCTAGCTGGAAAACCCCAAACCTAGATATTGTGATACAGATTACAGTATCAGCCAGATAATGTGAGAAACATAGCCACACAGAATCAGAGGAAATTAGATGAAAGTATTATATTATCTTCATCCTTATAAATTACTTTTAATTACATCTCTCCATTTAAAAAAAAAATTACTTTTTACCTCAAAAACATATCTGGACAAGGTTTGATAACTTTCAAACATCAACTAGTGATTTCCCTAGATTCTTCAAAAGTTTATCCAGGGGATGAGAGTGGGAGAAAAGATTAGGTAGGCCACTTGGAAAATGAAGTACTAATCATTCCCACTCTTAGAATCTGATTAGAGTAAATTACTGTTGAATTCAACTTGATAAAAAAAAATCCTCTTGGGAATGAGGTTTAGGCAAGTGACCTACAAAACAGATGGTTGAGCAGTCACTGATACTTTCTCACTCTAAGCTGAACTGCCCAAATAAGGCTAGAGATACTGATAAAAGCAAACACATTTTTCTTTGTTCTACCCACCTTTAAAAGGCAAGAAGATACTATTAAAATCATATTCAAGAAGAGGAAAATAAGAGGTTAACTTAAAATTCTATGGTCTGTTGAACCCAATATACATACTTTCCCCAGAGCAACAACAAATACACCTCAGAAATGCAATCAAGGTGTCAAACTCATTCTAGGAAACTTACTGTGCCAACCCATTATTAATGTTGCCTCTCAGGAAATTTCCATGAACGAGGCCAAATATTGTTCACAACTTTATCATATTTTATATTATCCATTTAAAAAGGGAAGAAATTTATATAATGGAGAAGGATGAACTTTAAGGATATGCTCTGATAACAGAACCAATCTTAAAAAAAAGAAAAAGAAAAAAGTATCTTGACGAATTTGTAAAGAATTTATGATACTGACACTAATTGGTGGCAAATTTGACAGGTTGAAGATAAGTGAGTTGTCTTAGTTGAGGAGCATTTCTGTAGATCCACTTTTCTGTATTCCTTTCCATGCCAATCACTGAGAATGCCGGTGACCGGGCCCAGCTGAATTGAGCCATTGAAGGCAAGAGTAGGGAATTAATTGTGTTCTCTTGCTTCTTTTCCTACTGCCAAAGAAAAGCACTATTGTCCTCCTTGAAGGATTCCCTTTCAGCCTTGAAGATCACTGCCAACTTCATTGAGAAAGTCAAACTGCATATCCAAGTGGAAGGGGAGTTCGCATCCAGCTTTGTTCTTGGGAGAGGGGGTTGTGATAGGTTCTAAACATAAGCATTACACTCTAAGTTTATTTTTAAAGTGGCCTAATGAAAAATGAGAAACACAGGAGAATGAAAAACAAAACAGAATAAAATATAAATTTATAGCATGAATAAAAGTTACACTAAATGCTATTTATAATATTGTCTATGTACGCATGCTATGAAATTACACTTGTTAAATGCATCAGAGCCTCTGAACCACAGAGAGCAATCTTATCTGAAGTAATAATATAAATGTCCACTTTCACAGATGAATAGATACATTGGTTTTTTAAAAAAAAGCACTTTTCTTAATGTGACCTAATTAAGGGTGTAAATTAAAAAAGATTTTGAGCCATAAAAATGTCAGAACTCAAATATAACTTATTTGAGGATTTGAAGATAACTCACATAAAATGCAAGAACTGTTCGGTTAGTGCCCAAGAAAAGGACATGCTAGTATTCCCTATGGGATTCAGGTTTAGTTGACTGGATGATTAGGACTAAAATATATGATATATTAAGAAAAATGTAACATCACTACATAAATGAAAATGACATTAAATTTCCAACACCAAGTTTGTCTGAACTTAATACAATTTAGCAGCCTAATAATCGGCATGACTTCATATGGGCAATGTTAAATAATTTTAAGGAAAGAAAGTATCTACTTTCTCTTTAGAAGCAAAAGATTACATTCCTCAGAAACTTTCGCTGTGGATACTGGATACAAGGATATCCTTCTCCACAACCAAACAAAATGTTATATTCATTAGGTTAAATGTCTTCATAGCTCTTGGCACTTGTAATAAGGCTGGGTGGGAACTAGTCTGTAATTTTATTCACTGTTTTAGTTGGATTTCATTTTCTTACACTTTTAGTTTTAGTTGAATTTCATTTTCTTACACTTCCTGCAACAAAGACACATTGTTTTTTTGTGGTTGAATTCTGGACAAATAACCCTACAGAAAACCTCTTTTAAAAAAACCCTGGATATGTAAAAACTGTGAAATGCATAAGCCAACAGTTTTATTTGGTAATAAATTCAATCATATGGCATAATTGCCATATGGCACAATGGATTTTGTTTATCTGTGCTTCATTAAAGTGAACTTCCAGCATATTTTTCTTTGTGAAAGATCTATTATAAACGTGACTCCCTACAAGCCAAGTAAGGTGAAATGTAGACATACACCTTAAATTAACTTTCCAAGTGGCCACAGCTTTCTGAGTATGAGCCATAGAACATGATAGTATTCAACCGAAGATTGGCCTGAACTAAAGATCAAAATTTAATCAAGCTCCTAAATATTTATATCTGTGGCTTTGCAGCACCTTCACACTACAACCTATTTATCCTAAATACCTTTTCCTAACAAGTAATTTTCTGGATGTCACCACAATTTACCAGGGTCAGCATCTAAATGTAGAACAAGTAACTTATTTAAATTAGTTTATTTGGTCAGAAAAGAAGCTAGATGACCTGGCATGCATCATATGATTATTAATTTAGTTGTGCTTGGGATTTAAAACATCTTCTTTGCAGTAGCAGGTGGTTTATAACAGTGATTTAAAGTACAAATGGTTAAGATCATGTTTAGAATATATCAAGTAAGAAACAGAATGTCCTTTCAGCAAGGCTGTACTGGATGGAAAAATAAAAGGCTACAACTTAAATTAAAATCCATTATGAGCCTAAAGCCTTAAGAGGTTTACAAGTTTGTTTTCCTTCTGAGTTTGGTTATTGATTTTGTTGTTGTTGTTGTTGTTATGATCTTTATCATGTAATTAACTGGGTTTGGATCTTTTGGATATTAACCTGGAATCAAATACATAATGTATCATTACACTGTCTATAAGCAATCATACGAGAGCCTAACAGTTGTTAGGATCAACACAACACCTTCCACTTCCTTCTGAACACTACCATTGCATCAGTAAGTAAGGAAAGACTATTCATTTCCACATAAATCTTTCTTCTTTTTAAAAATTAAAAGTGACCATTAAAGTGTCTTTCAAACAGATTCTTAGTTTATACTTGTAATGTAAGATAAGTAAATGCAGAATGCACCCCTTATCAGTAAACTAGCAGAGAAAAGACATGAAACAAAATTTAGTCAAGTAGAAAAAAAAAAATGTGCATTCTGGGATTGTGGTGACTTACGGAGGGAAATGACAGAAACTCATTTGTTCCTTCGAGATGCAGAAGTAGAACTTAGTCTCGGGCACCAATTGACCGTATGATGGAATCTACCCTGAGACATAGAAACCTGCATGTTTTGGAAATGTTTAAGCAATGATTTATAATGGCTAAGATAGGGTATGCAGGAGTGAGCCAGATAAATAACCTCAGGACCCCAAAGAATGATGCAAGTTAGTTAGGAAGATACTGAGCTGGGTATCTAGAGTTTGGTTTAGAACACTGTTTTAAGAACATTAATGGCCTTTGTTTTATAGTGCCAGATCTTTCATTGTCTATTTTTTTTTTTTTTTAGAAAACATGTACCTACATACAGAAAACGATGATTATGTACTCATCTTACTCTAACTTTATAATTTCATATGCCACGTCTTTAATAATCTCATGCTGTCCCTAACAACAGACAATGTATTTCAATATATGAAGAATTTAAGAAGACTTACTATTTTTTTCCAAGCCTGTATTTGTATGTAGTGTGTGCATTAAAAGCAAGTCTCCTAAATTCTATGACACATATGCCTGTGCATTAAGAGAGAAGTATCTTTATAAAGGCTCCAAAGAAAGCTGATGGTGCTTCCAGAAAAGGCATTAATTCTTATGTCATTGTTCTTACACTGGGTCTCTATGCAATTGCATGATGAAATGTGCAATATAGATTTTTCTGTGTACACAGGCCACCCCTGTGGATACTGATGCTATTCATTACGAATGTGAATCTTCACTAGCCCTCACTCAAGGCCCTCACCTAGAATGAGAACTTAGAAATGAGTGTTGAATTCCTCTCTCTGTCACTCAACAACTTGGCTTCCCCTGCCCAAAACCCTCCTTTTGCTTCTCCCTTTTTCTCCTTTAATCTTGGTACCATTCAGTTTTAGAGATCCAGTTTAAAGTAGCTCTAATTTAACTCTTCACTGGCCCAACAAACCAAACTGATTCCTCGTTACTGCTTATGTAGTACTTTACTCAGAGTTCAGTTGCATCGTATGAGTGTTTAGTCACAGCAGTAGTTGGTCCAATATGACAAATACTAAGTCTCATTTACATTTGAGTCCTCAGAGTCATGTAATAAGCCCTCTGTAAAACCTTGCTAAAATAAATTGATATTTTTCTATTTATATAACATATTAGAATTTTCAAGTTACTTTCTCATGTATTAAGACAAAAAATATAGATTTTGTAATAAGGAGTCAGCATATGTTTGAGTAGTTTAAAAACATTTTGAGGAAATTACTTGGACTACTGCAGAGGAAATTGGCTTAGAGGCACTTTGCATTGAGAAGGAACACTGCATTGTTAACAGAATCTATCTACTTATTAATCTATTTAACAACTACTGACTTTGTTACCATATACTCTGCAGGTTTCTGAAGACACCAATTAATGACAACGCTGGTCCCTCAAAACAACTCAGAACTGAGCAGCGAGACAGACAAATATACAAAGCTATCATAAAATAATCTCCATCCTTTCAGTTACTCCTATATAAATATGCATTTTTTAAAAATGTGGGAGTTGTTATAAAATATCAGAATCGATGGACATCATAAGATTTGCAAATACATTTTGGCCTTCTGTGCAATCGGAGACATACAGATTCTTATTCTTGCTTCTCCTAGAAGCTCCAACTATCTGTCCCACAAGCAAACAATGAGCATGAGTTATTATTTTAAAATGTGTTGAACCTGCAGGCCCCATGAGCTACTGTATTGGGACTGGGGAAATCTGCTCTGTGTTCTGCCAGAGAATTACAACATATTGCTGCCTAGAGCAATGTTAACTTTTAATGTCTTTGTTGTGGTATCTTTAACTTTTTTTCCATCATACAGAATAATTCTTTTTCTCTGCCCTTTTCCATATTACTTTGTATTGTACTCTCTAATCTTTTTTATATACTATGAACAGTCTCAAGGGAATGCCACTTAAATGTATACCCCTTTCAGAATTTTTAGTTAGAAAAAGTCCTTCTATGACAGTAATGAAGAGAACCCTCTTGATGCAAGATCATATGAATATTGCTCTTGTAAGAAAAAATCTTTTGTTACATAGTGGAAAGTTGTCTGGATTTGAGAGTGCAAGAGACTTGGTAGGACTTGGGATCTGCCATTAAATCAATGTATGTAATCTTCTAGAACTCTTGTAGTTACCCTGGGCTTTGATTTTTCTCACCTAGCTCTGGATTATTTGTTCTTTTTTTTAATCTCATGCAATCTAATTGATCATGATAAATACACTCTAAACACATATAAGAACTCGAATCTGGGACGCCTGGGTTGCTCAGTTGGTTAAGCAGCTGCCTTCAGCTCAGGTCATGATCCCAGGGTCCTGGGATCAAGTCCCACATCAGGCTCCTTGCTCAGCGGGGAGCCTGCTTCTCCCCCTCCCTCTGCCTGCTGCTTCCCCTGCTTGTGCTCTCTCTGTCTCTCAAATAAATAAATAAAATCTTAAAAAAAAAAAAAAGAACTTGAATCTATCTTAAGATGACCAAGTTGAATTTATTGACAAGTCCTCTCCCAACATCCATTAATTGGTCTAGATTCCTAACTGGGTTTTTATGCTGTTGTTGTTTTCCTTATTTATGAATAAGTGAATTACAGATGTAATAATTCCAACTGCAATAAAGGAAACTAATGTCTATATAAATAAAATAAGGCATTTAACTGTAACCATCAAGCATTTTTTTTTTTTTTACATGGTAGAGATGTCTGCCAAAAGGGATCAATATCTCTGAAATGTCTCACCTCTTTGGCACATTATATATACTTTCTAGGTTATTGCTAATAATAACCTCATGAAAAATATGTTAGCACCATTTTACAGATGAGAAAGTTGAGGCTCATGCGAAATTAACAGTTAGGAAGCAAAGATCCTAGTCAGCTGACTGTAACTTTCCCATGTCTCCTTAGAGATCTTCTAAGGAGATGAGGCAAATAATATTGCTTTTAATATATAGTTTAGTTCACCCATGAAATTAATTTCATTCTTTCTGAGAAACAATTCTGTTGCTATTTTGTTTCTGGTACAGATATTGAAAAATCAACTATGCAAGTGAGCTCATCAAATTTAGTATGCAAATTCCCCCAATTTTGCTGTAGGCTTTCTCATTCATTCTTTCATTCAGGTATTAATATAACTGCTTTTAAATTAGCTTGATTCTGCCTTTTAAACTTGGAAAGACAAAATCTATTCACACTTATGGACATCTGGCAGTAAACGACCTCTTTCTACCCATCTTTATATTCTTACCTGACTCACAGAAGAAAGTACCCAGAAGTAGAAAGCAAATAAATCAAGATTGCCATGGTTTCCTACTTTTAAATGGACATATGGCAGCATATTTCCTGCAAGAAATTCTGAGATGTAACCACTCAACTCCCTCCTTTCCTCTCCTAGCCTGTCCCCGATTAGAACAAATCAACATGTGACTGTGCTCCAACATAGCACCTCTATTCACATGTTTAAGGCAAAGAACAGTGCTCTCCATCCTTTATAAAGATACACTTGGTTGAAGAGAAAAACTTTCATTACCTATGTTTCTGTCTTTTTTGTTTCAGCACTAGCTCAAGCCTTACTTTGATTTTCCTTTATTCAGATATGTTTCTTTCTAAAGCAGTTGTATGACACCCACCCTCAGTTCGTATGATTATTAAATTATGAAAGCATAGTTAGTTTGTGCCTTCAATTAAACTTAATATCTGTCATCTCATTCTTCTTTAAAGAAAAATATTAGGTATTAGAGTAAACCAGCTTACTCTGAACATTAAGAAGAAATTAAAAGTTTCCAAGAAGTTATTAAAAAATACCCAAGTTTCTGTACTTGTCCTTTATAAAACATCTAGTTACAGTAGATTATGAAACATCCGTTATTTATATGTATGTTATATACTATTGTTCAAAATTAGTTCAGATTAAACAATCAGTACTAAAGAAACACTCCAAACACTATCTTAATTCTCAAAATATGCTTCATCTAAAGAGTTAAACAAAAATTAGCTGGCATCCATGCCTAGCCGTGACTACCTATAAGCCTTTACTTTTAATGTAATTTATACAATTATTCTGAATCATAACTTTATTTGTTTTCAAATACTAAATAATAATGAATCCACAGTCTCAAAAGAGTAAAATGGGTGCATTCCATAAATACTAAATATTGTCAGAGGAATGGCATTTGCAGTATGCCATACTGCTATCCACTGGAGACAAAGATCAAACTGAGTTTTAAGTATGCTCAGGTCTTTGTTATTCATGACAAATAAATACAGCAAATGCACCTAGATAAATGGCTGGTGAGGGTCTCAGATGTAGTAGGCATATATATTCATTTGAAGACTTTAATATACACTTACTAAGTATCCAACATGTATATGGGAATATTACAGGTATAATGAAAAATAAGGGTATATAAATAACCTATTCTGTTCCTCAAGCATTTTTCAATCTTGTGAAGTAGAAAAGGATGTTAAAAATTAATTCTGTAACAAGGTAGAGGTCCTATGAGACCTCTTAATCAGTTCTTAGCTGTAAAACAATAAACATATTGTTGGCTGCCCAGTATTAATTTATGACAAACCCAAAGCACTTTTCAAGCTACATTATTCTTTATTAAATTTAATAACCTAACATCTACTGAAGTATCACCCCTACCTTTCTTGTATTATTTGTTGATGTAGATCATTGACCTCACCTGTAGTAATTCTCTCTTGTTTTGATTAATTTTTTGGAGGAGGAAGTGGAGGAGGAGGAAACAAAAGAAATCTTCTTTTGAAATACATAGTGAATTAGAAGAAATGGGAATAGAAGACAGATTTTGGGTTCTCTTTGATTTTTTTCATCTTCCCGGCATGCCCCCCCCTGCCCCATAGTCGTTGCTGTCTACATTAGGTTTCAGCTGACCTGGGAGAGTAATACATTTTTAGGAACCTTTATCCCTGTGAAGCTAAAACCTTTCACTGGTGTTGAGAAAGAGATTGCCGTGTACCTTCTGTGTGATGCATCCCTGTCAATGGCATGAATGTATTTAGTTTCACCCCATTGAGTTTTACTACTTTAGATATTCCCAAGATCCAGATGGGTCTGGATACAAGTACCTAAATTAACACATTAGGAAAGTGACTTGTTTATGTCAACATAGCCAGGGGCAAGCCTGGAACTAGAAATCAGTTGTGTGGAAGGAGATGGATCCTGGGCTTGGAATCAGTGCAGAGTGCAAATCCTCGTTCCACATCTCATGAAACTTCTGACTTTGGGCAAGTTTTTGAGCCTAGTGTTCTTGTCTGCAAAATTAGAAATGTGCAGAAATGTGTGAAAATTTAGTGGAATAATGGAAACACAGTGTCTGTGTCTGACACAGAGCTGGTACTAATAAAATGTTCACCTCTTTTCCATCCTAGCTCCTAGATCCGTACTCTCTTTGGTATGCCACTGGGCCTTATAGAGACATGGATTTGAACCTATGGTGTCATATTTTGCAGCAGCTCGGTGACTCTGCAGCTGGAACACAGTGCATGCACATTAATGTTGCTGATGCAAGAATAATACAACCTTGTTAGGGAACAATTAATTCTTACCCTTTATTTTTAATCCTTATTCCCCTTACCCACACCTTGTGTTGGTGTGGTGTAGAGGGCATGGTTTAAAATAAAAGCTCTTTGGCTTTACCTGGCCAGAGGAAGGAGAGAACAAAAACATGGGAAGAAGGGAAGAATCTCTCTTCTCTTCTCCCTTGTATTACAGAAATATTAAGTCACAGGATTGTGGACATGGTAATACATGAAGGATAAGTAAGTTCTAGAAATTTCTGAACCTCTTTCATTATCAATATTGCCACATCCAGTCTGTGATGCATTTGAAATTTATTTATTCTTAATTCTAAACTCAATAAAATGCAGAATAAGTGACCTATAATCACCTCTCATATATTCCAATAGGTTTGACTCTTATATTCTCACTTATTTTTGCATAATTTGCATCAGATTGACCAGACATTTTCATATTGTCTACCTTTCATTTTAGCCACTTATAGTGTCCTTTTTTTTTCATTCTTCGACATTTATTGGAAAAATATTTTAACTGTCCTTATTATATACAAATGGATATGGCATCACTAATAATACATTCTATGTTAATTAATTAAATTTAAATTTAAAATATTATTTCAGAAAAAATTGCTCTGATATAGTGTCCTTTTAAAAAAATTCTTCTAAATGCTATAATGACAATCATTACAATATAAATATATCAAATCGACATGTTGTATACCTTAAACTTACACAATGTTGTATACCTTAAACTTATACAATGTTATATGTCAAATGTATTTCAAGTAAAGAAAGTTTCTCCTTAAAGTTTATATGTCTTTATGTATAATTTTATGTAATACTGAGTTGAGAACAATGGAAACATGATTTAACATGTTAAATATCCTAATCTCCTATCCCTCAACATTCTTTGTATTTTAAGAATTTCAAAGCATCTCTTTTTACATTTTCCTTCATGTATTGACACACAAAAAGTTGAGAGTTTTGAGAAATATAATAAGAGATTTACAAAATAGGTATTATGTTTAAAATGAACAGCCTAATTTTTAAATTGAAATATACCTAGTTTCTATTAATTACCTAAGTATTATTAACATACTAGTATGTGATATTTACTTTTTCATTGAAATTTTTCAAAATAATCTTAATTCTCCAATAATATTCAACATAGCTAACATTTATTGAGCACTTATCATATGCCAGTCACTGTTTTCAGTGTGTTGCTTGTACTAATGTAATATTCCTAGTGGTCTATTAATATCCTTATTTTCCAGTCAGAAAGCTGAAGTACAAAAAAGTTTAAAAAATTAGACATGCAATATATGTAGTTAGTAGTGACCAGGGTTCAAATTTAGACTATGTGGTTCCTGAGGCTTTTAGGTGATACCCTGCAGTAAATTAATTAACATACTGAAGCTATTTCACTTTTCATTTATCCTTCTTTTTTCTTTTTTTTTTATTTATCCTTCTTAATCAACCAATACCATTGTTCTGTAGTAAGCTCTAGTATACTCATAGAGGGAAATTTTGCCTCTCCATTAAATAAGTGCTCCTTAGATCTATGTAGCTAAGATATTAGTTCATAAATAGACTTTTTTGTAAGAAGATCGGTTATTTATATATGGAAACAATATTCTAAATAGTGGTTAGATGTCACTGATAACTATAAAGTTCTGTTTAATCTATTATTAATTAACTAATCATTAATTAAGGCCTTAATGTTCCTATTTCCTGGCAGCAAGGAGAAAGGTATGACAAAGAAGAATATAGAGAAGTTTCTTCCCTTTCCTGAAAAGGAGTAGGACTGACTGCAGGCAAAAATTTAAAACAGTTGAAATCCGACTTTGGTACTTCCCAAATATCCCTAGTGTCGTCAACATATTTTAGTCCATCGTATTTCATTTCCATGGCAATCAAGATTTTTATTTCATTAAACCAACTTAACTTTGCTATGTGTTAGGTGGGAGTTCAGACTTTAAATGAGTAACAATATATAAATGACAACTGTCCCATAATGGACCCAGATATATTTATATTATAAAAAGATACTTCCTACCACCATTAATAGTAAATTAATTGAATTTGGTCTCTAAGTGAGGAAAAACAACCCAGATGGTCCTAGAGGCAGATTTTTTCCCCCTGCTTGTAGTTCTATAAAAATCTTGCTCAACAGACCCAATGAGCTCAATTGGAAGAACAGACGGACATGGTATTCTCTGAAGGCGTCACCTTCCAAAGCCACTTTTTTGACCAGAAAGTCTAGGATTTTACCTACACATGGTTGTCCAGATGCTTCTGTCCCTTGGTCTCTAATATGTAAAGCATTGTTAGGGTGGAGAACCTCTCCTAGAGCATTTTCCCTGTTGTACTTGGTCTAGCTATGTCCAGCCTAAGCACTCTTTTCTGTTGGATAATGAGAGTTTGAGGAGACATTGGTAGTCTCTTTCCTTGATAACCCAATACACTGCTGGGTGCCTGTGTGTGTGTGTGTGTGTGTGTGTGTGTGTGTGTGTGTGAGAGAGAGAGAGAGAGAGAGAGAGAGAGAGAGAGAGAATGTGTATGTGCATGTGTGTGTGTGCCCTCTTTGCACCACAACAGAAAAAAGACTTATGCTGTGGGGAAGGGCATTTTGAGCATAGCCTTGCTTCAGCCATCTAGAGGTCAATTCCTCCATGCATTTCAAGGTTTTTTGCTTTTGTTATATGTATGTACATATAACTTGTCTAGCCATAGTTCCTCTAACTGCTCTAGTGTGGATACCAACAGCTTGTGTCATCTATTGCGAGGGAGTCGGTACTGGGGACAAGGGTACTTCTTTGTCCGTAAGGATCATTTGCAAATCAGTTGTTTATATGTCTGGCATTTTGTTAATGATGAGAATGCTCTTATTATTTTTTCCAGATAAAGTAGATGCTTTGGGATCTTTTTAGCTCCACTTGTTTTTGCCAAGTAGAAGGATATTACACAGGTATTCTCATCAAAGTAATTAGGTTGTTAGATAGGCTCTGCATGTGGCAGTTAATGTGATACATTAGTTAAATTGTAGCCCCAAAGGCTTGTAGGATCAGAATTGCAAATGCAATCCGAGTTCCCAAGTCCTATAAACCTACCCCTTTAGGATATAGTTCCTCTACAGTAAGAGGGAACACTGCAATAACAGATGATCACCATAAGGGTATGAGCGGATTCTCCCGGAGAAAACACTTCTGTAAAGATATTCAGTGTTTAGAGAAGCACATTTGGATGTGCTGGAATTTTTTCCACAACTCCCAGACATGCCAATCAAAGATAACACAATGTGAGTATCTCTGAGTGACACTTCAAGCTGCATTCATAAGCAACCTGCTTCATTCAAAGTCAATGAAGAGACAAGACTTACAAGTTTATGCTGAAAAGTTATTGAAATGTGACTGACATCTCAAAGAAACTGTGTCAAAGGCTCGCATGACCCGGTGCTGAAACACAGTGAGGTTAATCAAAGTTATGGCAGTTGGGTACCACAGAGGTCTTCCCGAAGTTTATTTATTTCTTTTATTTAATTCATTCACTCAGTGGGCTTATTATCACCCTCTGCTCTCCCTCTAGCATTTAACCCCCAGTTTGTATTATTGGTTGTAAACTTTTGCTTCTGTTGCTGTTTAGAAAAAAGGATGTAGAGTGTTGTTACTAGTGAGGTTTCTATAGATAAACACTGGCATTATCTCTCTTTCCATTTCTTGAATTCCCCTCGGAGATACTGAGCCTCCATATGATCCAATCGGAGGTGCCACCTAGGAATTGAGGATGGAACTGCTAGTATCCAATCCTGTTCAAAAAATTCTCACCAGTACATGAGTTAGATTTACTGAAACCTTACTTGCTCTCAGAAAGAGTCAGAAAGGGGATGGCGAAGGTAAGTTTGACCTCGGTGTGTCTATCCATTTTGTCTCTTCCCAATGGCAGACATATTCTCTTGCCTAGTGTAACCACTTGACTACTGGCAATTGTTTTTTTAACTCGATGCCACCTCAGGATAGAAGACAATCCTCTGAGAACATTTGTAACATAATCATGAAAAATAGTTAGCAGTTCTGTTATATGTATATTTTATGCTGAATGTTTCCATGGATTCTCTTCAATATCATCGTAAAATACAGAAAGTATATCATCATCTGACAGTGAAAATAGCTAGTAACCTTGCCTAACAAAAGAAGGGAAGAAAGCAAAAGGAAACCTCTCTATGATATACAAATTCTGGCAAATGCTATAATTATGTTCATGGTAATTATGCCCATGGTTTAAAAAGTGCAAGCAATTATGAGTTATGTTTATAGATGTAGGAGGTAACAATGCTTGATAGAAATTATATGCGTGAGAAAAATGTGCATGTACACTTGTGTGTGTTTCAATCCAATATTCTGGCCTAATTCCAACTGTATATTTGGGTCTAATATTTCTTGGCTTTCTTTTTACCTTATGAATCTAGGAATAAGTCACTCATTAAAAGACTATAATCACAAATGTCTACGTGATTGGCTGCTAAGTGTTCACATATCTGCTCTTCCCTCAAATCAAATATATATATATATATTTATAACAAAGAACCTATATATATTTACATATATATGTAATATGTAATGAATATATACTATGTAAATATATAACATATATTTATTCTCTATATCTAAAAGACCTAGAAAAGAAATTTGTTTCTCTGTCCTGCCAGACAATTCTACTACAAGAAAAGTGCTAGGTCAGATAATATCAAATAAGTTCTCTATTCTGGAATCAATCCACAATTCATATGAAAGTGTGTCACGATAATATAAGAAAAAAATAAAAGAGAAAAATGGCAGTAAGATGACTACATTCCTTGTTATTATTTTAAAAATTTTAAGAAGAGATGAGAGTTAAGACTTGGGAAAGATCACCTTGGAAAGAAAGTATATCAAACATGACTGGCAATGGACTTTTCTTTTATGAAGAATAATGGTTTAATGTTTAATTAATCTTATCCATTTCTGCATTTATGGGAAGGCAGAGAAGAGTCTGCTTTATAATGTGGAAAATTAAATATTAAAACCTTGGTGCCTACCAGACTTACATTTTCTTATTATGAATGGGCCTTTTCACTTTCTGCACACACAAAGAAAGAAACAGGAGACAGATGTAGTCACTTAGCTCTGCAGGAAAGGATCATTTCAGTGTATCTCTGATACCATCTTGCTATTAGAAACAAAACATGTCAAAGATGAATAAATGTTTAAAATCCAAACAACAAAAACAAAAAGTAGAACTATAAGATGGCCATTATATATAAGATCTTAATTCTATATGCAGTGAAGTAATTCATCAGCTTTTATTTAAATGTATGAATTATCTAAAATTTATAGGTCTAATACTCTAAAATCGTTATGTCGCTTA